>RXID01014826.1:320893-342802 GCA_005019695.1 Trichopus zeylanicus subsp. travancoricus | reverse complement strand
AATTTATAAATGTATAAATATTAAACTTATAATTTAGAATTTTAAGTTTTAAAAACTTCAATATTGTAAAATTTTTATTAAAAAATAAAATTTGGACCTATTTATAAATAAAATTATTTGAAGGGTCTATTCGTTAATTTACAAATATTAAACTTATAATTTAAAATTTTATGGACGTTTTATTTTTGAAAAAAGTTAAATATTTAAGGTCCTGTTTGTAATTTTTTTATTTTAAAATGTTAAAATTTGGACTTGTCTATAAATAAAAATATTTAAGGGGTCTATTTATAAATATACAAATATGTAAATTATAATTTAAAAATTAATTGAAGTTTGATTTGTAAATATTTGAAAAAAGAGTAGAGTGAGAAATTAATAATTTTAAAAGATTTAGTTGTAAAATTATAGAAGGTAAAAGTGAAAGTTTTGGGAAAAATTTTGATTAAATAATAATTAGGAGTTATAAGTAATAAATTTAAAAAGGAAGGGTGTAACAAAATACTAAAATCGCGGAGGGTTTTTAGCAAATAAAATAAAATTTGGGGGGTTGTAGGTAAATATCTTTTTTTAAACTATCGAATACTTCGTAAAAATCTTATTGAGTATAAATTTATCATTAGAATTAGGAATTTTTAGAAAATACATCATTTGAGGACGTTAAACTGAAGTGAAAAAAAAAATAAAAACACCCATGATGTATGCGGTTAGGATAAACTTTGTTCTAATAAAAAAATTTATCTCGAATTAAATTTTAACATGAGATATAAAATGACAATTAAGATCGAAAAGATTAAAAATAAGAAATAGGGATACATTTCAAATATGGATTTTCAACACACTCTATAGCAAAATTTTTGCCTCCATGAATGAATCAAATAACTGTTGTTGGTTCTCTATACTTTAAAGTGCCACAAGTTATTGATTGAAAATTAACCTTAATAACTCAAAAATCTAAGATTGGGATTTACCAAAGTTTCATGGAGTTTAAATCTCCATTAATGTGCTAATAGCTAATAATGTCTTCTATAATCGAGTTAAAGATTATTTTTTCTTTTTACTTCAATCTATACAATGTCAAATTATATATATTTCAAATATTCTTGATTCTAATTGTAAATCCATTAACCAAGGAGAAATATATTTTTTTAAGTTTCAAAGAGAAACATATAATTTGATAAAATTTCAACTATATTCTGAGAAAAAAATATATAATTTGACAATAATTTAAAGAATTACATGTAATTTTTAAATTTTGAAAAAAAATATACAATTTGATCATATTTGAAGAAATTATATGCAATTGACCCTTAATTATCCATATATTTACAGAAATTTTTGGATTTTCAAACAAAAGTAAAATACAAAAAAAAATTAAAAAACAAAATTTGCTTCTCGCCAGACCTTTTTTTTCCCCGTCTTTTTATTGTTTTTATCAACACACAGGTTTTTTTTTGGTATTACAGTTAGCAAAAAAAAACAAAAAGTCAAGCATAGAGCAGCATGCTGATGGGATTCAACCAGATTTATCCACTATCCAAATTCGTTTTATTAGAAATTAGAGTCATACTCTTAGGGTCTATTTTTTTTATCAGAATCACATGACTAATTACTAATTTATCCAAATACTTTTTTAAATTTTACTAAAACTCAATTTCCAAGACAACCATACTAATTTTAAAAGTTAATGTTAGTAAAATTTTATTATGACTTACTATTCACTCAAAACAACTAGCTAAATAAAAAATTTTTTCAAGAATGTTTGATAGAAGATTAATTTTGTATAATAGCCAATATGGTATGATCGTATATATTATCTACCAACATATCAATGTAAAGGAGAAAACTCATCTTTTTGGCAGCTTTGTTTAGGTTTTCGAAAGTCTGTACATATTTCGACTCGTCCATCCTATTTTTTTTTTTTTTTTGACTTGGATAATATTTACTGTAGTAGCATTTTTGGTACATGATAAATATATATCGTGACCATTGTTAGGGCATAGAAATATAACCAAATATCTTTTTTTTAAAATGATAACTGATAATAGGTTCGATCACAAAAAAGACTTATATTATTGAAAGCAGAATCCAAATCATAATTACATTAGAACTGAACACTTATACATGTATCAATAACTTAAAGTATGATCTCTCCTATTTAAGAACAGACATAATAAAAAAAATTCAAAACTAAACACCTCAAACATCTGGAAAATCTGGCAAACTTTTAGTAGACTTCTCTTTATTATGTTTAGAAATTAAAGTCTGATTGTCTAAAGGTTAAAATTCTGCTGATCCTTCCGCCACAGTAATTGCCACATATTACTTGTTGTGATGGTTCTTGTTGTGCCTTATCTTGAGGTTCATGTCAATGCTTGAACCACATCTCTCATGTATGGCCTCTTTTTGAAAATTATGTTGACGCAATTGAATGCAAGTGCAGCCATGTTATTCAGTTCTTGGACATCATATAAATCATCCAATCGAGAATCTATAATTTTTTCTCACCCAGCCCTCCCCTCAGCATTTATCACTGTCTGATTTGTTCACAAGATAAAATATTACAATTGTATGGCTTATGTTCACATTTTTTTTTCAGAATTTATGGAAGTAAAAAGTAATTTGGAAAATAGTGGATAAGCAGAGGGCTGAACAATTGATCGCATGGTAAAGTTTAAGGCAACTTGCATGTTTAAGAAAATAAGTTCAAGGCAGAGGTCTTACATGCTCAACATATTCCATTAGTCCCCATTTGTGGGTTCTTGCCAATAATCAACTCAAAAAGCAGTACTCCTGAGTTGTGCACATCACTTTTCTTAGTGCATGACCTCAATGATACATACTGAGAATCAAGATAACTCAAAGTACTCCCTATATTAGATGCATGACAATTTACCTTTTTTTCTCTTGAAAACCCAAAATCAGAAACTTGCTCAACAATATATCTTTGAATTACACAATGCAAATGACATTATATGACATTAACATACAAAAACAAGGAATACCCATATGAATTAATTATTGCATAATTTCAAAACATATATTTCGTACCCCTGGATCAACCACAACATAACAAAGTTTTGAAGACAAAGTGATAAAATAACAAATTCAAACTACAGATTTCGCAAATTATATGCAGCCAAAAGACATTAACTTTAAGAATATCAATATAACATGTTTCATTTTCTCACTAGCTCAACAAGAGGATTTCAAGTAGCTTTAAAATTTCAGAAGTAAAACCCCAAAATAAGTTACTAACATGCAAATATTGTGAGAGAAATGTTGCCATAAAAAAATATTAACCATAGGTTATGATAATACTGAATGCTATTAGCTCAGATTTTGATGTAGGTAATTTTAAAATGCCAGAATGGAAACTTTGAACATTGATGCCAAGTTGAACAGTCAGCAAGTGGCTGAGTACATACTATCTAAGTGGGTAGCAAGACTGCCATTTGGCATTTACACATATAGTAACATGTGTTGTCCCTTCTCTACACAATAGCCCACCAAATTTACAAGGTTCCGATGATGAAGTCTCCCCAAAAGTAGAACCCAACAAGAAATGAAAAGGAATGAGTTGCTAGGATTACAGCCGCAATGTTCTTTATCCTGCCAAAGTACAGGCTTTCTGTTATCACTTGTTCTACAATTATCTAAACATAAACATGAGACTATTCCTAAAATAGTTATCGGACAATATAGCATTTTTATTTGGCTAAATAGGCACAAAGAGGTTGAGCTTTCTTATAGACATAAGGTATGCAAATCAAATATAATTCACTTAACAGCAGCGATAAACTGGTGCTTATGATCTTATGTCTGCATATTTGTCTATAGACACATTTTCCTTCAGCTTTAATAATTGCTCTCATGTGCTAATCAAAGTTCTAGTTAAGGACTACTTTGTACTAGAACTCTACATTAAAAGAACTAGATCCTTAAGTCAGCTGTTAACAAATAACAATAGTGGATCATACTAATTTTTTAGTATATAATTGACAATATTATGAATTTCGCATCCATATCACCTCTGTTTGGAAATCCTTTTCTCCTTGCCTAGAAATTTGAAGTGGTTGGAAGCATTAACCCGTGTTAGCCTCAGAAATCTGAAGAAATCATTAGCAGCAAAAATACAGTCACAACAGGCAGTAAGGCTTGCTGAATTAAAAACCATTCCATATAAAAAGGATGATTTGCCACTTGGTGGTGATGACGGCGTGCAAGCGGAGCCGGCCCGCGGCGTTGGCCGACATTGTCAGCAAGTGGCGGCCGGCAGATCCTCGCGCACGTGTTTCTTGCGCTGAGGACCTGCCCTCGCTGTTGCAACTTTTTCAAATTTTTATTTTAATAATAAAAAATGATCCAAAAAAGCTGGACACTGGAGAGGTCAGTGAGTCACTACAGCTAGCGCTAGTCGAGCTGGGACTGGAGTTATTGCTGACAACAATGGTGGTGTTCTTGTATGCTGCAAGACGACCCCAATTAGTGCTCGACGGAGGAAGCAGAGGCCTCAGCATTCCTCCATGGTCTTATAAGTTTACAAGAATTTGGAATTCAATATGCTAACATTAAAGCAATGCAACCAACAAATATAAGCTTCTGAGCAACAATGCAACCTCTCCACCTTGGCAGATTCAACACTACATTCTTAACTAGACAAGAATCCTCCAGCATACTCCTGGGTTTCAAATCAGCTACGCTGAACTTCTTGCTGGAGCGGCGTATAATCTATTTAGCTGGTCATCCGTCACTAGCTATATATTCCACGCATACTTGAAATATAACAACAAATAAATTTACCGAAAAAGATCGTACCGATCCGTCTCATTTCAAACACCCTACATCTTGCCTCTTGTCTACCCTCTGACTTTTGCCACCTATATCTACTATTATCTCTGAAATGACTGATAATTTGATCAAAAAAACTGGTGTCCTCCTTGGAGAAGAATGCCCTTTATATAATGAATACAAGTTGAAGAAAATAAGGCATATCCTAAATAAGGAAAATATTTACAATTATTACAGGTATAAAATCAGTCATAGAATCTGCTAACTTTGGTATAAAATCAGCCATAAAATCTGCTAACTTTGGTATAAAATCAGCCATAGAATCTGCTAATTTTGGTTTGCAATCAGCCATAAAATCTGTTATCTTTGAATGACTAGCTAATTCCTTTGACATCCCCCCTCAAATTGATGCGGGTAAGTCAACAAGCATCAATTTGCTAACAAGAAAGTTATGTCGCTGTCGTGTCATTGGTTTGGTGAAAATATCCGCAATCTGTAGAGTAGTGGAGATATGTGGGAGAGTGATAACTTGGCGATCATAGGCCTCCCGGATAGAGTGACAGTCAACCTCTATGTGCTTTGTGCGTTCATGGTAGACAGGATTGGCTGCAATTTGGATGGCACTAGTGTTGTCAGCATGTAAGGGAGTAGGTTGATCTTGGGTGAAACCAAGCTCTGTTAAAAGACCACGTAACCAAATGATTTCTGAGCATGCAGTAGACATGGCACGGTACTCCGCCTCAGTGGATGATTTGGAGACCGAGTCTTGCTTCTTGCATTTCCAAGAGATAAGAGCATCACCAAGAAACATACACCATCCGGTAGTTGATTTTCTTGTGTCCGGACAACCAGCCCAATCTGCATCACTATAGGCCTGTAGTTTGAGGGAAGAACCAGTAGGGAAGAATAAGCCATGACTTTGTGTGCCCAGGATATATCTGATGATGCGGCGGACTGCAGATAGGTGGAGATGCCGAGGGGCTTGCATGAACTTGCTGACAATATGGACAGCATAAGAGATGTCCGGGCGGGTGATAGTTAGATAGATAAGACTTCCAACCAGCTTGCGATATAAAGTGAGATCCTCAAGAAGTTCCCCTTCACCCCGTCGATATTTTACATTAATTTCCATTGGGGTGTCAACAGAATTAGAGTTTGTGAGTCCTGCTAGCTGAACCAAATCCATAATATACTTGTGTTGATTCAAGAAGATACCTTGAGGCTGATGATGCACCTCTAACCCCAAAAAATAGGTGAGTGGGCCGAGATCTTTCATGTGGAAAGTAGAGTGCAACAAATTCTGAAGTTTAGATATAGCCTCCATATCAGAACCAGTGATGACAATGTCATCCACATAAACAAGAAGAACAACTATGCCCTTGGATGTCCGTTGGAGAAAAAGTGAGGAGTCATACTGGCTTTGTGTAAATGAAAAACTAAGGAGGGTCGATCGAAACTTTTCAAACCATACTCGTGGTGCCTGCTTCAATCCATACAAAGAGCGTTTTAGTTTGCAAACTTCATTAGGGGAAGAAGTGGGCATACCGTAGGGAAGTTTCATGTAAACTTCCTCCTTGAGATCACCATGCAAGAAAGCATTCTTTACATCCATTTGATGTAAAGACCATGATTGTGATGCTGCTAGGGCGAGTATTGTTCGTACAGTGGTCATTTTGGCTACTGGTGCGAAGGTCTCTTCATAATTTAGGCCATACTCTTGCTTGTTGCCAAGAACCACCAATCTAGCCTTGTAACGTTCTATGGATCCATCAGAACGGAGCTTGATAGAAAATACAACTTACTACCAAGAGGTTTCACAGATGGTGGACACGGTACAATATCCCATGTTTGGTTTTCTTCAAGTGCAAGAAGTTCTGTTTCAATAGCTCTCCGCCAACATTCATGCTCCATAGCCTGCTTATAGGATGATGGAATAGGAATAGAGGACAAGGTGGCTGTCAAAGATAAAGGAGAGGTGAAACCATACCTATCTGGTGGTTTACGAACTCGAGTACTTTGTCTGAGAGGTGCTGGTGCAGTTGTTGGAACAGGATCAACATTAAGGGAATGAGCTGGAGGGGGCCCGAGAGGTGCTGGAATCTTGCGTCGTTGGTAGACTATGAGAGGCTTTGAAGGCATGGAATCTTCAGAATGATTAGTAAACATTGGCAAAACAGAGAATGAAGGAGAAAGGTCATCCTTGTGTGTGGAAAAAAAATACTGATTTTAAAAAAAAATCACATTTCGAGAAACCCGAATACGTCGTAGGTTGGGATCATAACAAAGAAAACCTTTTTGGTGCACCGAATAGCCTAGAAAAGCACATTGAACAGCTTGAGCTGTTAGTTTTGTCCGTTCGTGTGTAGGAAGATGAACATAACACACACAACCAAAAGTACGAAGATTAGAGTAATTTGGGGTATGACCAAATAACCGAAAGAAAGGGGAAACATGATTCAAGGAAGGAGAAGGTAACCTATTGATGAGATAGACAGCAGTTGAGAGAGCTTCACACCAAAAACGAGAGGGTACAAATGACTCTAATAGGAGGGTGCGAACAACATCTAGAAGGTGTCGATTCTTTCTTTCGGCCACCCCATTCTGTTGAGGGGTTGAAGGACAAGACCTTTGAGAAATTATACCATTGGTTTGTAAAAATTCTTGAAATAAATGAGACATGTATTCTCCCCCATTATCAGAACGAAGAATTTTGATACTAGCAGAAAATTGGGTCTGAATATGTGCATGAAAAAGCTTAAAGACAGAAAACAATTCATCTTTAGAATGCAGAAAATAAATCCATGTGAAGCGACTATAGTCATCAATAAAAGTGACAAAATACTTGTAATTAGCATGGGAAGTAACTGGCGCCATTCCCCACACATCACTATGTATCAAATCAAAAGGCTGGACTACTTTAGGTGTGTGAGTGGGAAATGGCAGAACTTTACTTTTTCCAAGCCTATAAGAATTGCAATCAAATTGAACAGTACTAAGAGATGGTGACCCTTTATTGCCAAGTAAACCAGAATTTAGCAAAGTATAAAGCACATTAGAGTTTGGATGTCCAAGGCGGTTATGCCATGCTCGGTAATCAATATAAGCAGAATTGCAAGTGATAATAGATGAAGAGGAACATGAAGACATAGGAAACTGAAGAGGAAAAAGACGTCCAATTTTAGGCCCCCTTGCGATCATCTTCCCCGATTGCTGATCCTGCACCACACAACCAGATTTAGAAAATTCCACTTTACAATCATTTTCAACTAATTGTCCAACAGAAACAAGATTAGTGGTAAGGTTAGGAGAGACAAAGACATTGGTTATGGATGAAGAAACATCACCAGTGGCAGTGATAGGTAAGGAGTTTCCATCAGCTGTATAAATCTTGAGATTTCCAGGATATTTATTTACATTGGTGAGGAATTTAACATTGTTTGTCATGTGATGGGAAGCTCCAGAATCAAAGTACCACGGTGAAGGTTTAGAGAAAGGTTTACCTGAGAGTCCTAATGCGGAAAATGTAGAAATGATCATTTGCTGAATCATTTCAGGTGTCACAGATTGAATAGGAGCAGGAGCACTTTGTGTCAGATGAGCTTTATCCTCAGAACTACCAGCATTAGAAGAACCAACTGAGACAGTGTATGCCGTTCCAGATCTCTTGGGAGGTCGAATAGGACATTCCTTGATAATATGTCCATCCTTTTTGCAATAGTTGCAGAATTTTTTTGAACAACTTGAAGCATAATGGCCAAATTCTTTGCAGCAATAACACTGAATAGTACTCATGTCCTTACCTTTTGACTTGCCTTGGGCTACATAAGCCATAGGAATAAGAATGGATTTAATTTGTTCCATGGTGGCTTGAGTGAGAAGCCGTTGTTCCTCACGAAATAAATCATTGAGACATGCATCCAAGGATGAAACAGTTTCCCGATTCATAAGATTAGATCTGGTGCTTTCAAATTCAGATCTCAATTTCATAAGAAATTGATCCCTCTTAGTAGTTTCATGTACAGATTGAACAGAAATAAGACCTTCGGGAGGTAAGGTAGCATAGACAATATCAGTATATTCAGCCCAAAGATTCATGAAGATAGAATAAAAATCTGAGATTGAGAGACTGCCCTGTTGAAGACTTGCTAGCTCGTATTCAAGTTGAAACCGACGAGCAGTGTTGTGTTGACTATAGAGTTTTTTCAGATAATTCCACATTTCAGCTGCAGTTTTGAAGGGTCGAAGATTCAAGATGATGTTGGATTCTACAGATCCTAGAATCCATGTCATGATTTGAGCATCCTTGACTTCCCACTTGGAGTGCTCATCCTTGTCTTTGTCAGGTGCAGGTTTGCTGCCATCAATATGACCCCATAGATCTTTGCCTTTGACAAATATCCTGAAGTGAAATGCCCAGGCTGAGTAGTTTTTGTCATTGAAACGAATCAAGAATTCATGCTTGCCTGAAGACATGAAGCTGAGATAACTTGATCAAAATAACTAAGAATAATGAACTGAACTAGGACTGAGAGAAAGAGACACAGGAGAATTCAGAACTCAAGCTCTGATACCATGATAATTTGATCAAAAAAACTGGTGTCCTCCTTGGAGAAAAATGCCCCTTATATAATGAATACAAGTTGAAGAAAATAAGGCATATCCTAAACAAGGAAAATATTTACAATTATTACAGGTATAAAATCAGCCATAGAATCTGCTAACTTTGGTATAAAATCACCCATAGAATCTGCTAACTTTAGTATAAAATCAGCCATAGAATATGCTAACTTTGGTATAAAATCAACCATAGAATCTGCTAATTTTGGTTTGCAATCAGCCATAAAATCTGCTATCTTTGAATGACTAGCTAATTCCACCACAAACTGAAGTTGCCCGCACGAAAGCTACAGGACTGCAGATTGCAGACACCTGACAAGAGAAATTTCCAAATTTTTGGAATTCGATGGAAGGCAGGGTTACAACTCGTGCAATTTGCTAGAAGCCACTAAACCCTTTTTCAATTGAACCATCTGATGCCAAATTATATTATCTCAAACCAGAACCAAAAAAATCAGGCCATAAACATATTTATATATATTAGACTACAGCCAATATATGTTTCTCCATATGGGCTTAGTACAATTGAAAAAACAGCATCGAGGCCCCTACTCCAGCTCTGAAGAAAATGCCAAAGCCACAAGGTACATTTTAGCATCTTCTTTACCTGTAGCTACAGTAGGTCGGGTTGAACATGCAGTACTCCGCATAGTCAACCAGGTTCTCTGGCCGAGGTAGATGGCTTGCAAGCCCAAGTTCATAGGCTTTGGCGGCAACATTAGCAGCAATATGGGCTGATATATTTCTGATATTGGTGAATGGTGGATAAATTGATCCTTTATCTAGATGCTCCTGTGCCACCTGCTGGGCCAATGCTTCCGCTGTCCAATCACCCAAAAAATTATAGTTTTCATTAGATTTAATAAATGGTTAACATGGTAATAGTTGGTAAGCGAGTGATGATTACAACTTTTTCTTCGTGAGATACTTTTCCACTTACAGGCAGCAAGAAGCATGTCATTATGTACACGAATAGCTCCAGAAATCACCAGGCCAAGACCAAATCCAGGGAAAATATAGGCATTGTTTGCCTAAGAACATATTGCACATCAGAAGAATCAGTTCTTCATTGAAATAAAACTCATGATCTTTCAAGGCGAAGGATGAGATTCAAACCTGGCCAGGCACAAAAAGTTTGTCATCATACTCAACAGGATCAAAAGGGCTCCCACTAGCAAAAATTGCACGCCCTTTGCTCCATGTATATGCTTCCTCAGCAGTACACTCAGATTGTGAAGTTGGATTTGATAAAGCAAGAATTATAGGTTTCTGCATTTTTATGGAAATGGCTTGCTAAGCTTAAATTTCTCTGTACATTATTCAGAAAATAAAAAAAAGGATGTCGAGATAGACCTCATTAAAGAAAGCCATCGCTTCTAACACCTCTTGAGTAAAAGTCCTTCCAACTCCAGATGACCCTATGAGCACAGTTGGTTTGATGGCCTAATAAATTGGAAGTTAGTTATTTCAACTAGAATACATGTATCCACTGGAAGAGGGTAGGGATAAATCAGCATGAAAATGCAACTTCTGCATTAGCAGATGAAGTTGGAGAGAATGTGAAGATGAATCATTGACTTTGACAACGATAATGGATAAATTCTAACCTTAACAGCATCCAAAAGGTTCTTGACAGGCTCATGTTCATGTGCCCAAGGTTTCTTGAAATGTTCTAGCAATTCTTTCCGGGAGCTAACAATCAACCCCTGTAAAGACAGTTCATGAGTTCACCTTATACTTGATTGGGATGGACAGCAAAGAACCGGATGAGTTTCTGACGGAACCATTCTTACCTTGGAATCCACTAGCCAAATTTTCTTGCGAGTCTCTTCCAAAGGAGCTTTCGTCTGTAACAAGTATCAACAGTTAACAATTCATTACCAAAAAAAAAAAAAAACACAGTTAACAGTCAATAATCTACAGCAGACATCTTAAACAAATATCAAGTAATTTTGGAGTTCATCAGGCTTAGTTCGTTTACCTGTTTTGACATCTCAAGAGCTATAAGTTCTGCAATGCCAGTGCCAGCCTGCAATAACCAAGATATACATCTAGTTGGAAATAATATACTAGTAAGAAAACCAAATTCTGATGCCTTCTGGTTCAAGCCAGGACAGTAAGCCAGTTATAGCATCTATTTCACAAAAACAAACATTTCATTTTTTTTCTCCGCTATTGATATCAATGGCATGTGATTATTTGTCATGGCTAACTTACCTCTCCAGCACCTAGGAACAAGAAAGTGTGTTCTGCTAAAGTGCCACCAACCAATCTTAGTGCAGCAGCAACCCCTGCAAGGACAACAGAAGCCGTCCCCTACAAAATTAAAGCAAATATCAAAGCACAGGCAAACCAATCAGCTTAGATGTCATGTACAAAATCTGCTGTCTCTTTACCTGAATATCATCATTGAACACAAGATGACTCCTGCTATATCTTTCAAGCAGTTCGAAGGCATTATGGTTTGCAAAGTCTTCAAACTACACAAAATCGAAAGAAATGAAAATTAACCAAATAAACTAGAGTAAAGTTATTTTACGTTTGTAAATGGTTGGAGTTAATTTAGACAACAAATAATGAGTGATCATTTCCTACAGAATCTCATTTTCCAACCTGAATGAGGACTTTCTCTCCATAAGTCTGCTTTACAGCAGTCATGAACTCATCCATAAGCTCCACATATTCCTAAGACCATATAAAAACCAGGTTAGTCCTCAGCCTAATAATTCGTAACCAGAAAGAAATTAAGCATGTCACGTTTGCACGGAGGATCACCTGTCCCCTGGCGCGCCTTTGCCTTAAGCCAATATAGAACTCATCCTTCAATAACTGCTCATTGTTGGTCCCCACATCGATTGTGACAGGCAAGCACTGCAAGTGGTACATCAATAATCAATTGCTGCAATGGGAGGATCTGACAACTAAGACTCAAAATCTGGCATATATCACTCTAAAAAAAAATAATCCAGCTGCATAAATTTATGTATCTTTTTTTCTCTCAGAAAAACCCTTTTTTCCAACCAAAGAACAAGTCAGAGCCTAAATTTGTTGGAAGAAAATAAGTCACATCTTGTCTTATATTCATTCGTCAGGTACAAAAAAAATAAAAAATTCAACAAGAAAGAAGACACAAAGCAACTTACTGCAGATGGGCGGACTCCTCCAAGAGCAGTATACAAAGAAAGCTTGCCAACAGGAATTCCCATTCCCTACAAAATGTTTCTTAAAATGACAAATGGCCAAAATACACATAAATTTCCAGGAAAACTCATAGCAGCAGTGGCAACAAAAATTTGATCACTTGTAATTGAATGCATGGTAAAAATCCAACCTGGCAGCCGAGATCCCCAAGGCCTAAGATTCGCTCCCCATCGGTCACCACAATAACTTGAATTTTCCGCTCAGGCCAGTTCCTCAACACCTCTCGGATCCTCCCTCTACAGGTAATGAAACAACAGGTGAAAATTTAAAGAAACATTGACAAGCCGACAAGCGGAGAGGAAAGAAGACAGACAACGCACTTCTCTTTCAAACTGATGAATAGGCCCTGTGGCCGCCTGTAAATGAAACCATACTTCTGGCAAGCCTCGCCGACCGTGGGCGTGTAAACGACCGGGAGCAACTCTTCCACATGGTCAATCAGAAGCTTGTAGAAAAGCCTCTCATTTCTCTCCTGAAGAACAAACCATTATGCCTCCATGTACACATAGGGAACCGCATAGCACTAAAATACCTGCAGATCCATTAACGCCATGTAACGCTGAAGGGGAACCTTATACTGCCGTAAATTGTGCATGAGCTTCCTCTCCTGCAAAATTTAGGGAGATACTCATACCATTCAACATCAATTTGGTCCCTTTCACTTGACTACTAGTCTACTATTGGACACAGACGTAAACCTGAAGGTCTTGGTCGACCACCGCCGGCGGAAGGAGGCCTCGGAGGAAATGGGCATCGCGCTCTCTCTCGGTGAAGGCTAGGCCTTTGTTGTGGTGCGGATCCCTTATCAGCAAGTAGCCACTGTAGAACAAGAAATCAATTTCTTCAAAAATTGCTCCGAAAACAAGACATAATTCACTTCAGATAATATCTCACAGAGCAGAAAAACAAAATTAGCAAATTAGAAGAGCACGTTGCCCAAATGTAAGCTAACTACTGAAAACAAAAAAAAAAAAAAGAAACTGCAAATTTAAAAAACACAATCAAACAACGAAAATGGGCCCAGATCGACAGAAATTCACTATTCAATTCAGTCCAAAAGAAAGAATTTAACAAGAACATGGAAACCACGAGGCAAAGAAAAAAATCACGTGAACAAGAAAAGCAAGCAAGGCCCAAAAGAAGAAGATGAGATCGGAATACGGACCTGGCGACGGAAACGGCCCAAGGGGTGACGTGCTGCTCCTCCATAGCAAAGACGTTATCCTCGCCGGATACCCCCTGCGCCGCCTCACCTCCGGCGTGCTTCGGCCCCAGCACCAGCGCGCCGGTGGCGGTGCCGTTCTTCCCGGCGGCGCTCTCCATCGCGACGCACCGCACGACCGACGCCGGCCTCGACGTCCCCGGCGAGGCTCTCCTCGCCGGAGATCTCAGGGAGAGCCCCTTCGCCTCCCCGCATCCCTGAAATAAGAAACACAAGCAAATGGCGCTCAAGCACACAGAACCATGCCTTCACCTATCGTCATAAAGTTTGAGTATACTGTTGAGAATTACCAGGAGGGAGATCATGGCGCGCGCGCTCTTCTCGCTCTCCTGATGTGGAGCTTGCTCGCCGGGGAAGAAGAAAAAGAAGGAAGAAGAGGGGTTTATAAAGGGAAACGTGAGAAGGCGTTGTGCTCACCCGCGGAGGAGAATATGACTGGATCCCGAGGGACGTGGGATGACACGTGGACGGAAACGTGGAGTTAGGTGGTGGTTGCTTTGCAGCTTTTGTATGTCCCCTCGGATTCAACGCGGGGAGGCACGTACTGGCCCAATGACCCGGCCCAGATTGGAAGTGCCGGGCCATGCGTACCGTCCTGCTCAAGGTATTTTTGCAAATAACTTCCTGTAGTATTAGTTCTTTCAGAAGCTTTTTGACATCTTCATAATAACAAATGCCCCATTTGATATTTTACTACGGGGCATTCGGTTGCGGTGAAGTTCGGATTAAAATCAAAATTAATAAATTATTTTTATAAATTAATATTTTTTATTAAAATTAAGACTTCAATAATTTAAACTTTAAAAAATTATTTATTTTTTTATAATAATTTAATTTAATAATAGTATAAAATAATAAATATTAATTTTATAAGAAAAAAATAATTCTGAAATGAACTGATCCTAATCCCGATCCGAAAATAAACGGGGGCCTAGAGGTTCCGATTGTAAGATGCTAGGGTGCGTTTGATTTGAAGTTAAAATTAGCATCATTTAATTCTAACTAGCCTGTTATTTAAATATTAAAAAAATAATTAAATTATTTTTATATTACTTTAAAAATAAATTATCATATTTTTTTATTTTTATTCATGGAAACTTCAATAAATAATATATTCAATAACATAAAGGTGTAAAAATAATTTAAACAATTTACTAGCCAGACTAGTATTCAAATATCAAAAAATTTGATTTATCTTTTTATACTTTAGTTTTGATCACGATCCTTTTAATATCAAAATCAAGTTCATATTTAAAATCAAAACTAAAATATAAAAAAATAATTTGGTCAAATTTTTAGTGTTTGGATGCTAGTTTACCTAATGAATAGTTTAAATTTTTTTTTGGACATTTATGTCCTTAAATATATTATTTATTGAGATTTAAATGAATAAAGGTAAATGTAATATGGTAATTTAATTTTTAAAGTAAAGTAAAGATAGTCTAGTTATCTTTTTAGTATTTGAATGGTAAATTAGGGTTTATGAATTAATCTCTTTCACATATTTATGACATTTAGTTATTATTGTCATTACAGTAGTGATAATTATTGTCCATTCAATATAGATCATATTAGAATCCAACAATTCAAATCTAATTAATATTATTGGATGTAAAATACTGGAATTAGAACTAACAGCTTAGATATGTTACTATCATATGTACGATAGTGATCAAATATCATGTTTACAGCCATCGTTTATATACTTCAATCACATTTTTGGCTAGTTAAGAAAATGAGTTTAATTTTGAATTTGAGGTCATCTCATTTTTTTAGCAAGACCGTTGAAGTGGATCCAACTTGTTCAATTTGAACTTGAGAGTTCAATTACATTTTTATTATTTTATATAATATAATAATGTAAGTTATACAATTTATATTTTTAAGTTTCTTCCTAAATCTGGGCAACTAAATGAAAATTTTAATTTTTTATAAAATTAATATCATTATTTATAACATATAATAATATAGGAGATTATATATATATTTTTCTAAAATTTTTCCTAATTGCATATATTACCCTATATTTTTTAAAATTATATATTTTTCCTCATATTTTTGGATTTCTTACATATGTAAAAAAAATTTCTGAATCATTTCGAATTAAAATTACTTATATTTAGAAAAAGTCACTTTTATTGTTTATTTTAATAATTATATATTAATTATATTTAATTTATTAATATTTTCACATTGTGTTTCCAAAATGTTCGCTAAAATCAAACAAAATTCTACATATTCCATCTTAAGAAACTCTTTTCCTTTTCAGTTTATCATATTTCTTCTTGCTGTAGTATTAGAAGGGTTAACAAATTAAATTTAATTAATATATAACTAAATAAAATGAAAGATAAAGTGATTTTTTTACAAAGATAATTAATCTCAAAGCTTTTAGCAAGTAGCCACTTCTGTTATTATCAATTTGTGAAAAAACATCTTGATTAAAATATTAAAAATATATTCTATTTTAGTTTAATTTTATCAATTAAAATTATATAAAAGTTCAAATTATTCTCTTTTAATTTTAGTTTAAATAAATATTAAATTAATATAAAAAATAACTTATCTTATTATAGTTTTTATGAGAGATCGATTATTCAATTTTATGAAACTAAAAATTTAAAATTTAGTTTTATCAAATTGGTTATCCAATAATTATGAACCGGTTGTTTAAAATGAAATTGAATCAAAATAATATTGATATTTTTATATTAGTTTAATTGATAAAATTAAATTAAAATGTTTTTAAAATATTTTAATCGGTGTGATTTTTTGTTAATTTATAGTATAAGACAAGTATTTTTTGCTAATAATAATAAGGTAGGTAGTTTTTCGTAAATTCATAATAAATTATTTGCTAAAAATTAGAGTAGAGGTTATTCGAGATAATTAAGAAGTTTTTTTTATATATACCTATGTAAGAAATCCAAAAATATGAGAAAAAAATGTAAATTTAAAAATATAGAGAGGTTTATATAATTAGAAAATTTTCAAAAAATATAGGTAAAAAAACCTATATATATATATATATATACGTTCATATTTATTTATGTTGCTATAGGATTATTCATATTATTTTTAGATTTTAGATTTATTATTTTATTATTTAAATTTTAATTATTATTTGATCACGAATATCATCATATTTAGATGTTAATTAATAATTTTAATATTAGATTTTTAAAAATATATTATGATATTAATTAATTAAAAAGAATTATAAAAATTAAAATTTGAATTCGGATCATTTGATCTCACGAGATGAATCGAGCGGAACTTGACTGACCGAGCTCAAGTCGATATTTTTTATCACGAGTCAGAGGTGAGCTCATCCAAATTTGGCTGGTCTTAGTTAGTCGATTATCCCCCGCACCCTAATTTTTTTTTTTTTTTACAAGATTTCTTTTACTACGGGAACCGGCGAAGGAGGTTCACACTCGGCGGCCGACAGTACGAGACCCTGGTTGTTTCGGAATAGAAACAGTATATGGGGCTATTTGCAAAAAGACCCGGGCAAAGTTTCGGGTCTGGGTTGGGCCCGGATTTAGGTTGCGTTACTTGCTGGAAGTGGTGACCTTGGAATTGTGGGAGGTGGGAAAAGCAGCAGGCAGCGGAATTTTCCACTGGAGCCTCGGCCCGGTTGAGCCCAATGTTTTGAAAATTACCGGAGTCTTGGTTTTGTTTAGCCAAACTATTTGGAAAATTATTTATTTAGGACATGCTTATTTCTGGAGGAAAATCAATTACAAAAAGTTCATATTTGTTTTTGTAGAAAATAATAAAAATATTCTAAAAATTATAAATATTTAATAATTAAAATAATTTAGATATTGAAGTTTTTTTATAATTAATCTCAAACTTTTAAAATTTAAATATTAGAGATATTCAATGCATTTTCAATATTAATCTTAAATTTTTAGTAATTAAAGTACTCTAGATAGTTAACATATTTTTAAAAAATAAAATAAATATTAATTTTCGAAATTTTTAATATTTAACCGGTGATTCATTTGAATATTTCGAAATCTACAAACTTAAAATTCTTCAAACAAAACAATGAATTTGAAAATTTAGAATTCTCAAATCATTCAAACCAAATATGGGGAAAATCTTAAATTTTCAAAACTCTCTTACTCAAAAAAATTAATTTTCTAATACACCAATTTATAGCAAAACAAACATTCCCTTATAAGAAAACCGGAAAAATGTAATCGACAAAAAATTTGGGAAAGCGAAGACTTTTGTATTAAAATTACTCGAAGTTCTTCTAATTTTTAAAAATTAGAATAAACTAGTCTCATATAAATAAAAAAGCAATAATAAAAATAAATTTAAGATAATCTTATACTATTCGTAATGCATATAAAATCTGAATATAGTTAGTTAAATTTAAATATAAATAGAGCGGGTGCTATTGATAATTTTAGAAGTAAAAGGAGATTATTGCTGGGAGTTGGAGGCAACAAATAAACATTAAATTCTTTCGGTGGTAAGTCAAATTACTACTACTTGGATGGAGTCCAAGTGAATGAAGAAGCGGGCTGGGATTGGTCAAATAAAAAGGTAAATTGGGCACACGGAATGCTTACTGTATACGGAGCCACCTGCCGGATTTGAAGTCGAAGGAGAAACAACTCATTGACGATGAGAGATCAAAGGGAAAGATGCTAATCATATGCGCTGATTAATTTGAGGATTGTCTTTTTAAAAGTACTCTTATTGTCGGTGGATGGTTATTTCAATACAACTCGACGTGGATGCTTATGCTTGTTCCTTGAATTTTGCTCCATTTTTCCTATCATTTTCTTGTATGGAAGCTTCATTGGGGTGGGGGGTAACCAGTACTTAGTTTGCATCACACCTCCGAACCACAATTGCATTTCACAACGAAGGGGTGTGCACTCCATGGAGCCGAGTGTCTAATGGTGGCGGCCAGGGCATCCACGACCCACATAAAAATGAATGGACTACAGCTGCGTGTGTGGTTGCCAAACAAGTGGAATAATGGGGAGGAGAATTAGGTTCGAAATGCAAGTCCAAACCATTGTTGAGACATTAATGTCCAACATAAATGAGGAGGTTTTCTATGCAACGGATATTCGCTTAGGGGCTGTTTGGTAAGAATCCGAATTGGGCGAATTGGTTGAATTGAGGGAATTGGAGATTCAATTCCCTCAATTCGGCTGTTTGGTAATCAAACAAAAATTTGAAATTCGGTGAATTCCCAATTCCGGCAATTCCCAATTCCGAATTTGAATTCGGAATCAGAAGAGACGAATTTGCAATTCCGGATCCGAATTCAGTGGGCCCCACCACTACCCGAAACACTAATTTCGGCATTTAAATATCAGCGAATTCGGCGGAAATTCCGCCGAATTCTTCCCGTCACCCCCGTCGTCCCCGAGCGCCTCTGCCCCGAGCCCGTCATCCCCGAGCCCGTCTGCCCCGAGCGCCGTCGTCCCCGAGCGTCTCTGTCCTGAGCGTCGTCATCCCCGAGCTCGTCGTCCCCGAGCCCGACGTCCCCAAGCCCTTCGTCCCTGAGCGCCTCTGCCCCGAGCTTCGTCGTCCCCGAGCCCGATGTCCCGAGCCCGACGTCCTCGAGCGCGTTGTCCCCGAGCGCCTCTGCCCTGAGCGCCGTCGTCCCCGAGCCCGTCGTCCCCGGATTCTGCTACTGGTAGCATGGCAAAATCATGCTACAATAATTTTGGAGGGGAGCCAAATAGAGATGAAGAGGAAGAGCAACAAACAGCAGGAGAGGATGACTCTGATGCTCGCACATATACAGCTCGTGCAGGAAACAATGTCCCTATCAACTCTAAAGACAAGACACAAGCAACTAGTTCTCATATCTCCAAGACGCGAAAACGGAAAGGGAACATCTTGAACGAGGAACTGGTTGCAGAATTGATGGACGGCGTGCGCGAGATTGCATACGCCATTAAGTCAACTTCAAGGGATTCATGGAAGAAACTTTTGTACTCCATCATAAACGGATTCAAAGGACGTTTTCCTGCATCGTTCTTGAAGATTGCCTATAAACACTTATATGCAGATGATGCAGATGACATTGCTTTTGTAGAAGGCATGAATGATGATGCTAGGGTTGAATGGTTGCAAGAATTTCTCGAGCAGTAGGTCCGATGGAACTGTGGTTTAATGGTGATGTTCATGCATTCTGGTTTGTTGAAATGCTATTTGAGACTAATGTAGCATAACATCATATAATGCTATTTGAGACTTACTCTTTATTATTTATGTTGAACTTAATGTTGAAGGTTACTAAATACTGACAATATTGAAAATGTCTTTTTAGATTACTTGTGTTTTCTGTTTATACGGTTAGTGTACTGCAATAGAAGTGTAGAGAAGTGAAGATGGTATGTTCTATTGCAGTTTACGTGAAGTTGAGGTTTGTAACAGGACATTAAGTTTTATATTATTTCATTGTGGCAAAATTCTTTTTTCTGTTGTTTAGAGCTGATCTAAAAAAATATTTTATTGATTTAATATTGTTTAAATCAATTATCATTTTTTTAAAAAAAAATTAGATATTATCAATACGTAATTCTAATATTATTTATTTTTAAAACCTCAAAAATATGTCTAATTAATTTATTAATTCAATATATATATTTATTTATTTATTTTAAAATTAAATATAGAAAATATTAAAAATGGGGGTAATCTCACCCATTAAGAATTGGGTGATCATATCTCCAATTCCAAATCCAACCAAACACCGAAATTGAGGAAATTGGCGGAATTCGTTGATTTCAATTTACATTCCAAACAAACGAATTCACGGAATTGACTGAATTAATAATTCCTTTTCTTTACTTAAAAAGTACATCCAAACACCGAAATTATCAAATTTGGTCAATTCCCTCAATTCCTCGTAATTGACCAAATTGATAATTCCCTCCATTTCAAAATCCGAAATTATCCAAACGGCCGCTTACTGATTGAAGTTATTTCTACGTATACCAAAGATTATAAGTTTGAGACAAGTCAAACTCTGAGTATGCTCATTGTTTTGGTATCATCAATGAATTGTATTCAATATATTATATTATATCATTTGCATATATTTTTTCGGATTGTATCGTCAATGCACACAAAAGATGATCAGGGAATTAATTACGAATATATTCTATCCAAATAATTCTATAATTTTTTGATAGAAATTTGAGGATTCGTAAAATAGAGAAAAAAAACATCTATTGAGGATGCTTAAATTAATAAGGAAATGGAGTTGAGAGTATTCTTTGTAAGAAGAGAATGTAGAGATAGAATCCTCCGAAGAAGTAGTGATTACTAGATGAAGGATTCATATACATTTCTGTCATATATAGTTTAATTAAGGGATAATTACGGGTGGCCCCCGTAATTAGCCTTAATTACGATTAACCCCCCGTAATTTCCGTAATTACCCCCACCCCCTCCAATTCGCCTATATTTACCCACAGCCCCCTGATTGTTATTTAATCAAAATTTTACCAAAAAATTCCGATTTTACCCCCGTTATTTTTACACATACACCCCTAAAAACTTATTTTTTATATTTCACCCCCCGGATTTCGGAATTTTACAAATAAAACCCAGAAAGAACTCATATTTACAACAAAGTCCTCCAAATTCGAATTTTTGCAAACAACACCCCGTTGCGCGGGCGGGAGCGGAGGAGGAGGCCGGCCGGCCGGCCGCAGAAGCGGAGGTGGCGGCCGGCGGCGGGAGCGGAGCCGGAGGCCGGGCGGGCGGGAGCGGAGGCGGAGGCCGGCGGAGGGAGCGGAGGCGGAGGCCGGCGGAGGGAGCGGAGGCGGAGGCCGGCGGCTGGAGCGGAGGAGGAAGCCGGGGCGCCGGCGCGCCGTAACGCGGGAGCGGACGGCCACGGCCGCGGCCGTTCCGCCCCCGCGTGCCGGGGACGGAGGCCGAGGCCGGTGCGCCCGCACGCGGGCGCCGGCGAGGACGGCCACGGCCGAGGCCGTTCCGCCCCCGCGTGCCGGGGACGGAGGCCAAGGCCGGCGCGCCCGCACGCGGAGGCCGAGGCCGAGGCCATTCCGCCCCCGCGTGCCGGGGACGGA
>RXID01014826.1:231625-320873 GCA_005019695.1 Trichopus zeylanicus subsp. travancoricus | reverse complement strand
TAAAATGAAGGGATAATTACCAGTGACCCCCTGTAATTTGGGGTAATTACCGCTAACCCCCCGTAATTTCCGTAATTACCCCCACCCCCCTCAAATTCGCCCGTATTTACCCACAGCCCCCTGATTGTTATTTAATCAAAATTTTACCCAAAAATTCCGATTTTACCCCCGTTATTTTTACACATACACCCCTAAAAACTTATTTTTTTATATTTAATCCCCCGGATTTCGGATTTTTCAAATAACACCCCGAAAGAACTTCGATTTACAAAAAAGTCCTCGAAATTCGAATTTTTGCAAATAAACCCCCGAAATTATTCCGATTTATAGAAAAGTCCCCAAAATTCGGATTTTTGCAAATAACACCCCGTGGCGCGGGCGGGAGCGGAGGAGGAGGCCGGCCGGCAGGCGGCAGGCGGCGGGAGCGGAGCCGGAGGCCGGGCGGGCGGGAGCGGAGGCGGAGGCCGGGGCGCAGGCGCGCCGAAACGCGGGCGCGAACGGCCACGGCCGAGGCCGTTCCGCCACAGCGTGCCGGGGACGGAGGCCGAGGCCGGCGCGCCCGCACGCGGAGGCCGAGGCCGAGGCCGTTCCGCCCCCGCGTGCCGGGGACGGAGGCCGAGGCCGGCGCGCCTGCACGCGGGGGCGGAACGGTCTCGGCCTTGGCCGTCCTCGCCCGCGTGCCGGCTCGCCGGCCTCGGCGTCCGCCTCCGCTCCCGCTGCCGGCACGCCGGCGCCCCGGCCTCCGCCTCCTTCTCCGGCGCGCGGGGGCGGGATTTTTGCAAATAACACCCCGACATATTCAAATTTACAGAAAAGTCCCCGAAATTTTGATTTTTGCAAATAACACCCCGAAGTTAAATTTGTAATTTATAAATATTAAATTTGTAATTATAAATATAAAAACACTAATGTCTTTTTTGTAAAATTTTATTTAAAATATGATTAAAAATATAGACTTATTTATAAAAAAAAAATATTGAAGGGGTCTATTTGTAAATGTATAATATGAAACTTGTAATTTTAAATTTTAATCTTTGAAACCTTCGATGACTTATTTGTAAAATTTATTGATAAAATAAATAAAATTTGGATATATTTATAGAGAAAAATATTAAAGGTGGTCTATTTTTAAATATAAAAAATATTAAAAATTAATTTTAAAATAATTTTACAATTATTTTAAAAAAAAAATCTGAGGGTCTATTTTGTAATTTGTAATTATAAATATAAAAAACACTAATGTCTTTTTTGTAAAATTTTATTTAAAATATGATTAAAAATATAGACCTATTTATAAAAAAAAATATTGAAAGGGTCTATTTGTAAATGTATAATATGAAACTTGTAATTTTAAATTTTAATCTTTGAAACCTTCGATGACTTATTTGTAAAATTTATTGATAAAATAAATAAAATTTGGACATATTTATAGAGAAAAATATTAAAGGTGGTCTATTTTTAATGAAAAAATATTAAAAATTAATTTTAAAATTACAAGTTTCATATTGTACATTTACAAATAGACCCCTTCAATATTTTTTTTATAAATAAGTCTATATTTTTAATCATATTTTAAATAAAATTTTACAAAAAAGACATTAGTGTTTTTTATATTTATAATTACAAATTTAACTTCGGGTGTTATTTGCAATAATCAAGATTTCGGGGACTCTTCTGTAAATTTAAATATTTCGGGGTGTTATTTGCAAAAATCCGCCCCCGCGCGCCGGAGAAGGATGCGGAAGCCGGGGCGCCGGCGAGCCGGCGGCGGGAGCGGAGGCGGACGCCGAGGCCGTTCCGCCCCCGCGTGCCGGGGATGGAGGCCGAGGCCGGCGCGCCGGCACTCGGGCGCGGAAGGCCAAGGCCGAGAGCGTTCCGCCCCCGCGTGCGGGCGCGCCGGCCTCGGCCTCCGTCCCCGGCACGCGGGGGCGGAACGGCCTCGGCCTCGGCCTCCGCGTGCGGGCGCGCCGGTCTCGGCCTCCGTCCCCGGCACGCGGGGGCGGAACGGCCTCGGCCGTGGCCGTCCGCGCCCGCGTTTCGGCGCGCCGGTGCCCCGGCCTCCGGCTCCACTCCCGCCCGCCCGGCCTCCGGCTCCGCTCCCGCCGCCTGCCGCCGCCTCCCCTCCGCCTCCGGCCTGCCGGTCTCCTCATCCGCTCCCGCCCGCGACGGGGTGTTATTTGCAAAAATCGGAACTTTGGGGACTTTTCTGTAAATCAGAATAATTTCGGGGGTTTATTTGTAAAAATTCGAAATCCGGGGGTTAAATATAAAAAAATAAATTTTTAGGGGTGTATGTGTAAAAATAATGGGGGTAAAATCGGAATTTTTTGATAAAATTTTGATTAAATAACAATTAGGGGCGTGGGTAAATATGGGCGAATTTGAGGATTGGGGTTAATTACGGAAATTAGGGGAGTTAGCGGTAATTATCCCAAATTACGGGGGTCACCGGTATTGACCTTCTAAAAAAAAAATTTAGAGTTATTTTTTAAAAAAAATTTAATGGTCTATTTTTTAATTTGTAAATATTAAATTTATAATTATAAATATAAAAAACACTAATGTCTTTTTTGTAAAAATTTTATTTAAAATATGATTAAAAATATAGACTTATTTATAAAAAAAATATTGAAGGGGTCTATTTGTAAATGTACAATATGAAACTTATAATTTTAAATTTTAAACTTTGAAACCTTCGATGACTTATTTGTAAAATTTATTTATAAAATAAATAAATTTAAATGTACAATATGAAACTTATAATTTTAAATTTTAAACTTTGAAACCTTCGATGACTTATTTGTAAAATTTATTTATAAAATAAATAAAATTTGGACGTATTTATAAAAAAAAATATTAAATGTGGTTTATTCTTAAATGTAAAAAAAGTAAAAATTAGTTTAAAAAAAATTTTACAGTTATTTTTTTAAAAAAAATTTGAGGGTCTATTCTTTAATTTATAAATATTAAATTTATAATTATAAATATAAAAAACACAAATGTCTTTTTTATAAAATTTTATTTAAAATATGATTAAAAATATAGACTTATTTATAAAAAAAATATTGAAGGGGTCTATTTGTAAATATACAATATGAAACTTGTAATTTTAAATTTTAAGTTTTGAAACCTTCGATGACTTATTTGTAAAATTTATTTATAAAATAAATAAAATTTAGACGTATTTATAAAGAAAAATATTGAAGGTAGTCTATTTTTAAATATACAAAATAATAAACTTGTAATTTGAAATTTGAAAATTTTAAACTTTCACTGTATTTCGCAAGGCAACGAGCGGACAGCGACGGCAAGCCGGCAGGGCAGCGACGGCAGCAGCTGCGCAGGGACTGACGGCGGCAGCGGCAGAGCACAGCGGTGGCGGCGACGCAGATGCGTTTAGGGCTACAAGAAGAAGAGGGTTATATAAGAAAGTTTTGGCCTTTTTTGTAATTCGGAATAATTTCGGAGAGTTATTTGCAAAAATCAAAATTTCGGGAACTTGTCTGTAAATTTGAATAATTTCGGGGTGTTATTTGCAAAAATCCGCGCCCGCGCCCGGGGAAGCAGGCGGAGGCCGGGGCGCCGGCGAGCCGGCGGCGGGAGCGGAGGCGGACGCCGAGGCCGTTCCGCCCCCGCGTGCTGGGGACGGAGGCCGAGGCCGGCGCGCCGGCACGCGGGCGCGGACGGCCAAGGCCAAGGCCGTCCGTCCCCGACACGCGGGCGCGCCGGCCTCTGCCTCCGTCCCCGGCACGCGGGGGCGGAACGGCGCCGGCTTCGGCCTCCGCGTGCGGGCGCGCCGGCTTCGGCCTCCTTCCCCGGCACGCGGGGGCGGAACGGCCTCGGCCGTGGCCGTCCGCGCCCGCGTTTCGGCGCGCCGGCGTCCCGGCCTCCGCCTCCGCTCCCGCTGCCGGCCGCCGCCACCATTCCCGCGGCCGGCCTGCCGGCCTCCTCCTCCGCTCCCGGCCGCGCGACGGGGTGTTATTTGCAAAAATCCGAATTTCGGGGATTTTTCTGTATATCGAAATAATTTCCGGGGGTTTATTTGCAAAAATTCGAATTTGGAGGACGTTTTTGTAAATCTGAATTCTTTCGGGGTGTTATTTGTAAAATTCTGAAATTCGGGGGTTTAATTATAAAAAATAAGTTTTTAGGGGTGTATGTGTAAAAATAATGGGGGTAAAATCGGAATTTTTTGGTAAAAGTTTGATTAAATAACAATCAGGGGGCTGTGGGTAAATATGGGCGAATTTGAGGGGATGAGGGTAATTACGGAAATTACGGGGGATTAACCGTAATTAAGGCTAATTACGGGGGGTCACCCGTAATTATTCCTTTAATTAAATACCATGAGTGTTGTTGATATTTTACCCCAAATTTGTATTGTCGTGTACTTTCTTTTTGTCTCGTAGTGAAAAATGGAGTAGGGAGTAATGTAGTAGATGGTTATCATTTTGGGGTCACTTTTTAGAATACCCCATAAGCACATCAATAAATTGGTTGTAGTAGCCTAGATGGACTATGACAGTCCGGAATGCTCTTCTATTGATGAGAAGACTAACTGGCCGAGGTGTATAATCTGAAACAGCCATTCATAAATTGTTAGGTATATGACCGGCCTTTATCCTCAACCTTTAATTGAGAAATTAGATTTTCAAATTAGGTTGTCATATTTCACCAAAACCACAATTTGATAACTTTTGAATGAAATTTGAGGTCCTTTAAAAAAGGAAAGCCAATTGGGAGTTAAAATTATAAAATTTTAATTAAGAATAAAATTTGTATTATAACCAAATCATTAAAGCTTATAATTATGTACAAAGTTATTCTAAATATTTTACGAGCCAACAAATCTTGTCTGCTAAAAAACGAATACAACTCTATTTCTTTTAGAAAGGCCCAGTTCCCAACCTTAGAGGGTGAATTCGTAATTTACATCAAAGTGTGTTTCGAGAACCAAACTGGAAACCGGTTAGGAGGAGGTGAGTATACACTAACCCAATACTTGGGTGTATAATATCCACAGATGTTAGTCTCTTACACTGCACACACCAACAAGTGTGCTCCTGCCTTAGTAAAGTTAGCTATTGAATTAGATTGTATTAAAATTTAGAGTTTTTAAGTAAGAAACTACGTGTTACATTAAAATTTATGAAAAATTACTTATTTTATTATTATTAAAAAAAATTTACTCATTTTATATTATAAATTTATAAAAAAATCACACTGAGAATATTTTAATTTAATTTAATTTAATTTGTTAAATTAATATTTATAAATTAAATTATTTTTCTTTGATTTTAGTTCAAACAAAATCCATAATCAGTGGATCATTGACTTTATAAAACTAAACTTTAAATATCTAGTTTTATAATATCGGATAGCCGATTTTTCATAAAAATTGAGATAAGATAATTAATTTTTTTATATTAATTTAATAATTTTTCAAACCAAAATTAAATGAGGATAATTTAGTCTTTTTATATTAGTTTAATCGATAAAATAAAAATAAAATAAAATATTCTCTAAATATTTTAATTGGGATGATTTTTTATAAATTTAAAATATAAGGTTAGTAATTTTTTATTAATAGTGAAAAAATAGGTGATTTCTTATATATTCGCTATAGAATGGGTGGTTATTTGGTAAAATTTAAAATTTAATATGACTTTTTTATCCTTGTTTGCATTGAATTTAATTACGTGTTGTTCATATTTGATCCTAAATAAATTGGCCTTTATACCTTTTGTCAAAAAAAAAAAGAAACACTTTGGTTAAAAAAGAAGATCACGACAATATTTAATTCCTTGAAAAATAAGGGTGTTGCATGCCAAAAAACCCTTCAATAAATCCAAAAAGAAAAAAAAAACAAAATAGATAACTTTCGATTGAAATTATGTAGAAAAATACCTGTGAAAAGGATTGCAAAAGGTTTGAGACAAGGACAACGTGTTGGTCTTTGTTTTTTCCACCGTAAACTTCCTTTTTGGTGAGACTTTCTTCTAACCTTATCAAAACATTTTTCATGAAAAACGGATTTGCTTTTTTGTTTGATGTGATTATAGGACAATGATGGCATGGAAGAACACTAAAATGCAAATCAAATTTTATTATCTAATTATTTCCCAAAGGTTTGGTTAGAAATCTAATTTTTTTATTAGAAAAATAGATTTTTAGGTATAAGCCCTTGAGATCTTTTGTTTTTACGAAAAATCCTCCAAAAGTTTAGTATTTATCTATAATTTTCTTCTTTTCGGATTTCATAATTTACAATCTCCAATCAAAATTTAATCAAACTTTTTCTCAAAAATTTCTCTTTTACTCTCAATTATTTTTCATTTAAACCCTCAACTTTTTTGAATATATATATATATATATATAATATAGAGTTGGTATAAAATTCTATCGATAGGATTTTATCATTATTCCTATTAGATTTTAAACCATTAGATTATCTAGAGATTAGCATACCCTAAATCCTAAAAATTTAGGGTTTAGAGTTTATGGCTTAAGGTATAGGGTATACTTATCCCTAGATAAATTTAACGATTTAAAATCTCATAGAATTAAAGCTAAAATCTTAAATCTGAAACCCTAAACCCTATATTATAAATCTTAAAGGATTTAGGGTATACTATTCTTTAGATAAATCTAATAGTTTAAAATTTGATAGGATTAATGTTAAAATCTTAAACCCTAAACCTTAAATCCTAAGTCCTAAGTTATAAATTTTAAACGTTTATATATATATTTCCCCATCCATCTCTCTCTCTCTCGCTCATAGCTACTGCCTCCACCACTGCCGGCCATCGTTCCCCAACCTTGTTGTCCTTCTCTCCCCCTTTGGCCCCCTCTTCCTCAGCATCCTCCCCCCCTAGCCGCCTCAATTTGACATTGTCCTCCACTCACCCCCAACCACCATCTTCACCATCACCTCTATCTCCTTCTCATCCATCACCCTCTCCTTTCCCCTTTCTTCTTCCATTCCTTCCTACTATCTCCATCACTTTAGTGAGCTATTCCTTGTCCACTTCTCCTATTGCATCCCTATCCTTCATTTTGCCCGCCAATAGCTTTGTCTTGGTGCCATCCTAATTGTCTCAACCTCTCAAATTACTTGGAGAAGTTTTGAACTAAGGCATGATTCATCATTGATTATATGTATAAATGCTTTAGAATTATTCTAATACTCTTTAATTTTTTTTATTAATTTTATTGTTTTCATTTGGTTATTCATTATGTTGTTAGATGTCTAAATTGGTAGATCTAGTAAGATTGGTATTTTATTATGGAGGCTATTAGAAGGAAGTTCAGTATACTTGAGAACAAAGTATTTATTTAATAGACAAAAGTCTTTGTTAGTTGATACAAACAAGTATACATTTTATTAATTATGGGTTGAAGTATGTAAATTAATCAAAGCAAGGATAGATCAACTAGTTATGATTAAATACTTATTTTGGACATCATTCCTCTAACTTATTTGTCAATTAATAGTGAAATGTAACTAACAGCAATATGGATAGTGGTGAAGGAGTTGCAATACAACAACATCTATATATTAGCTGAGGGCATAGGAGATCCCTTATCTACAATGCCTTCGAGCCATTCACTAGAGAGCCATGCTTCGGTTCAATAATGGATGAATGTTTTTGTCACATACATTCCATTATTTTGTTGTGGCTATTAAACTTATCAAGAAATGTATTTGCTTTTGTTTGAACTGGTTTGTGGTAATATTTAGCATGTTGATTGTAATACTTAACATTCTCGATTGTTGTTTGCGAATGGTTGAACCAGTTTATTTACAAATCATTGTAGGATTCTTATCTCAAGATATTAAAGTTTGTGAATGGTTCAAAAAGTTTTAGTTCATTATTTTATAATATGTGAATAGACAGTTAGGTTGTTTTTTATTTGCCAATTTCGAACTCCCAAATAAGGTTATTCAGGCTTTCGAAATTAGCAAATATTTGTTAGGTTCGAACGGTTAAATATTTTTGTGTGGACATCTAAATATGACAGACTGCTAATTTCGGATGCTCGAACAAAGTTGTTCTGATGTCCAAAATTAGCAAACCGAGAACATGTCAGGTTCGGACATCCGAGCAGCTTGTGTAGATATCCGAACATGACAAATTGCTAATTTTAAATGGTTAACAAGCTTGTTCAGGTGTCCAAAATTAGTAGAAAGAGAATATGTTTTGTCTATGAGGTTTGGTAGCCCAAAAATGAGGGTTCGAACATCCAAACCTAATAGATAGAGAACATATCATCTTTATTTGTTAAGTTCGAATGCCTGAACCTTGAGGTTCGATGTCCTAACTTAGTAGATAGATAACAAATTTTTTCTATCTACTCTCACATATCGAAAAATCACAATATCAAAAAATCAATGTATCACAAACTTCAATATCTTTATATTATATTATAAAAATTTGAAGTTTAATTTTTTTTACATATAGTACATTTTTAATACCACCTTCAATACAATATTTAGCATTATAAAAATTCCTATCACCCTAAACCATTGCAGAGCATGGAAGACATACTTGAGCATTTCAACCATTTTATCTACTCTCTCTAGCTTCTCCAAGCTGCTTCTAGTATATTATTTACAATATTTAACTTTTTCTCCAGATATTGTATTCTTCTTTCTATTTTTTTCTCAATTTTTTGTACTTGATTTTGCATAAATTTGTTGGATTGCTCACAATCCTCTGCCGACATGAAGAATCCACACCCATTGTCAATCTCATTCTTGTAATTTGCACACTTGTAGAAACATATCTCTTTACTTCATAACTTGGTTGAATATTGAACTCTATATATGTCACCATAATAGCACTACATTTGCTCATAATTTGAAAAAAAAAAACTACTGCCACCCATAGTATCTGCAACAAAAATCTAACATAAATTAATATATAAAAAATAACATATTTCATCTAAACCAATGATGAATCCTGCCACTTGCATTTTCTCTTAATCTATCAACTAAATACCTTATATTTCAACTAATTTCTAGCATTCAACAAAATGAATCAAACTTCTCTATATATAAGCAACAAAACCTTATAAACAACAAATATAGGTAACTAAATAACATATCTTGCCTCGATTCAAAACTTCATGTAGAAATTTGGGAGTTTGAGATAGCGAGGATGGCATTGAGAAGGAGCTAACGAGGGATAGGATGAAGGATGGGGATGTGGTAGGAGGGGAGGACAAGGAATAGCTCGCTAGAGTGATGGAGATGGGAGGAAGGAACAAAAGCAAAAAGGAGAAAGGAGAGGGGGATAGAGGTGCTGGTGAAGATAGTGGCTAGGGAGATATGGAGGATGATGCTAGTGTGGGGGCAATTAGAGGGGGAGGATAGTGAGAAAGAGGTAGTTGGAGGGGGAGGGAAAGAGGTAGCTGGTGGTAGTAAAGGCAGTGGCCATGAGTGAGAAAGAGAAAGAGATTGGTCGGGGGGTACCAGATCTCTCAATTGGGGATAGGAGAGAAAGAGAGATGGATGGAGGAGGGAGAAGTTATAACAAAAAAATAAAAAAAATGAATCCAAAAAATTTGAGGGTTTAAATAAAAAATGAATGAGGGTAAAAGAAGAATTTTTGGGAAAAAGTTTGATTAAATTTTGATTAGGGATTGTAAGTTACAAAATCCAAAAAGGAGTTATAGATAAATACTAAAATTTTAGAGGATTTTTTATAAATACAGAAAATCTCAAGGGGTTATACATAAAAATCCCTTAGAAAAAAGACATTATGCAACTACCACCCTTTAAATTTTTTATTTTTATCATAGCTGCATATAACAACATTTCCAACAAGTCCATTGTGTTATATTTTTTTGTGTGAAGATCTTATTATGGTTGGTCAAGTTGTACTCATTAAACATGTTCTGTCATTCATGTCTATTTTCTTATTGTTTCATATTTGGGTTCCTTAAGGGGCTATCATAAAAAAAAATTAATCGATTAATGATAATATTTCTTCAGGCTAATAAGAATGAAAAGGGGAAAATATATGTTGTCCTGCAACTTGTGGCGCAAACTGGTTAGCGTAAATATTCTTTTATTAATGATTTGTAGAATATAAGGTAGCCAAGGTGTTGAAAAAAGGCTTGGTAAGCAGTTAATTTGAAAGGAGTGGGTGTCATACAAATTTTTCTTAGGCTAGCACTATGTCAGATTGGCAGTTGGACGAAATCACAGGCTGGTCCTCAACTGATCAATTTTGTTCTCCTTTACAACAAAAAGCATCAAATGCCATCAATAAGAACATCTCCACCCCAAAGTACACTATCATCCTAGGGGTAGAATCGGATGTGCATCTCCTTGAATGAAGTCGATCATTACTATTCCCATCTCTAAATTTTCACCCAATTAAGCAATTTAGAAAGGAGTAAAAATAAATCACACAGTAGCAAAGCGGAAAATGGGCAAATAACTAAACAAAATCACAAGAGTCATCATAAGGCTACAAATCAGTATGGAAACTCACTAGAGGAGATCACTTACACTATCAGAGTTATTTCTCATCACAACTCTGGGAGGGACCACCAGCTCACACTCGAATTGACCAAACTTCGAAAGAAGGCTATGTAAGTAAGACTTACTGATAAAGAAATTCAAGAGAAAATGGCTCTTGTGAACTAATCCTTGCTACTGCATCAAAGAGGAGGTGTGTCGACCCATCCATGAGTAGGCTCTTGAATGAGGAAACCCAACTAATGGGAGAAGTTATCCTTGACCCAAAGCCTAGATCAGACTCTCAAAACATGGACTATCATGTCCTGATAGAATCTTTGGTCATAACTAAAAGCTCCAATCAAGAAGTGACCATAGAAGCACTACAAGAATAGGTAAGATAGCAAGGAAAAGAGAAGGATGAAGCTCAGAAGAAGGCTATGGATTTGATGAAAATAATACTAAAAATGAACTAAAAGCTCAAAAAGTTGGAATGATCTCAATAGCCATCTTAAGCAGCAAAGGTGGTGAAAGGTGCATTTTCTATAGATGAGATCCATGAAAATGTAAGCCCTTCACAAGCTCCTCCTCCATTAGCAAGAGACACCCAATCCCTGATTTGAGGAATACCTAATAACATGGAACTACAAGCATATATATAATAGTATGTACAACAAATGGTTGTTGCATAATTGAGACAAGGAAGTGAGACAGTAGGATAAATAATGTTGATAAATTATACCTTAGTTATCACGATTGAGTGTCATATCCCAAAGCCTATATAATATCTAACTTCAAATAATTTAATGGCATAGGCAACCTTAAATAGCACAACTTACTTTGTAACTTTGTATGAAAATTTAAGTAATAGTCCTTTATTGTTACTTTACTGATTTTTAGAAAGCTTGACAGTTTGCAACCAAAATTCATATAGAATTAGCCACAAATGAAAGAGGCTTTTTGAATTAGATTTAAATGAGTTAGTGATAAAATGACTATTACAAATCTCATCTCGACACCCAAGTGAGATAGTGAATCGATCCTAGACTATATCACACAGTGAAGAAATCTCAGCATTAAGTGTAAACAACCCATGAGCCAATTTGAGATAGTAAATCTAGTCCTTGGCAACATAAGATAAGGGTGGATGGCATGTTACCTGAGCATCTCTTCTATCCACACCTTCCAAGACCTCATTATGTAAGACAAAAAGATAAAAAGGATTGGCCCATTAGTCTTATCTAGCTTACAAAATTTCAAACTAATAAAAGCTAAGGCGAAGTGTGAAGATCCTTCCAAAAATGTAAGGGAAACATTCACAGCAACTAAATAAAAGAAACCTCTGAACCCCACCATGAACAAAAGTAACTCTTAGAAACCACCGACTCTTAGAGGAGATGGGGAAGTGGAATGATTCAATGTATCCAACAAAGGCTCAAAAGGAAGTATTCTTTCAAAAGAGGAGTGGGTGAAATCTTTTAAGATGCCCTAAAATTAAACCTTCAACTGTCAAAATGTAAAAGACCAAATAAAGTCAACAAAAAAGATCACCCAAACTACTATTCTTACCACAAAATCTTGGGTCATACCATTGAAGACTACTTTGTATTCAAAGATTGGATCAAAAAGTAGTTTCAAGAGGGCAAGTTGACTCTCTCAAAGGTGGCTCTATTTGAAATACCCACCGAATACATCAATCACATTACTATATTTGAAGAGCATGAACTACATGTGAAGCTCCTCTTCAGATAAGAAACACAATATACCCTCGAACAAGAGCACTTATGGAACATCTATATTTCAAAAAGACTAGAGAAACTGATGAACAAGATGGCTAAGAACTCTGAAGAGTCTGGGATGGTGATGAAGAAAGTCTCATTGGAGCAAACTACCTCACCTACTCGAAGTATCAAAAAGAAAAAGAACAAAAGCAAGAAGAAGAAGCTGGTTCAACCAGATGAATACAATATTAAGAAATTAGCCATTCAAGAATACATTGACACTCGAGAGGAATACCTAAGGAGAAAGAAGCCCAAATAACCCTCATGGAGTTCCTCCCTAATAAACTCAGAGATTTTCTTGAAGGCTCCAATACTAGGAACTCGAAAGATAAACTTTTAGTACTGGCATGTGCTGCTACTTTTACTATTGAATATCTATAATCAAGATAGTCATTGGAGTTGTCATATCATTTCAACAATGATGAAATCCAAAATGCGTCAAGGAGAAATGAATAGATTCATTGAAGATATTACCGATGAAATGAAAGATCCCACGGATCACCTCAAAGGCTGCTTTATAAACGATTATTTTAGAAAGTGGTTTACCTGTGAATACGATTATATCATGCTCAAACTATAACTAGATACTACGAAAGAACTAGCTACAACTAATATGAAGTTTGTCAAGGGGCAAATGCAAATGATGCACAAGCACATGCAATCTATGACTGCCAACATGGAAAGCATGTCAAATATGACTACCATACTCTGTGAGAAAATTGAGAAGATGGAAGAGGTACTAGCAAAGAAGGCCAAGCCACACAAAAGACCTTGCATGGATGCCAGGAAATCACATACCAACCCTCTTTAGGGTCAAAATGATCACTCGTGTCACTACTCTAGAGATAGGTCAAGAAAACTAGACACTTTTGAAAATAGTTATTTGAGTTTATGACCACTTCTCACATGGTGAGTCATACATCTTTGTAGACACTTATGAGCAGCTACCTCAACCTCCATCAAGTAATTTAATAACAAATGCTCAACCCGCTAGGTTCAGTGAGATTTCAGTTCTAGAACTTATGGAATGATTCACTCTACCAACTTTAGAGAAATTATGCATACAAGACATGGACAATGAATTTGACTCTATGTCTAAGTTAAAATAACTTTATAATTACTTCTGGAGGCCCTACACAAGCAAGCGCCAAAGAAAGAAGCAAGCATTCGGAGAGAGCTAATGCTAAATCTCATTTTGTTCCTACATCAAGGTAATCTAAATATCCATAGAAGAAGTGTCCTAAGTACAAAGTTCTAAAGAAAGTTATGTCAACAAATAAAATAAAAGGGTTCATCCAAAGAGTTTCTGAAGATCTCTTTACAAGAAAATCCCACGTGCCTAATTTTAATGTTGATTGGGAAAACTATTGACCATTCACATCCTTTAAAGACATCTAGAAAACTATCTATTGGGGGCAAGGATTCACTATTTTCTGCCGCATGATTAGCCTTGGTAGTGATCCCAAAGATACACTTTATTATTCTCATGACACTAGATTTCAACTAAGGATAACAAACTAGGAATAGCTCTGAGGTAGAAAGATGCTACCCTCGAGATAAGCTCCAATGCTTAGGGATAAGAATACCTCCAAGGAAAAAGCAAAAAAGATTTAAATAAATAAGGACATTGAGTTTTCACAAATTAAACCTACACTCAAGGTGGAATACAACATAGAGGCCTACCTCAAGAAAATTCCTACCATGCTAAGTGTGTTTGATGCCTTAATAATGTCACAAGAACTTAGGGATACACTAGTACACATCTTACAAAATTTAGCCAACTATTAAGCATACTTTATTGAAAAAACATGAAAGAGTCTTATATGTACATCAAACTCCTACCACCATATTCACAAATGATGACCTACTACTAGAAACAACAGACCATAATAGACCACTATATGTCACAAGGAACAATGATGGGATTAAGATCAATTACGTCCTAATTGACGTAGATTTCTTAATCAATTTGCTGACTCTCTAGACTCTAAGAGCTCTAATTCTGGATGTATATCACCTATTCAAGATTATAATTATCCACAGATTTAATCATAATAGCCAAAAATCTCTAGGATCCATAACCATCCTTTTGAAAGTAGGAGAATTGATGATAGATGCTAAGTTCTATATGATCAATATTGATACATCATATAAAGCACTACTGGAGAGGCCATGACTATAGAAAATAAAGTGGTGCCATCAATTCTACATCAATACCTCAAGTACTTCGAGGATGGTGAAGAATACTAAATTGATGGAGATGCACACCTTTTAATATTCATGAGATACATTATGATGATGCAAAATACTATCAGAGATCCCATATTGGTAGTGGGTCTACTTCCATTAGTCAAGTAAAGTAGAAGATTGTTAACCTGATCTTCGCTTGTTCTCATCTTAGAAGTGACATTGACCCAAACTCTACAAATGAAGTACCACACAATCTGCCTAGGCAATTACACTTTTGATGAAGATGACAATAGGGGTCAACAAAAAATTACTCTCCTTGTTACTAAAGTTCTACAAGACTTAATTAAGCCATTAGATAAGTTGTGTATCAATATTGTGAAAGAATTAATGACTTTCTATGTCCTCCCATGACACAAAAGAGAAAAAGAGATACTATTCTAAAAGGCAATCCTTTGTGCCCCAAGCATATATGAAATCTTGAGAACTGACGATCCAGTAGATGATAGTAACTATCAGCCAGTAGCCGTGCCTAAATATTTTTTAGATCAACTTCATTAGATAATCAAGAAATTTGACTATAACATTCATAAACAAAGAAAGAGAGTCATTTCTACAAGAATCTAAAGATCCACCCTAAGGGCATGCTTACATTCCTAAAAGAGGACAAGAACACCAAAGGATTGGGGTATATTACTCCAGACATCCACACATGCATTATGGTTACTATTGAGCCTTTGTCTTATTTTTAGGATGTCAAAATGACATCATCACCCCTTGACACATGTGCCAAAGTAGCCACAACACTTTATACATCACAAGAAAGTGATGTTCTTGGCAAAATTCCATCAAAAGGGTGTGTATGATGCAGTTGAAACACCCTCAGATGAACTTTCGCCAAATCTCACTCAATATAAGGAATCTCTTGGTGAGAAAATGATCGTTAAACTAAAAGAAGAGCTACCAAAGTTTGAAGATAGAGGGTAAGCCATAGTCAATTAACTGATGAAAATCAACCTAGACGCAAAGGATGATCCCAAGCTGATCTTTATTAGCACTCAACTCTCAGAGAAAAGCCAAACCCAACTCAAAGTAGTACTCCAAGAGTACATTAACTATTTTGTATGGAGCTATAAGGAGATTCCTAGACTAGATTTTGAAATTGTAGTATATAAGTTAGCCATCAATCCCAAGCTTCCTCCTATCAAACAAACACCCAAGAAGATGAAACTTAACCTAGAATGAAAAGTGATAGAAGAAACCAAGAAACTAATTGAAGTAGGCTTTATCAAGGAAGAAAGTATCTAGATTGGGTCACAAATATTTTGTCAATTAAAAAAGAATGGCCAAATCCACATCTGTGTGAACTACAGAAATTTGAACAAAGTATGACAAAAAGACTTCTCATAGCCAATAATGAAAATCATGATTGATAACATAGCCAACTTTGAAATATTCTTCTTTATGGATGATTTTTCAAGATACAACTAAATCAAGATACATCCTGATGATGATAAACATATAGCTTGAAAACTCTAATAAGCATTTATTGTTAGAGGGTGATGTCCCTCAGGCTTAAAAATGCATATGCTACTTATCAAAGGGGTATGACCTAAATTTTTTATGACCTTATACACCAGGTGATGCAATGCTATGTAGATGACCTAGTAGTCAAAGCTAAGTCCAAAAATAGGCATATTCCAAATCTAAGAGTAGTTTTCAATTATTTTAGAAAATATAACTTAAATATGAATCCTATGAAATGCGCTTTTTGGATATCATTGGAGAAGTTCTTTAGATTCATTGTTAGATACTAAGTGATTGAAATTGATCCATCTAACATCAAAGCTATCTTGGATATGCCATCACCCAACAATTTAAAACAATTGAGATTTTTCCAAGGTCAACTCACCTAAATAAAGAGATTCATTTTAAATCTCTTTAGAAAATGTAAGCTTTTCTAGATTAATAAAGAAGGATACTCAATTCATTTGGGGTCAAAAATGCCAACAAGCTTTTGAAGTAATTAAGCAATATCTCTTAAAATCACCAGTCTTGCCAACATCTTTATTTGATAAAACCTTGATCCTCTACATAGTCGCAATGGAAGGGTCTCTAGGGGCACTTCTTACCCAGAATAATGAGGAGGGTAAAGAAAATGCACTTTACTACCAGAATAGAATGGTAGTGGGAGTAGAAAGCAAATATTCTCTAATCAAAAAGCATTGTCTGATGCTCATATTTATAGTCAAGAAGCTAAAACATTATCTACTTTCTCATCAAGTTATTTTAATATTAAAGAATGATTCTATAAAATACTTGATAACTAGGTTTGTAGTCGCTAGAAGACTAGCAAAGTGGGCTTTAGTTCTCATGAAATTTGACATCAAGTTTACTCCCCAAAAGGTGATTAAAGGGCAAGCCCTCACTAATTTTCTCACTGCTCACCTAGTGCTAGATGATTCTCCACTAAGTTGCAAGCTCTATAATGAAGAGATCCTTCTCATTGAAGAAGAAGAGCCTTACTAGATGGAAGCTATACTTTGATAGGACATTATTCATCAAACTAGGGATAAGACCAAAATTTCTACAAATCAAAGTAGACATTAGACTTATCTTTGTCACTATGAATAGGGGCATCTTATAATATTCCTATTTTCTCTTAAAATCATGTACGAACAATAAAGCTAAATACAAGGCCCTAATTACAGGACTAGAAATGGTCCTCAATATACATATATTATGCTTAAATATTTTTGTGAACTCACAACTAGTCATCAATCAAATGTAAGGTGAATATAACATCCACAAATTTGAGCTTCTAAAGTACCATAAATAGGCTCAAGAACTCATGAAGTAAATTCCACATATCCAAATAACTAAGATTCCCAAATCTATTAACACATAAGTTGATTCTTTAGCCAAATTAGCCAAAGCATTAGAAGATCCTAATTAAAGAGAAATTCTAATCATAGTCCATAATGGACCAATGATAAGCCCAGTCTTTAACATCAAACATAAGAAAATTGAATTTAAGCTGATAGAAGAGACTACATATTGAAGAATACCATTCACAAACTACCTCAAAGCAAGAAACTCCCAGATGATAAATTTGCATCGATATAACTCAGAAAGAGAATTATACACTTTCTACTTATCAATGATATTCTTATAGGTCCTTTGATCAATTACTTCTATATTGTCTCTTAGATAAACAAGCTAAAGAAGTCATGTATGAGGTGCATTCTAGAGTTTATGGAGCTCATCAATTAGGCCCTAAAATGATGATAAAGGTCAAGATATGTGCTACTATTGGCCAACAATGGTGAGAGATTACATTAAATATGTGAGAAAATCCCCTATGCTAAGTTCACGGTGACTTTATCCATCAACATCCAAATCCTTTACATCCAACAGTATCCTTATAGTCATTTGAGGTACAAACAATGACTAATTATTTCTCTCAGTGGATCGAGGTGATCACCACTTCATACTAACAATGACTAATTATTTCTCTCAGTGGATCGAGGTGAATCCATTGAAATAGATAAAGGTGGATACTATTATTCATTTCTTTTAAGAAAACATCTTGTACTAATTTGACGACCATCAAAGGATTATTTCTAACAACAGACTATTCTTCAGAAACTTCAAGATAGGATGATTTGTACACCATCACAAGATAGATTGGAGATATTCATCTATCTACAATGTAAGGATAAATGGTCTTGCTGAGGTATTCAACAGGGCCCTCTCCAAGATATTAAAGAAAGTCATCACCAGAAATAAGAGAGACTAGTGCTAAAAGTTTTTTGAAGTATTGTGGGCTTATCACACCACATATCGAACCCCACTCAATTAATGCCATATGCGTTGGTGTTTGAGGCCGAGACAATCTTACTAATAGAGGTATAAATTCCCTCTCTGAGGATTGTCTTGTAAGAAAAAAAAATCATGAAATAAGATAATATTCATTTTTACCTTAGTGAGCTAGATTCCTTGGATGAAATTAGGGTTGCAGCTCAACAAAACTTGGAAATATGTCATGCACAAATGTCCAGGTCCTACAATAAGATGATCTAGCTTAGATCCTTCTAGAAGGAAGAAATGGTCTTGGTCTTCAAAAAACCCATAATCCTGAATCGAAACAAGAAAGGTAAATTTGAACCTAATTGGGAAGGCCCTTATATGATTAAAAGAATATTTAAATAGAGATCCTACCAACAAATTGATGATAAAGAGAAAAGGCTTATGCCACCAATCAATACTTGATTCATCAAAAGCTACTATGTCTAAGTCTCTAGAGGCAACAATAGTAAAAAATATCTATGTTTTATCTATAACAGAATATTCAACTTCGTCAAAAAGGAAAATCCAATCAAGCATACATTCCATGTTTCTCGAGGCAAAATATAGACACAAAACTCTATCCATTTTGTGTAATGATCGAGTCCATGGCATAATTAAACCGACTCTTCATGGCAAATAAAGTCCACTTATTATGGAAAATCAAATCTACTTGTTGTGGCACCTCAAGTCCACTTGCTGTGGCAAAATCAAGTTCACTTCTTGTGGTGGCTCAAGCCCACTCCTCGTGACAAATCAAATCTAATCCTCGTGGTAAATCAAGTCCACTTCTTATAACAATCCGAAGTCTATTCCTCTTGGCAAGTAGAGTCTAGTTCTTATGGCAACACAAATCCATTTCTTGTAGTAGCCCAAAGTCCATTCCTTATATTGACTCAAGCTTACCCTCATGTGGCAAGTTAAGTTCACTAACAATTGGAAAACAAAACTCATTTTGCAGGGTTGGGACATAAAAGAAAAAAAAAATACAAAGTTGCAAAATAAAATCTGATGCAAAACAAAGAAATTTCATAAGTCAATAATAATATTCCTAAATAAAGAGGACATATGCTTTAGATAAAAAAGACAAGAATAATCCTAAGATACATAAAGTTTAATGATGCCCCTGACAATTATAACAACTCAGCAATCACTCGCTCACGCCTCTCAATCATCACTTGAAGGGACAAGTGATACATTAGGAGAACGAAAATTTTCAAGGTAAGAAAGAGATGGTGAACCATTACTTGATGCCGGTGATAGTAGATAAATACCTATGATTGCAAACATCCCTCAATTGAAGCATGATCGAAGAACCACATCTGTAATAAGGGCAAAAATTAGTACATGCATGAAGTAATATTTGGCAAAATTCAGATATCTCTTAGCATCAAAATTTGAAATATGAAAGGGAGGGTCTCCAAAATCCATGTCCACATAAAAGAAAAGAGATTCTTAATAGAAAAAGGGAAAGAAAAGAAAAGAAAATTAATAGTACTTATGGATACCCACATCCAATAAATGATTAGCAGATGTAGGCGATGAAGAGGCCCCTCAAACCACTCTACTCAAGTCCATATTAGAAGACTGGCACACTAGTGTCGATGAGGGTAGGGTCACCCTTGGCCCTACATTCATGTCAATAATGAGAAATGAGGAGATCAGATCTCGAGATGGTTTATGCAAACCTACCCCTATGCTCCTACCTATATATGAACTTGCATATGTCATCAAGCACCTTGGGGCATTAGACACATGAAAATCACATGTAGATCGAGATGCCTCTTGCCTCAGACTCAATCTAGGGCTGGTATTACCTCAAAAATGACCATTTCTAATCCTACAAGGGGGAAGGGATCTCTCTCCACTGGGTTTAGGATGAGCAAATTTACAAGACCTTCTGCACCTCTTGAGCCTTCTACTTCTTTGATTCTCTACTGCTTACTGCCTACTTTTTCTTGCTATGTGAACCAGACTTATTCTCGAATAAAAACTCTAGATCAATGCAAAAATACCCTTCTATGATGTTAAACTACCTTGTAGCATATAGATAAAGAACTTTGGCCTTCCACTCAAATCAAGAATATAATACTCTGAATTATCTTAACGACAAGTAAGATGCAACTAGTAGCCCACTAACTGGCCCAAGCATGATGGTAGTGAAGGGGCAGGGGCATTCTCAAGAAAGCCTAGATCATATCTGAATTATCGACAGAACCAATGTGGATTCTAAGACTCGACAACCAAATACTCTCTTGAGTGAAGCAGAAGATGACGAAAGATGAGCCACATCTACCAACATGTTAGGATCTAAAAAAGTGTAAGGAAAAGCTCATCACTTGAAGTTTCGAGAATCTCTCACATGCATCCTAACTTTTGTAGGAGTGAAAGTAGAAACAACCATATTCATGATCTAAATCATCTTAGGAACAGGAACTAAGCATGAGTGACATAGCTCCTTAATTGTATCACTAGGCTCTAACTCAATATATGTCCTTCAAAAATAAGCATAAATATAGGATAAAGAAAGTGGATGGGAAACCAAGTTGAGGAATCACTTGGTCCTCTCTGACTGCCCACCATCACTCTGAAACCTACATATATAGATCCCAGCACTGCAAGAGCTAGAGTAATATTTTGTCCATGTGCTATTTTGCAAGCCATTGCAAAAGTCTCTGGATAAATATATTGCCCATGATATGGCATGTTGAGTTGCAAAGAGACAAATAGACGAAAGTGGTGAAGTATGTCTCAAGGCCAAACTCTAGAAGAACGTACCTTATGTCATGCATGATCTAGTTAAACTTAGTCAACTCACTCATTTGAGGTCTTTCATAGAAAAGGCCAACCCAATGATCAAAGCATACTCGCTTTTAATTATTTGGAAAATGTGTCACTATCTATTTATAAATTCTAAAAAGGTCATGAAGGATACAACTAAAACAAAGGACACATGATGGTTAATAGGGACATACTCATCATAAAAACTTCCAAGAACAAGGATTCCGAGTAGTCATCTTATGTCCCATAAAGAGATACCAACCTCACCATACAAAGTACGATAAGTGTTTGTGGTATGGTCTTACATCTCAATCATGCTACATAAAATCTCTAAGTCTCACACATATTAATGTTTGAATGCTATGACCCCTCCTAAGATACCAAGACCTACAAGTTGGGCTGAAAATTGAGATATCACATTGTCAACCCACTCTGAGTAATTTGGCAAGACTGGCACAGCTCTAAAAAGTGGGAAGGATCATCCCCAAGAAGGAGAAAAGCGATTTAAGATATGAGACCCAAAGGTTTCTAAAGATTTTCGTTACTTGAAATACCCAATAGATTCCAACATGAAGGATTCACCCACTCGATCAGCACTTGGTGCCCTTTCTTTAGAAAAACGAGCAAAAAGATGGTAATTATTGAATCACACTTAATTTCGATGCTTCTAAGATTGGTACATGATAACTACTTTAGCATCAGTCTCCAAGACAAGAAGGAAGTGATGCAGGGCCAAACTGTCTTCTTTCTCATCTTACACTCTCTCAATCATAAGAGGCTCCATAACGCCTTTAAAAGGAACAAAAGACAAACAAATAAAAGAAAGAAAAAAAAAGAAAGGAGAGGGAAGTTATCACAAGAGGATGAGAAAGAAAGTAAGGAACCTCACTTGTTAAATACTTGCAAAAGCAACAAAAAGTCAAGAACTCACTTTTGTTTGCATCCAGTCCCCTCATCAAGAAAACTCACGAAGTAGATGTGAAGATGAAACTTTATTTAACTAGTTTTTTACAACCCAACTTTGACTTTAGGTTTAATAAAAATTAAGGTCAAACTTTGAACCCAATTAGGGTAAGTAGAATCTAATTCAAAATAGAAAACAACTAAAAAAATCGAGCCTAGTTAGGCCTGTGTTTGGATGACCAAAGCTTAGAGGTTCGAGCACCCAAACCTCACAAATAGTTACAATCTGCAAATTTAGAAAGACATTATTTGGATCCCACAAAGATCAATAGGATTTTTCAGGAAGGAAAATTGTAATTTTGGAATATATCAATATGAGATTCAAATATGAAGCTTATGGCAAGAGAGTAGCCATCAAATCAACAATCAAACTAATCAACAACTAAAATTGGAAGATCCTCTGAAGCCCTATAAAAAGAGGGTTAGGGCACACGAATTAAATATAATTTTTATGCTAGATTCTTGGAGAGACTCTTCATGAATTGAAGAAGGAGATCACATCATTGAGGAGGAGGCCGAGAGAGTATCATTAAGAAGTCAAGAAAGATGTAAGTCCTCATCTCATTTCCATTATTTTGCTTCTTTGCTTCTTTTGTTGCTCCTCTGTCTCTTGTGAGGTATTGGTGTCCCCATGCTTCTACTCCTATAGCCCCCTCCTTTCCCTCTGCTTCCAAGCTTGCAGCCACCCGTGGTCTGGTTCTACCAAGCTACCATCCGTTTGTCTGCAAATTACATAGCCATCCAAGTTCGGACGACTAAACCCAAGAGATTGGATGCTTGAACTATACCACAAACACCTATCAACACCATGGTAGCCTATGGCCTTGCTTCACGGGCCACTCATCTCCCTATGTTTAGACGACCAAACATAGAAGGACCAAATGCTCAAACTACACCATGAACACCTATTAGCACTGTGGCCCCTCACTTCCCATGTTTGAACCACCGAACATGGAAAGACTAGATGCTCAAACTATGCCACAAACACCTACCAACACCATAGCCACCTGTGGCCCTACTTCATAGGACACTCGACTTCCTGTGTTTGGACTATCAAACATAGCAAGATCGGATGCCTGAACCTCATGGCAAACATCTCTTTTATCCATCACCATTGCGATCACCTACAGTCTTTGGCGTATTGATGGACTCCATCACCATTGAGCCCGCCCATGATTGCTACCATATTGACGGACTCATGACCATTGCAGCCACCAATGGTCATTAGCATATTGATGGATTCCCTCATCATCATGGCCACTCGCGGCTTCTTGCGACCAAATATGAGAAGATTGAACACCAAAACTTTTGTAGAAAGGGAACAAAAGAACAAAACGCAGCAAAACAAAAAAAAAATAAAAAATCTTAATAAATGGTTTAAGGCCAACTATGGTCTTTCCTAATAAGCAGTCCAACTTAGGGCCAGCCTATGATTTCACCCGAAAGTTAGTCAAACAGTTTATAACCAACATGCGGTCTCGTCCGATAACTAATTTGACTTAAGGCCAGTTTGCAGTATCACCCAAAAATCAAATAATTTAGGGTTAACTTGTGGTCTCATTTGATAACTAATCTGACTTAGGGCTAACATGTAGTCTTGCCCAAAAGTCAAACAATTTAGGACCAATTTACGGTCTCTCCTAACAACCAAATTGACTTAGAACCAGCCTATAATCTCACACAAAAGTCAAAATAGTTTAAGACTAATCAACAATCTCACTTGATAACCAATTTGACTTAAGATTAGTCTGCAGTCTCACTTAAAAGTAAAAATAATTTAGGACTAGCCTATGGTCTCGCCTTACAACTAATCTGACTTAAGGGTCAGCCTGTGATCTTGACCAAAAAATTAAATGATTTAGGACCAGCTTACGGTCTCACCCGATAACCAAACTAACTTAGGGCTACCTGCGGTCTTACCTAAAAATCAAAATGATTTAAAGCTAGCCTACGGCCTAGTCCTACAATCAAATCGACTTAAGATCAGCTTGCAGTCTCGCTCGAAAGTCAAAATAATTTAGAGCCAATTTGCAGTCTTATTCAATAACTAAATTGACTTAGAGCTAGCCTATGGTCTTATCCAAAAGTCAAAGTAGTTTAGGGTCAGCCTACAGTCTCGCCTAACAATCACATCGACTTAGGATCAGTCTATAATCTTGCACAAAAGTCAAAATAATTCAACGTTAGCCTGTGATCTCACCTGAAATTCAAAATGATTTAGGATCAGCTTGTGATATTGTTTGACAGCCAAATTGACTTAAGGTTAGCTTATGATTTTACCTGATAGCCAAAATGATTTAGGGTTAGCTTGCATCTAGCCCTAAAATCAATTTGAACTTATGGCTTGCCATAACATCATTATGACATCCTGAGAACTCTCTAACTAAACCAATTAACATAAATCAATTAAATTAAAGTGACTCAATTATATCGAACTCAACTAGAGGAAATGAACAAATTGACTTAAATTGGATCTAAATTAATCAAATAAAATAGGCTAAGACTCAAATTAAATTAGACTCAAAATTTAAATTGAGTTAATCCAAACCAAACTCAAACTAGAATCAAATTAGTCCAAATGGAACTGAATAGGGTCAAACTCGAGTCCCACTAGATATGCTAATCCTTTGGCAGCATTTCAAGGATATGCTAATCTTTTCGCAACATTTCAAGGATATGCCCAATTCTACGAGAAGTCAGGTTATGCTACTTTCAAACTCAAAAAATTATCACTTATGATTCATTGGTTATGAAAATACTTTAAACTCATGAAGTTATTGTTTACGCCTTATTAGCTATAAAAATACTTTAAAATTAAAAAAGTGAAGTTATTATCTATGATTCATTAGTTACGAAAATACTTCAAACCTAATGAAGTTATTGCTTATATCTTATTGGTTACGAAAATATTTCAAACCTAATGAAGTTATCTCTATACCTCATCGACTATGTAAACACTTCAAACTCATGAAATTATCATTTATGCCTTATTAGCTATGGAAACACTTCAAAACTCACAAAGTTATCATTTATGTCTTATTGGCAATGAAAACACTCAAAACTCATGAAATTATTAATTACACCTCATTAGCTATAGAAATATTTGGAATTTATGAAGTTATCACTTACAGCTCATTAGCTATGGAAATACTTCAAAATTAGAAGTTATTACTAATGTTTTATTGGCTAACAGAAATACTTCAAACCAAATGAAATTATCACCAACATCTTATTGGTTAACGAAAACACTACAAACCAAATAAAGCTATCATCAACATCTTATTGGCTAACGGAAATACTTCAAATCAAGAAGTTATCACTAATGCCTTAATGGAAATATTTCAACTAAAAGAAGTTATCGCTAATGCTCAGGCCATTTAAAAAACTCCACCCCTTATTCCCTTTCCATGTTCCATTAGAATACACCATCAACATCCATCGAGGATCAAGTCAAGATCCATCGGTCCAATGTATGGGAGCAAGGTAGTAGCATACATTAGAGCTTCTGCTCCGCTCTTTCTTTCTCTTTACTTTTTCATATTTTTTATATTTTCATGTTGAAATTCATTATAAAGTGAAGGTATATCCTTACTTAAATCATATATCATTTCTTAAAATCAATCAAATCATTTCTACTTTTCTTTCTATGTCTCTATTTTATTGGCTAATTTTTTTGCTTTAGAAAATTCCTCTCAATTATCAGGGTAATTAATAATAGGGGTTGTGTCTGTTGAAAGTCAATATTTTTACAATACCTAATAGCACACTCAAGTTAAAATACACTTTAATTTGTGCTTCAAGATTACTGCTCAGGGTTTTTGCCACTCCTCGATTGCCAAAATTAATCCCATAGGGACTAGGTTCTACAACCAAAAAGTCTATAAATACTATCATATTGGCTTGTAATGGCAACCTAAGAGGAGAGGGGGGGGGAGTGACTTAGGCTTTGCAATATAATACACAATTTTTAAGATTGAAATAAAATTCACAATCCAATTGCAAAAGCATAAGTCTTCAATTAATAAATCAATCATGAATGCAAAAAAGAGTAAGGTAAAGATGGCAATGTAATTTTTTATGTGGTTTAATGGCCAACTACACTTATTTCATAGCCTCTGCCTCAATTTTGAGGACTTGGACTCCACTAAAGTTGTTACTTTTTGAGGCGAAGCCAAGTCTTTATACTAACTCATAATTGTAAGTGTCACTTCCTTCGAGTGAAACCATGCCTATACAACTCTTGTTCCAACAGACAAGAGTCGACTTCTACATGAGAGATTTGATCTCTTAAATACTCCAAACAATCTTCGAGTAATTTACAAGTGGAAAGGATAAAGAATGTGATACAATTTTGCCTATTTATAAAAGTCTCTCAAAATAAGTATAAGGGCAAAAGATATTAATGTTGAAGATCAAGGTTTAGAGCGATTGGAGGCTAGAGGCTTGAAAAAACATATTTTTAATCTCACAAAAATATTTAAAGATATGAAAGTTATTAATTAAACAAGATCCAAGTCCTCATATACTCGTTAGTGAGAGCATTAGCTATTAAGCTATGCTCTACCGAATTCGGGCATCTAGACCTTAAAGGTTTAGGCATCCGAAAAATCCCAATAGTTAAACTTAAATAGTCATTGTAACTAATGTTATAGGTTTGGATATCTACTAATTAGGTTTGGGTGTCCAAACAGCATAGTGTCGAACATCCACCAAAGTCACTGAGCATCCAAACTTTGAACATGAAAAGTCCAAAAGTTACAACTTCTAAATCTTCAGGCATCTGATCCTGAGGTTTGGACATCCAAAGCTATTAGTAATTTTAGAGTTATTTCTGCTAAAGTCAGGCATCCAAGTTTTGAAATTTGAGCATCCAAAGTTAACAAAAAAAAAAATTTTATTGATTCACTATAGCTTCAGTTTCCTATTCTATATCTTCTTAATATTAACCTTGGATAAATGATGAGTCAATCAAGGCATTCTAAGATAAGTTTAAGTATTAGCCAAAGCTCTAAACTAAGAATTAAAAATATATATTTTCGATTCAAACAATAAATAAAAATTCTAAACCTAGTAAGCTGCCTTTGACATCTTGAGTCTTCTTCAAATCATCTTTAATTCTTCAAGTTTCATTTGTTGATCCACTATCACATTTCATTGTCAATATTGTCTTAATTCTTATTTACATTTGAGGCCTCCAAATATGCTTGATCTTCATTTTGGACTAGGCTTGGCTATAAGCTATACATGGTCAAGATTTGATCAAACACAAAATTTGTTCATCATCAAAATTATAAAGGGCAACATATCAAAATTCTCTAGCTTATGCAACTTTCATGAGAAGGTGCACCACCCCTTTTAGAGTTAAGGAATCCCTAGTGAAACTAGTTAGTTAGCCACCATAGGGATGCAATGTTTGATCATGCTGCATATGGTTATATGCCCTTGCAAGCAAAATATTTTGTAATGCTATGTGTGTCTATCATCACCCTACAAGTCAGATAACCGTCTAACACTACAGTGATGACTAAGGCTTTGTCATGCTATTGCATAAAGCAGTTCATGATCTAGATATCCATCATCAAGCTCCCATATTTGTATTCATCTGTTCGATGTTTGGTACCCTCTAGCCCCCCAACAGGAGTCCAACATTTAGCACTAGTTATGTTGTGCTCTATTGCATATCCTCCCATATCATCGCCAAATATCCCTTTATAGCTTGGGTGGGAACTTATGTAGCCCCTTCATCATTTACAGTCCCAGGCTTTGGCTGCTTATCGTCTCACCTTTGTTGGGTTCATAGTTCTTATTGTGCGAAAAAGCTAAATGTCCTTCTCAGATCAACCTTTTAATTTTTCATTTTTAAGTTCTTGTATTCTTCTATATCATGGCCATAGTCTCAACTAAATTGATATTCTTTGTCTTCTATTTGAGATAATATCTCGATTCATGGTGGTTGAGTGGGGTGTACGTATGAAACTCTAGCCTCCACTCTCGCAACTCAGATCTTTCTCTTTTTGCCTCAAACTGCCAAGCATCCTTCCTTTTTCTCTTGGTTTTTGAGTTCCAAAACTCATATTGGATTGCCATTTTCTTCCACATCAATATGTTCACAGACCTATTACAAAACTCCATAAGAGTTTGTTGTGGTTTTTGCGCCATCTCATAGGTGACTCTTCCTATCCTAAAGCCATTCATGGTCGTTGCTAGCACAAGAAATTTGTTTAGATCATTAACTTAATTCAAGTTGCATTAAAGTGAGCTAAGTAGTCTCACAAGACTTTCTCTCTCTGCTTGATAGATTTCCAGTAGTGTGAATGCATTGTGACAACCTGGTATATGAATTTGCACTCCAAGTTTTGCAAAGCTTGCAATGGAGTCCTTTGACAAGTTGGAGAATAAATCTATTGCAAAATCTTGTAAGTCCTTTTCTATTATAGTCTCAATTACACTATGTAAAATCATGTTATTTTCTACAAAACTTACATGGTCCAGCAAGTCCTAGGTTCTATTATATAATTCTTATGGTGGTTGATGAAATTTTGTTGGTAAAGATTTGGCTAAGAGTGGAGGACTCAATGCACTCAATATGCCACACCACATTATGGTTGGCTCTATTGAACCCAAAAGTCTTTGATCAACCAATTGGGTAATTTTTTTTAATGTTTTTTACATTCCAAATCACCATTCTTAAAATGGTTGCACTATCCTTGGTAGTTAGTTCATATGCCCTTAACATAGGGTCGCTCTAATAGGACAAATTCAAGAGTCTTGCTGAGTTGTCTTGCACCACAGGTCGATAATACACACGCAACTCTTGCTGGCAACTTGAGAAAGCCAACACTCTGGCTTTTGTAGTGTAATCACTAGGTGATCGACGAGCACTATTTGTATAGACATAATGTACATCCTTAGAACCATGTTCTTGGTGAGCTACTTGATTAAGTAGCATACAAATTTGCAACACTCATGGGCAGGTGGAGGTTACAGAGATCGACATCAGGGTAGGTTTGCATCGGCGTCCGCGTCGGGACACCAATGGCGAAGAGATTGGGTGATCTCAATTTGGGATGAAATTCATATTTCGGGGTTGACATAAAATTAATCTTAACTTGGAATCGGAACTAAATTTATTTTGATTTTTGCAAAACTTAAATAAATCGTATCGATATTTTTGCCACATTAGCATCCACGTCATCATAACTTTAAATTTAAATGACAAAAATTCGTTGATGTGATTTATGTGTAATTAATTTGACAAATATTTTCTAAATTTAATTATTTTATGAAAAAAATTATAAAAGTAGATCAATTAAACACATTTTCCAAGCAAGAATGGGATTTTGTCCTTGTAAAAATCAAAATTTCACCTATACCCTTTAAAATTTTAAAAATTTGCTCAAATATCTCTATCATTTGTCTTCCTTAACTCCATCAATATAAATGGATGTTTCTTAAATTAAAAATTTATCATAAATGTTAAAAGCCCATTTCTCGCTTGTATACCCACAATATTTTCAAAATAAAATATTTTAAAATTTGAATACAATATTTTAAGATTTAGCTATAAAATAAAAATATCGTTTTACAATTATCATCTCAGTAAATGAGTTATTGGAGCAATTATAATTTTTATAAGAATATATTTATATTTTCAAACGTTTTAAGGGTATGCAAACAAAAATGTTATATATATATATATATATATATAATTTTTATTTACAACTCCCTAAAAGTTACTGTATTTACGAGAAATTTCTCGCGATTTTAATATTTATCTATAACTCTTTTCTTAATTTATTACTTACAATCCCTAATTATCATTTAATTGAAATTTTAGCAAAAAATTCCTCTTTTATCCTTTCTAAAATTTCATTTAAACTTTCAAAATTTTTAACTTCTCATCTTCCACTCTTTTTCCCAAATTTTACAAATAAATCATCCATAAAATTTTTATTTATAAGTTTAATAGTTGTACATTTATAAATAGGCTCCTTGAATATATTTATTTATAAATAGGTTCAAATTTTATTATTTTTCAAATAAAATTTTATAAAAAGGACCCTAAAATGTTTAAAACTTTATGAAGAGTTTATTTTTATAAATAAACACCCATAAAATTTTAATTATAAGTTGAATATTGTAAATTTACAATAAACCTTTCGAATATTTTTTTATAAATAAGTTAAAATTTTATTATTTTACAAATAAAATTTTAGAAAAATGACTTTAAAGGTTTTAAAGCATAAAATTTTAAATTACAAGTTTAATATTTATACATTTATAAATAGACACCTCAAATATTTTTATTTATAAATAAATTTTAAATAAAATTTTATAAAAAGGACCATGAAGGTTGTAAAACTTAAAATTTAAAATTATAAGTTTAATATATTGTACATTTATGAATAACCCCTCAAATAATTTTATTTATATATAAGTTCAAATTTTATCATTTTTAAATAAAAAGTTATAAAAAAGCCTTAAAAGTTTTAAAATTTAAAATTTAAAATTTACCATTTTAATATTTGTATATTTAGAAAAAGACCCCTTGAATATTTTTATTTATAAATAAGTCTAAACTTTATCATTTTTCAAATTAAAATTGGATTGCATCTACCTACGTAAATATTCGAATTTCAATTTGGATATAAATGAGAGATACTAGATGAAATTGTACAGATCTTGAAATTACAGTATTTCATGAAATCACAAAATATAGGGGGTTACTTGTAAAATTTTTATTTCAAAAGCTGATTTGTAATTATGAAAAAAATTAGAGACTTTCTTGTAAAATTAGTTTAAAGACTTATTTATAAAATTTTGTTTGAAAAATAATAAAGTTTGGACTTATTTATAAATAAAATATTCGAGAGATCTATTTATGAATGTCTAAATATTAAACTTGTCATTTAAGATTTTAAAATTTAAAACTTTCAAGTTTCTTTTTGTAAAATTTTATTTGAAAAATAATAAAGTTTGGACTTTTTTATAAATAAAAAATTTTAGAATCTTCAAGGTCTTTTTTGTAAAATTTTTTTAAAAAGGATATATTTTGGACTTATTTATAAATAAGAATATTGGAAGGGTCTATTTATTAGTATTAAACTTATAATTTAAAATTTTATGGAGGGTTTATTTATAAAAATAAATACTCTATTAAGTTTTAAATCTTTTAAGGTCCTTTTATAATATTTTATTTGAAAATGGCAAAATTTGGACTGATTTATAAAAAAAATATTTGAGAGGTTTTTTTACAAAAGAACACATATTAAACTTGTAATTTAAATTTTAGATTTTAAAACTTTCAAAATTTTTTTGTAAAATTTTATTTGAAAAATAATAAAATTTGGACTTTTTTATAATAAAATTTTTTAAAACTTTCAAGGTCCTTTTTGTAATTTTTTAAAAAATGATAAATTTTGGACTTATTTCTAAATAATAATATTGGAGAGCTTTATTTATAAATGTATAAATATTAAATTTATAATTTTAAATTTTATGGAGGGTTTATTTATAAAAATAAACACTCTATGAAGTTCTAAGTCATTTAAGGTCTTTTTTTTATAGAATTTTATTTGAAAAATAATAAAATTTACCTATTTATAAATAAAAATATTTGAGAAAACTATTTATAAATGTACACATATTAAACTTATAATTTTAAATTTTATGGAGGATTTATTTGTAAGAATTTGAAAGGAAGAGTGGATGATAAGTAGTTAAAATTTTTGAGAATTTAAATAAAAATTTACAAAGACTAAAAAAAAATTTTTTACTAAAATTTTAATTAAATGACGATAAGGAGATTGTAAGTAATAAATTTTAAAAGAAAAGGGTTGTATGTGGATATTGAAATTGCGAGAATTTCTTGTACATAGAATAAATCTTGAGAGGTTGTATGTGAAATTTTTTTTTAAACTTGTATCATATTAGCACTTACGCGGTACTAATGTGGAATAAACATAAGGGTTATTTATTTAGTTTGACTTTCAAATCCTAGGAATTTTAAAGTTTTAGAACTTCAAAATTCATGATTTGAAATTTTGAGTCAAGTCTTTGTTTTCAATAACTTTTAACTCCCTTTTATTTTGTTTTGTTGGACATTTAAATTTCATATCTATAATTTTATTATTTATTTGATTGTAGTTTTGTAATATGATTATTATTGAATTTGGATGGTGGGATTGTTAGCTACATATATAACTTCTTGTAACAAATATTTTTTGTTTAAATAATTAAAGATATTCTAAACTTTCAATTTTATTACATGAGATTAATAAATAAAATGTAATGCAAGTGTTCCAATAGTACAAGTGCTTATTTATAATAAGAGTGCCTAATTATAATATTTGAAAATTTAAGTGATGAACAAAACATGATATTATAATAGGGTGCTTAATTTATAATCATGTGGCTCAAGAATCAACATTTTATAAAATCCTAAAACTGGAATCAACATACATTATTATCAACAAATGGTGAACCAACGATTTGAATACAAATTTATGCAAAACAATATTGTACAAAATAAGAAACAACACGGTTATCAAGTACCTGATAAGATTTTAAACACTGAATATTTGCATCATAATAAGGTTTAATACATATCCATTAAAACATTACAAAAAACTAAAATACCAAATTACAATGTTCAATGGGTTTAATAAACATAAAAAGCAAAATAGTTTGGAAAGAAATATTGCAATGGATAATTAGCTCACATTTCATTTATCATACTTTTCCTTATGGTCATTGTCACTCCGTATTAGAGTTGTATTACTTTTATGTGAGTAATAAAAGGTTGACAAGGTTACTGTACTTCTATTCTCCTCTATACTCTTGTGGGCTTGTGCGAGTTTGGCGAGCTGAGGTGGGCAAACCTTGACGCGATCATGGGCAAAATTTCAGGGTAGAAGTTTGGCCGTGTGACAAGTGGTATTAGAGTCCGGTTCGGTGAGAATCCGGTTCAGCTGAAGCCAAGATCAACAAAAGCCATGGTGACCCAAGTGGAGCTTTGGGATCGGTTGATTCGCATCGAGGAGATGCTGGAAAATCCTCCAACCGAAGATGCGGGCAGCTTATGGGCGTAGTTGGCTTGACAAGAGAGGCAAAATGCTGCTCTTAAGGAGGCCCTTGCAAGTGAGGTGAAAAATGTGAAGGAAAGGTATGCTGCGATCATGGACTCCATGAGATCAAGTCTGAAGTCCTTGGAATAGGACTTGATGGTGGTAAAGCGAGCGGTGGCAAACTCCACTATTGAAGGTGGAGCTCCTTCAAAGGTAGGAGTCTTGGAACCCCATTCCTTTACTAGCTGTAGGAATGCAAAGGAGTTGGAGAACTTCTTGTGGGATATGTAGCAGTACTTCAAGGCTGCTCACATTTCGAAACGAGAGAAAGTCACCATCACCAGCATGTACTTGAGTGGAGATGCCAAGTTATGGTGGCGTATCAGAGTATCGGAGAATGCTCGAGTTGGGAGAGCTTAGCTGGAGGATTGGGAAATCCTCAAGAAGGAACTAAAGGAGCAGTTCCTTCCGTGCAACATAGAGTGGGTTGCACAAGAATCCTTGAAGAAGCTGCGGCATTCAGGGACCATAAGGGAGCAGCCATGGGCTCAAGCTGAACTCTGACGGCAAGGAGTGACGGATCTTCCTTCGGCCATTGCTTTTGCAGAAGGCTTGGTCGATTTCAAGTTGACAACAACTACCAAGAAGGCCACAGATGGAAGGAAGATGGGGCGTGCACATAAGGATGGCAAGAAGCCTGAGGGTAAGGCAAGAATGTTGCAGAACCGAGCTAGTCCAAGCTGCAGCCCACCAACAAAGAGCAAGGCTGTTTTATATGCAATGGTCCTCATCAGGCAAGGGAATGTCCAAGGAGGGAAAAGCTATCTGCTCTAATTCTCAGGGAATCTGAAGGAGAAGGATGTGGTGCAGCGGCAACACCACGCATGAATCCATTGCAACAACTCAACTCAATGATAGCAGAAAGGCAGCCGCCTTGCAAAGGGTTGATGTATGCATCAGTGCTATTAAATGGGAGGTCTGTTTTGGCTATGTTGGACACAGGGGAGACCAGCAACTTCTTCTCCCATAAGTTGGTAAGTGAATTTGGTTTGTAGGTGCAACCAAGTTCATGGAAAGTGAAGGCGATAAACTCTGAGCCAACTTCGATTCATGGAATGGCCAATGCAACCCTCAAAGTTGGAGCTTGGAAAGGAGAGATTAGTATGACAGTCTCGGTGCTTGATGAGTTTGAGTTTATCTTGGGGATAGACTTCTTCGTCCAAGCTAAGGCTAGCTTGATGCCTCACTTATCAGGTATGCTAATTTCTGCGGAGGAATCACATGCTTTGTACAGGTAGCGTATGGAGGGAAAACTGTAGCAACGGGTATGCAGTCTCCTCAACAGCTGAAAGCGGGTCTCAAGAGGGGCGAGACCACCTATGTTGCAGCACTGATCGAGATACAACTGGATCAGGGCGTGGAGGTACCTGATGATGTTGCAACTATCTTGGTGGATTACATGGACGTGATGCCACCAAAACTGCCCAACGAACTTCCCCCTCGGAGAGTAGTTGATTACAAGATTGAGCTAGAGTCAGGTGCTAAACCTCCTACTCAGGCCCCTTATCGATTGGCAAATGTGGAGCTTTTGGAGCTGAGGAAGCAGCTCAACGAACTATTGGATACGAGATTGATCCAACCGTCGAAAGCCCCATATGGTGCCCCGGTGTTGTTTCAGCGGAAACAAGATGGTTCACTTCGGATGTGTGTGGACTATCGGGCACTAAACAAGGTGACTATCAAGAACAAGTACCCGGTGCTGAACGCATGTGACTTATTCGATCAATTGGCCAAGGCGACATACTTCACCAAGTTGGACTTGCGATCAGGGTATTGGCAAGTTCGGATTGCTGAGGGAGATGAGTCAAAGATGACATGTGTCATGAGGTATGGCTCATTTGAGTTCCTAGTCATGCCTTTTGGATTGACGAATGCTCCAGCAACTTTTTGCAACTTGATGAATGAAGTATTGTATGAGCTCTTGGATCGATTCGTGGTGGTATACTTGGATGACATTGTCATCTACTCAGAGATGTTGGTGGACCATGTCGACCACCTCAAAAAGGTATTCTCTCAGCTTAGAGAATACAAGCACTTCGTCAAGAAGGAGAAGTGCGAGTTCTGTCGGAAGGAAATCAGGTTCCTTAGACACAGGGTGAGCAAGGGACATATACAAATGGATGAGAGGAAGGTTCAGGCAATCATTGATTGGGCTGCCCCAACAAAGGTATTAGATCTTCATTCTTTCCTTGGTTTGGCTAACTATTATAAAAGATTCATTCAGGGTTATTCAAGGAAAGTGAATCCCCTGATTGACTTGCTAAGGAAGGATCAAAAATGGGCATGGATGGACTTATGCCAAGCGGTGTTTGATCAGCTGAAGGCAGCAGTGTCAACGGAGCCATTGCTGTGATTGCCTAACTTCAAACTTCCATTCGAGGTACATACGGATGCCTCAGATCATGCTCTTGGAGGAGTTCTTGTTTAGGACGGACATCCAGTGGCATTTGAGAGCCACAAGCTCAAGGATGCAGAGCAACGCTACACCACACATGAGAAGGAAATGACAGCAGTGGTGCACTGTTTGGACACTTGGAGGCATTATCTATTGGGAATGAAGTTCAAGGTTGTAATGGATAATGTTGCAAACACCTACTTCAAGATCCAAAAGAAATTGACCCCCAAACAAGCTTGGTGGCAGGAGTTCTTGGCTGAGTTTGATTTCATGTGGGAGCACAAGCCTGGGCAATAGAATCAAATGGCAAATGCATTGAGCCGAAGGGAGGTGCAATGCTACGTAGCTGTGCTGTCCACAGTGCAGTCAACCCTACTGGAGAGGGTTAAAGAGCAAGCTGACGCGGACCCAGCATACGTCCAACTCAGGGGAAAGGTGCGTGAAGGGGTAATTAAGCGTTATTGGCTTGAAGATAACTTGTTGTATGCTAGAGGCAACAGGTTGTACATCTAGAAGACAGGAGGGCTGAGGTGTGAGCTGCTGTGAGAGACTCACGATCCTCAATGGGCAGGACATCCTGGAGGGCAAAGGATGATAACACTCTTGTCAAGGTCATACTATTGGCTGAAAATGGGGGAAGATGTCGAGATGTACGTCAAAACTTGTCTTATGTGCCAGCTTGACAAGACAGAGAGGAAGAAGCAGGCAAGGCTGCTGCAACCTTTGCTTATTCCAGAGAAGCCGTGGCAGTCCATGTCCATGGACTTTGTTTCAGGCTTTCCCAAAGTGGATGGGATGAGCTCAGTGCTAGTCGTCGTCGACCGACTCTAGAAGTATGCGGTGTTCATACCAAAACCACATGCATGTCTAGCAGAGGTAGCAGCTGGGCTGTTCTACAAGCATGTGGTGAAGCACTTCGATGTCCCGAAAGACATTGTGAGTGATCGATATGCTCGATTCACAGGCAGGTTTTGGACAGCACTCTTCAACTCGATGGGTTCAGAGTTGAAGTTCTCTATGGCTAATCACCCACAAACGGATGGCCAAACGGAGCACATCAATGCCTTGGTGGAGGAATACTTAAGGCATTATGTGATGGCTAGCCAGCAAAATTGGTTGGAGCTGTTGGACATAGCCTAATTTTGTTATAACATCCATAGGTTGTCGGCTATAGGAATGAGTTCTGCAGAGCTTGTCATGGGACAACAACCTCTCACTCCTCTCGGGTTGGCTCAATTGACGGACCAAGGAAAGTTCCCTGTTGCATATCGCTTCGCCAAGGAGAAGGAGGAGCTAATAGAACAAGTTCGGGATAGCTTGCGCAAGGCAGCAAAACGCATGAAGAGATATGCGGATAAACGAAGGCGTTCATTAGAGTTCCAGGTTGGGGACATGGTATTGCTAAAACTTACTCCACAGATATGGAAGAAAATCAGCAGCAAGACTGTGCATCATGGGTTGGTACCAAGGTATGATGGCCCCTTCGAGGTGATGAAGAAAGTCGGGCAGGTTGCTTACCGGTTGAAGCTACCCAACAGGCTGAAGGTACACCCAACATTCCATGTTAGCTTTCTCAAACCTTTCAATAGGGACTTGCTCGGAGATAGATAGCAAGCCAAGAGAGGTCTACCAGTAGCTCAAAGCAATTTGACAAGGAGGTCGAGAAGATCCTTACACATCGGACTATGGGGCAAAGTAAGAAGAATTGACGGACTGATTTTCTTGTGAAGAGAAAAGGCGGCAGCGAGGACAATGCCACATGGGAGCGGGACTCTACACTATGGCAGTTTGAGAGACAAATCAAGGAATACATGGATTCTACTTCGATGAGGACGTTGGGCTCTCCTGGTGGGGGTGGTTTGTCACACCTGTTATGAGTGGTAGGTGCCATCACAACAAAATCATGTAACAGACCTCATGATCTTGGAGGCAATGGAGTGCCTCCAACGTATGTGTGCACGGGCAGCACACATACAAGGAAACAACTAGCTGTGATGGTCGGTGCCACTACAATGAGTATCATGCGAGGGAGCGCATGATCATGTAAGGCGACGGACTGCCTCCAACATATGTGTGCATGGGCAGCTCACATAGTAGCAAGTGACGGAGTCACGACATGTTAGAATGGAGGCCCGAACAGCTCAAACAGTCCTGCAGAGTGAGCAGCGGGATAGGTTGGCTAAAGTGAGCTACAAGAGCATGTGAACAGCATGGATGCTTAGCGCCACAAGTTGAAGACATGTGGCTGCAGGTTGGAGAATTAGAGCTACAACTGTCACGGGACACGTGGCCAGCAAAGAGGCAATTGAGGGCTCATGAGACAGGTGGCGGCAGCTGGAGGGAGTCAACAAAGTGCCAGGAGAACATTATGGAGCATGTTCTCTATGACCTCCAACAGTTGGACTGCAGGGAGAACATTGTGGAACATATTCTCTATGATCTCCAAGAGTGGCTCACAGCAAAATGTGTATATTATAAATAGACTAGGGGGTCCATTGAGCTGAGACACACACAGGTAAAAAGACTTGTAGTGTCACTCCGCATTAGAGTTGTATTCCTTTTATGTTAGCAATAAAAGGTTGACAAGGTTGCTATACTTCTCTTCTCCTTTATACTTTTGTGGGCTTGTGCGAGTTTGGCGGGTTGAGATGGACGAACCTTGGCGCCATCACGGGCAAAATTTCAGGGTAGAAGTTTGGCCGTGTGATAGTTACTATGTCGAAGGTTCCTTGTGTTGCTCTCTATGTAATAGTATTCTTAGTACTTCTAATTTAAGTTTAAGATTTTGCCAATTATACAATTATTTATGTGTAAATCACCTCATCCCAACCATTAGATATAATATAATTCTAAATCCATTAAGCCTTGTCAAAACATCCACGAGGACAAGAGCATTGTGGGCAAAACTCTCTCAATCAGCCAACATTTTAGGTTTGAAATCTACTACAACAAGAACATTTTGGATGAGGTAGAATTTTTTACCACAAAATACAATAATAATACTAGAGAAGGCGTACATGTCTGTGTATGCCATGGAATGCACCTATGCAATCCTAATATGAAATATTTGTATAACACAACTTGAGTTCAAAGAGACAAGTTATATTTTGATATATACTTTTTAGAACTTACCTTAGATAAGGGTACAATCTCAGTTTGTTAGTAATATATCATGGAACACTAATACTTGGAGGTCTAAGAAGTTATTGTTGGGATCTCTCGGATATGTAAAACATAGTGAAACTATTAATTAACTATTTCTATAAAATGAGTAAAATATTAGTGTATTATTCTATTTCAAAAATCATTTGAAATTGTATAAATAAATATCGTCTAGTTGTTCTTCCATAGTAAGATATGTTGAGATTCTTAAAAGACCTCTTTGTCTAAGAAAATTTGCTAGTCTAAAAATATAGGTCTTCTCATATGCACAAAGTCGTAGCTTCTAATATCAAAATCATCGAAAACTCTCGAAAGAACTCTACTCGTTCTCGTACTCTTGCAAGCAGTGACAACATAATCCTCCTATACTCTTACAAGCAGTGACAACATAACCCTCCTAGCAACATGTTTTTCTTTTGAAAAGTATAGAGTTAAGCAAAAAAACTAGTCATTGCGGAGCATAAAGCGCCGATATCTTGACCTCATCGTCATTATCAGGATCAATCTACAGCAACATGATTACATCAACATTTGGAGTAAATATTTTTGTTAAATCTCATTGCTAGAGTTACTCATCCTAATTTTTAAACTAGCAAACAAAGAAAAGATGGACTTTTAACATCTAGAAATTCTTGCTACTAAAAATAATTCTACAAGGCTAAAATTTTTTAAAAAAACCAGCTTCGACAATTGAGCAAAAAATGCACATGGATCTATGTTTATCCATCAATAATAGAGGTACAAAGCCAGCTTTTGCATACTTGAGATCATAATATTCTTTTTAGAGCCTTGAGATCATTGAGTAAGCCTAAAAGTATGACAAAACGCCCAGAGGAACTGCCTAGTCAATACCATACTAGTTAATACCAAACTAGTTAAAGCATTTGCTCCCAACAACAGGTGGCCCAAGGAAAAATGTGAACTTGGACCCTGAGCTTAAGCAGCGAACTACTCTGTGAAACCACCTTGGTGCTATTTGAAATTCATCTAGGTGTCAACTTGTGTAAAAATGGGGTAAGGTAGACAGGTGCATATGGATATTCTACGAAATGGCTATATGACAAAAGCCTATTGCTTGCGCTAATTAATTTCCAGTATGGAGATTCCATATTCCTTCCTCAAAGAAAAAATAAATAAATGAATAACAAGGAACAGAGGTTTTCGATCAAAAAACATTCATATAAAGAGCTAAAAATGTTTGAATAAAGAACAACTACTTCTATTGTTTGCAGCAATATTTAAACAAATCAAATAACTCTTTTAACTTTCTGAATGCACCGCGTCTAGTGCTACAATATGTAGTTCCTAAATAAATTAAAATCAATTATTTTTGACAAATTTTGGTAGCAAAAAACATAAAAATGACAACTTTTTCTCAGTTGTTGGTAGCCAAAGATGAAGTTTTATTGGCTTCTTTAATATCGAATGCTTTCAATTTTTATGAAAGAAAGATGGAGCTTGCTTAATCAAATAAATAATATTTGAATGGAATAGCAATTCTTAGAAAAGAAAATAACAAGCTCAGGCTGAGAATCAATTAAAACCCTCAAAACTAAACCATTAATGCCGCTCTCGGAAATACGAGAAATTGTAGTTTATGCAAAATCATTTATCTGGAAGTAAATGGTGTGAAATTCCTGCTCCTTATGACCAGAATAAAGTGAAAATAAGCAATCACAAACACAAAAAGTTATGTGGTTCACCTTTAATAGTGGGTTACCTGCATAGGCATAGGCATAGGCTTTTAAGAAGTAAAAAAAAAAAGAAAAGAAAATCGAATCGTCTAAGAAAAATAGGATGACTTATCTAATATTATCTTGGTGAATTACTAATAAAAAAAAATCACCAAATGAGCAAGTATTGAGTCACATATGTGGATGTATAAACCTCAAAATTGAGGTTAAGAGGCATTTGGAAGTTGAAGTTAAATTAAAATAAATTGACAAACTGCAGAAATATGACAAAAGCAGAAGCCACTTAAAATGGGTTTCAAAATTCTACAGTAGGGGAAATATGAGAGAAGAGACTAATTGGTCTCATATTTTGAGACAAAGCTATTCTAGTGATTTAGGCAAGTTTAATCGAGTAAAGGTGACAAAGCCTACTTAGCTGTTGGGATTCGCAGCAGAAGGTTCACGAATTATTTTATTCTCAAACAACACAAGAAATGAAAAGTAATATAAGATAAAAGAAAATAACAAGATAAGACAGCGAGAGATCTATTATCAATAGATAAAAGCTTTTATAAGAATCTACAAGAAAGACTTTACTCTTTCTTACTCAACTAAACTCCTTCACCAAGCCTCGGCAACATCTCCACCTTCAGAGAGAATCTCCAAGAGAGTACCACGAGGAACCACCACGAGAGACCACCGAGAAGCACTAGAAAGACCCACATATGAGAGCCAACACTCTCTCTCTTTCTCTTCTCTCTATTCTCTCTATTCCTCTCTCTCTATTTCTCTCTATTTCAACCTCAATACTACGCCACACCTAAGTCCTATCTATTATAGTATATTTATAGACTTTTATTGGGTTTGAGTTTTATTCTAATTACAACTTCTAATATTACAAATCAATCATAAATTTAAATCCAACTTTGGATTCCTACTTTAACTCAAACTCTAATTCGAGTTCGAGACACCTAAAACTCAACAATCTCCACCTTGGCTTGAACTCGGACGTACCACCATCACGAATCTTCAACGTCATCTCTTATCCAGCCCCTGCCCCTGGGCTACTAACTTATTTAGCTAATTGCAAAACGTGAGCTCGAGCCAACCTCGAATTCGCTCTTCGACCTCATTCTTAGTCTTTCTCCCATACGGCTTCACATAATAGCCACTGCCTTCTCCACTTGCCGGACCTCCTGAGCACCGCCACCTATCGCTAGAGCACTGCCTCACCCAGTTTGTACCCTAGCAACTGGCATTCGCTGCCCTGAGCCGCTCTCCTCCTCTGTGGGCATCACAAGCGCCGAGCTCCTTCTCGCTTGTGCCAGACCCGCACAATTCGACAATCCTCGAGCTCCCATGGCTGTGAGGGTGGTGAGTTCATGGTTTCCCAGTAGCTTTTGACCAGCCTGCGCTTGCGCTGTAGCCCCTGGTTTGTGTCGCCAGAACCTTGGCCTCCCCGGAGGAGAAGCCCCACTAATGCTTCCGCCATCCGCCTACGTATGCCTACGTAACCTACTGCGCTCATCACCACTTCGAGCCCCTCGATCGGCCGAGTCCTTGCCATCGTCCATCTGCTGAGCTCCAACTTTTGTCTCTGCTCACACAACTCTGCTCAGTCAAAACCACAAACACCGTGACTGCAAAAACTGGAGGACATCCCTTGTCGTCCCTCCTCTAATGTCCTCCACGAATGCTACGAGCTGGGCCGCGTCCTCGACCACGGCACCTTTGCCAAGGTCCACCACAGTTGCGACCTCCGCACCGGAGAGAGCGTCACCATCAAGGTCATCAGTAAGGACCTTGTCCGTCGTGACTTCCACCAACTCCTCTCCGTCGTTGACTTTTGCTACTCCTGCAGTGTTTGCCACTGCAACCTCAAGCCAGAGAATCTCCTCCTCGACCATGACAGTAACCTCCAAGTCTCCGACTTCGGTCTCTCTACCCTTCCGGGCCAGATCCGCTAGGAAGGCCTCCTCTGGGCCACGACTGCGCTGGGTCGTTGCCGCTAGACCACCGCCCCAGGTCGTCGTCAGACTCGCGCCATCGTGCCGGGTCACACGCTGTCGTAGCCTAAGCGGCCCACACGCTGGCGCCTAGCATAGCTTGTGCGGCCTGCGCACTGCCCAGCGTGTTGGCGAACCGCGCAGTTGCATGCTGGCGAAACTCCAGCCTGCACAGATGTGTGGTGCTACGCACGCCATCGGCCGCTTTTGCCGCTGTGCCCTGCGCTGGACTTGCGCCACCGTCGAGTCGCGTGCAGCCACGCCACTGACGTCAGCAGTCTCACTCTGGCTGAGAGGGATGAAGATTTTGTAGATACAACCCTCAAATTTTTTTCGAATCTCGATCCACTTTCATCTTCTTATATCATAAGACAAAATTTATTTTGTAGTCAAAACTTCTCCACTTCAAGTAAGGATTTTACCATCTTAGTTGTTTGCTCCTAAGCTTTGATATCAATTGTTGGGATTCGCAGTGGAAGATTCACGAATCACCTTATTCTCAAACAACACAAGAAACGAGAAGTAATACAAGATAAAAGAAAATAATAAGATAAGACAGCGAGAGATCCACTATCAATAGATAAAGGCTTTTACAAAAGTTTACAAGAAAGATTTTACTCTTTCTTACTCAACTAAACTCTTTCACCAAACCTTGACGACGCCTTCACTTTCAGAGAGAATCTCCAAGAGAGCACCATGAGGAACCACCACGAAAGACCACCAAGAAGCACTAGAAAGACCCACACACGAGAACCAACACTCTTTCTCTTTCTCTTCTCTTTATTTCTCTCTAGTTCAACCTCAATATTACGCCACACCTAAGCCTTATATATTATAGTATATTTATAGACTCTTATTAGGTCTGAGTTTTAATCTAATTACAACTCTTAATATTACAAATCAATTATAAATCTAAATCCAACTTTGGATTCCTATTTTAACTTAAATTCTAATTCGAATTTGAGACACCTAAAACTCAACACCTAGCAACATAAAAAAAAAAGAGATTTTAGTTATAAACAAAGACTTTGCTCCACGAACATGTCAAATTTCATAAAAATAGAAGTGCTACTAAACATGTTTATATTTAAGCAAATGCAAAATACAGATATCCAAGTCTATTCGGGAGTTAGAAAAGCACGAGGAAGAAAAATACATACACCCGTAACTTTCTCACAAAACTCTTAATATACTATAACAGTTCATGACTGCGCTTTTCATTCAGCATTAGATAAAGCGCTGCGAGTATGATTGAACTAGCGGCGCTAATTCTAGCACCGATAATGTCTAATTTATAGGCAGCGCTACCTATAGTTGTATAGCGCCAGCGCTAAAGACTTTATCTAAGGCATAGGTCATTAATTTTAAAACCACATGGCGCACATAGGTCAAAACACAACTCCTCTCTTCTCCTCTCTTCTCCGGCAATCTCACAGGACTTCCAGCACTCCCGCCACCGTGACTTGCTCACCACCGTATCTTCGAGCTCGCTGCCGGTTCCAGGGCCGCCTCTAGCTCCTGCCCGCGGCCGCCTCGTCAAGCTCAGGTCACTCCAACTCAAGCACGCAACCAGCCCTTGGCCGCTCTAGTTCCAGCCCTCCGTCCACGGCCAGCTCCAACCCGCGGCCAGCTCTCCGCCACGGTTAGCTCGAGCAGTAGGAATCCAAATAAGCATTTTAATTGATTCCATTTTTTCTGGGCTCTTTTTTTCTAATCAAACTGAATAAGGGGCTTATATGATCATGATTTTCTTGGATGTTGAAGAATATTTGTCACCGTTGTCCCAAGATGCATCTGAAAAAATTTACCTTGCTTCAATAAATACATAGTTCCACCAACACCTTTGGAGTATGATGTTGAGTTGCGTAGCTGCGGAAAATTAATTTTCTGGAAGAGATTAGTGTACTTGATTCCTTGAACACGTGAAACGTGGGGACAAATAGATATCATTTATGCTTGAGCATATCATGTATGTTTAAAAGAAATTTAGTTTTATGCTTAAAATCATTTATATTCTTAGGCATGTGACAGTGGATTTACGCACACACTACAACATGATCGTATATTACCGATTCTACTTTAGCATGATACATATGAGCATGACATATGTGCTGCCTCTTTGGCATGCCATGCAGCGCTCTACCAATTGCATAATTAGGTGGCTTTTTTGATATATCAAATGCATGTTTAACAACAAATCGTCATCATCGTCAGATGCACATAGAGTTACTAGTGGTTGAAAAAAACAAGGGGCTTCCTTCGTTCGAGAACTATAGGGTTCCAAGTTACTAATCCAAATGCGACTCTAAGAAATGTTCAACACTTTTCTTTTGTCATTTCTTCCTTTTGACAAGCTTGGGGCTTATACAAGCCTTAATTTTATCCTCATAGTCTTTGGCAACCGTATTGGTATTTTTGAATTCTCTTTTTTAACGACGGTTTCAATCTTGTTGTATTATATGTTATTTTTTTTTTATAATATTAATAATTTGTACAGTTTTGAAATTATTTATCTTTCAGGATATGTACTCCAAAGTACTACCAACGTTTGTGGTACTTGTGATTTCTGCCCTTCACATTTGTAAATAACTTTTTTTTATGTTTACTTGCTAACTAACAATAGTTGTGTGATAACATGTTTATAATTCTCTATAAATATGTTTTAGTTTCTAGTTAGGTCGCTATAATACATTCTGCAAAGACATAATTTGTGGGAGATATGGCCGAGAGATTCATCAACACCAAGACTGAGGATCCAAGATTAGAGATAGCATGGTCTCGAGTCTCCTCCAATAGGAAGATCAAGACTTATTTTCCCAATAAGGTATAATGGTCAAAGTTAAATTTTTCAATATCAAAATTTACTTTCGCTATTTGGTTCATTTATATTTTGTATTTTTTCCACCTCAGGTTCCACAGGTTCATCATCTAGGATCCATTATGGTCCCAACAAGCTAATAGGAGTTTAGGGTACTGATGGATTCCGATTGCTGCTCAATATTAATCACTATAACTAGGTCATTAGGGAAAACTCAACAAGACTCTTGACGCAATTGAAAGTTTTTGCAAAAGATAGAAACAAGTTGCTGGTGACATTTATTGATTGGTGGACTATACTGCAAGAAAGGAAAGAACATATTTGGATAGTGTTTAAGTCGATTTTGGTTAAAAACCAAATTAATAAAAGTTTAGTCGGAATATTGGATTAGGATCCAAATGTGAGTATTCAATTAGACCTAAATCATGATCAAATTCGACTAAAAATTGAGTTCAAATTAGACTGAAAATAATGAGAAATTTGGGCTCAAACTAAATTAAACTAAGTAGGCTAGGTATTTGAACCAAAATCGAACCCAAAATCAAAACCGATTTGAAATCGAAAGTCCAGTTCCAACTGAATGTTCGATACAATTCGACTGTGTGAACATTGTTCACTATCGATGTCCGATTCCTAACCATACATTCAATTTAGCCATGAATCTACAAAAATAGAAATGAAATTCTCTTCAAAATCCACCAAAATCAATCTAAGTTTTCAACAAGGAAGATATAATACTGAAGAATATCAATACGAAATTTAAATATGGGATTTATGGTGAGAGAATACTCATCAAATCTGTCAATAAAATTTTAATAATCAAAATTGGAGATCCTCTCAAAGTTTTATAAAAAGGGATTATGACACACAAATTTGAGAAGGAATTCATAGACGATTCCTGCACAAATTTTGCATGAATTGAAAGATAAGTTTTAAAAAAATCTCATCATCTAGGAGGAGAGCAAGAAGGTATTAATAAGAGATCGAAAAGATATAAGATTTCATCCCCTTCTTTGTCTTTTATTTTATTATCCCTTTTTCTTTTTATGCCCTGTGAGGTCTTTGTGTTCTTGCACTTATTGCTATTGCTCCCCCCTCTTCCTCAAGGCTTGTAACCACTCGTGGTCTCGTTCTCCACCAATCACCTCATGTTCTCAGCAATCCAAGTTCAAATGATAGAGACTAAAAGAATTGAGCATTTGAACCCCATCAAAGGACTTTCTTCTATCTGTCAGCACCACAACTATCTGTGGCTTCATAGCAATGGATCTCCACCAACACCATGGTTATTTGTGACTATTTTGTGATGATGGATCTCCACCAATACTATGATCATCTGTGGCCCTCTATATGACGATAGATCTCCACCAACACTGCAACCATCTGTAGCTATTCATGACGATGGATCTCCACTAACACCATGGCCATCTGTAGCTATTCATGATGATGGATCTCCACCAATACCATGACCATCTACAATCCTTCATATGACGGTGAATTTCCACTAACACCGTAGCCATCCGCAGCTTTTTGTATGGTGTATTTTCATCAACACTACAACCACCCGTGGTTCTTTGTATGATGGTGAATCTCCACCCACACTATGGTCACCCATGGTCTAAAGCGCTGGTAAATCTCTATCACCATTGTGGCCACTTGTGGCCTCATTCATCACTATGGTGTCATACGAGAAAAGAATCAATGATGAGAATATCTTGAATAAATAACGAGGAGGAGAGTAAGAACAAGAACAAGAATAAAAAAATTAAAAAATCTTAAAGAAATAGTTTAGGATCAACCTGCGGTCTCACCAAATAATCAATTCGATTTAGGACTAGCTTGTGGTATTATCCAAAAGATGAATGGTTTAGGGATAGCCTATAGTCTTGCCTGATAATCAATCCAACTTAGAGCCAACTTGTGATCTCGCTTGAAAGTTAAATAATTTAGGCTAGTTTGCGGCCTTGTTCGATAATCAATTTGACTTAGGGCAAACCTACCATCTCGTCAAAAAATGTAGGGTCAGCCTGCATTTTCACCAAATAATAAATTTGACTTAGAACTAACCTGCAGTCTTGCCCAAAAGTCAAATACTTTAGGACCAACCTATGGTTTCGTCCGATAACTAATTCAACTTAGAGCCAACTTGCAATTTTTCCTGCAAGATAAATAATTTAGAATCAGTCTACGGTCTCACCCAACAATCAATTTGATTTAGGACCAACCTGCAGTCTCGTCTGAAAGTCAAATAGTGTACAACTAGCCCATAGTCTTATCCAATAACCAATTTGATTTAGAACCAGTTTGCAGTCTCGCTTGAAAGTCAAATAGTTTAGGGTTAATCTACAATCTCGTCTAACTAATCTGACCTAGAACTAGTCAAAATTCAAAAGTCAAAAGGTTTAGAGTCAATTTGTAGTCTTGTCTAATAATTAATTTGATTTATGGCCACCCTACGATCTCACTTGACAATTAGTTTGACTTAAGGCTAGGTTGTGGTCTCACTGGAAAGTCAAAATAGTTTATTGCCAATTTGTGGTCTCACTTGACAACCAATCAATTTAGGACCAACTTGCAGTTTGGTTCGAAAGTCAAATGGTATAGAACTAGCCTGTGGTCTTATCCAATAATCAATTTGACTTAAGACCAGCCTGCGATCTTGTCCGAAAGTTAAAATAGTCTAAGGCTAGTGTGTGATCTTGCCTAATAATTAAATCAATTTAGGATCAGCCTGTAGTCTCATCTGAAAGTTTAAATGGTTTAGAGTCAGCTTGTGGTCTCACCTAACAACCAGTTTGAACCTCTGGCCTAGTCAGCTTGCGGACTTGCCATAATATCATTATGATAGCCCAATGGCTCTCAAACTAAATCAATTAACACAAATCAATCAAATTAAAGTGGATCAAATTAAATCTCAAGTCAAACTCGAATCGAAGCCGAGTTTTGAATATGGAACTAAATCAAATCAAATTTTGAATATCAAATTGAATCGAATTGAACTTGATCCAATTCAAGTTTTGAATATCAAATTACATTAAAAGAGACCTAAGTTTAGTTCAAATTCTGAATATTGAGCTGAATTAGAATTAAACCAAGAATGAGTCTAAATCTTAAATTAGCCCAAATTGAATCCAAGACTGAATCAAGTTTAACTGGAATAAAACATAAACCAGAGCATAGGTCAAGTTTGACCCAGATAAGTTCAAATAGAACTAAAAAAAGGTCAAGCTAAATCTTACTAGATGTGCTAAACCTTCAACAACACTCCAAGGCTAAGAATAATGGGTGATATTATAAGCTTGACCCAAGCCAAAGTTAGTCAAATAGAACTAAATTGGGTCAAACTAAGTTCCACTGGGTGTGTTAAACCTTTGGGAACACTCCAAGGTTATGACTAGTGGGTGATATTGCCATTTCGACCCAAACCAAAATTTGTTTGGATAGAACTAAATAGAGTCAAACCGAGTCTCCCACTAGGTATTAGGGGTGAGCAAAAAATTGAAAAATCGGTATACCGAACCATACCGGTTGAGAACCGTATCGAAAAATGGTTCTCAAACCAAACCGGTACTGTTCCGGTTCTTAAATTTAACAGAACCGAAAAATCAGTTCCGATTCCGGTTCTGCATAATTTGAAAAATTGGTGAACCGGAACCGTACCGGTTTATCTATATATATATATATTCAATCTGTTAAAACCCTAACCCTAACCCTAATCGCTACGCCGCCTTGCCCTCGCCTCGCCTCTGTGCTTGCAGCAACGCAGCGATGCCGCTGCCGCCACCTCGGCCTCACCCTCGCCTCAACCTTGCTCTCGCAGCAACGTGCCACTGCCGTCGCCTCGGCCTTGGCATCGCCCTCGCCCTCGCCTCGCCCTTGTGGTTGCAGCAATGCGCCTACGCCGCCTCAGCCTCGCCCTCGCCCTTGCCCTCACCCCCGAGCTCGCAGCAAGCGATGCCGCCTTACCCTCTCCCTCGCCCCCGAGCTCGCAGCGACGCCGCCTCGCTCTCGCCCTCACCTTGGCCAATCGTCGCGACGCTGGAGCTCTGGTATACCAGTTTTAGAACCGGTTTAGAACCAGAACCGAAAAATCGGTTCTTTACCTAAACTGGTACGGTTCCGGTTCTAAAATAAGCAAAACCGATACGGTTAACCAGTTTTGCTCACCCCTACTAGGTATGCCACCAAAGCTATCAATGGTACTTTAAACTCAATTGACAATCATCCAACATAGGTCATCGATCATCAAATCAAAAATGATTAATATAAACCAAGACTACTAATCATTATTTCAAATCAAACTAGGACAAAGGGGTAGGCTTGCACTAGCTCAATCAGTCAGTTGGAATACCTCATCCAAACAAGGTTAGTCGATAATAAGCCTATAGCTATCAACGATACCACAAATTTAATTGACAACAAGCTAAGATAGGCTGTCGATTACCAAATCAAAGATGATTAGCATAAGGCAAGGCTGCTAATTATTCTTTTAAATCAAATAGGGCAAAAAATAGGTTTGCACTAGTTTAGTTAATCAGTCAAAATTTCACATCTAAAAATAATAAACCCAAGGCCATTGACAATACTACAAATTTAATCAACAATAAGCCAAAATAGGTCGTCAATCACCAAATCAAAAGAAATTAATTGCCAATATACTAAAAGTTATCAGCCAAACTTCAAACCTATACTCAACCCCATAAGTAGTAGGTGATGCTACCAAACCAAAGAAAATAATAACCAATAAGCTACAAAAGTTATTGGCAGTTCTTCAAGCTAGTCAGCTCTAGAAGTAGTTGATGGCTCATCCCTTAAGCTAGTCAACCCCAAAATAGTTGATGATCAAGCTAGTTAACTCCAGAAGCTGTTGATGATGCAGTCTTTAAAGCTAGTTAACCTCGTAAGAAGTTGATGATACACCCCTCAAACTAGCTAACCCCAGAAGTAGTTGATGACACACCCTTTGAGCTAGTCAATCTCAAAAGTAGTTGATGATGCACCCTTCAAGCTAGTCAACCCCAAAAGTAGTTGACAACATGCATCTCATGCTAGTCAACCTCAAAATCAATTGATGATGCACCCATTAAGCTAGTCAACCCTAGAGGCAGTTGATAATGCATCCCTCAGGTTAATCAACTCTAGAAGTAGTTGATGATATGACTGTGGATTGATTTCAGTGGCTTGAGATGGTGAAAACCCCGAGAGTAACCTCAAATCACAAATCAAAATTTATTTTAATTTGAAGTACACTGTCAGGTGTCATGGGAACATTGACTTCTAATAGGTATAAGTTTCTATTGTTAATTATTCTAACGATTGTTAAGAACCTTCTAAAGTAAAAAATTTAGCTAATAAAGTAGAAACACACAAAAAGAAAGCATTTGATTAATTTTAAGAGATGATATATAGCTTAAGTAAGAGTGTACTTTCACTTTACAATGAATTTTAGTATGAGATTATAGAAAACATGAAAGGAATAAAGAAAGAGAAAGAGAAAGGAGAAATGGAGAAGAAACTTTGATGTGTGCTACTACCCTACTCCACTACCTTGGACCACATGATGTCTGATTTAGATTGACTTAGTCTTGGGAGATATTGATGACATCATCTAACGGGACCTAGAAGGGAATAGGAGAAGCTTGAAGTATTTCCAATAGTTTTGAGCATTGATAATAAATTCCTGATTTGAAGTATTTTCGTTAGTCAATAAGACATCGGTGATAACTTCATTCAGATTGGAGTATTTTCATTATCTAATAAGGAATTAGTGATAACTCCATTGACTTTGAAGTATTTTCATAACCAATAAGGTATAGATGATAACTTTATTGTTTGAAGTATCTCCATAGCCAATAAGACATAAGTGATAAGTTTATTATTTACAGTGTTTTCATAGCCAAAACGTAAGTGATAACTCTTTTTGATTTGGTAGCATTGCCAATAGCTTATAAGGTTGGGTATAAATTTGAGAATCATGTTGTCAATTGCTTTTGGAGTTGACTAGTTTAAAGAGGCATGTCATCAACTACTTCTGGGGTTGACTAGTTTGAAGGATGCATCACTAACTAGTTCTGGGATTAGCTAGCTTAAAAGGGTGTATCAACAACTACTTCTGCGGTTGACTAGCTTGAAGTGTATATTGCCAACTACTTTTGAGGTTGGCTAGTTGAAAGGGTGCATCATCAACTACTTTTAGAGTTAATTAGTCTGAAGGCTACATCATCAACTGCTTGTGGAGTTGACTAGCTTTGAGAGTTGTGTAACTACTTATGGCATTGACTAGCTCAAAGGGTGCATCATCAACTACTTCTGGGGGTTGACTAACTTGAAAGGGAGCATCGTCAATGACTTTGAAGGTTGAATACCTTGAGGAGTACATCATCAACTACTTCTAGGGTTGACTAGCTTGAAGTATACCCAACGGTTTTGAGCGTGTTAGTATTTAACTTTTTTGATTTGGTAACATCACCAACAACTTAGAGGGTTGGGTATAGTTTTGAAGTATGGTCAATAATTTTGAGCGTGTTGGTGATTAACTTCTTTGATTTGGTAGTATCACCAACTACTTATAGGGATAGATATAGCTTTGAAGTACGATTAATAGTTTGGAGCATGTTAGCGATTAACTCCTTTGGTTTGGTAGCATCACCATCTGCTTATAGGGCTAGATATAGCTTTAAAGTGTTGCTAAAGGCTTTTATAGTATATCCAATAAAACTCACTTTGACCTTATTTAGTTTTAGTTGAACTAATTTTGGCTTAGGTTAGGATGGTAGCGTCACCCTTTGTTCATAGTCTCAAAGTATTGTTGAAGGTTCGACCCTATTTAGTTCCGTCGGGACTAACATGGTTTGGGTCTAAGTTTGATTTTATTTAACTTGAGTTGAGTTCAAACCTGTGTTGGACCTTTGTTGAGTTATGGGTCTACATTTTGATGGGCTTCAATCCAAAGTAAAATCAACTTAGTTCGACTTACTTTCAATTCAAACTTAGCCTGGCTTGATTTTGGTTTAACTTTGAGTTTAGTTTAATCTTGATCTAACTTGATTTTGAATTAACCTAACTTGAGCCTAATTAGGGTTTAATCTGAGTTTATTTGATTTAGTTAACTCAATTTGGATTTTTTTGGAGTCTAGCTCGATTTAGGTTTTAGTCCATTTGTTTCATCAATTTAGGGCAATTTGAGCCAACTTGACCTTTGTCCATTTATTGTGATTGAATTACTTTATATTAATTAATTTGATTTGAACGTTCTTAACTGTTTATGATGATTTTAGGTAGATTTATAGTTCGGCTTTAAATATGCAAACTTGAGGGTTGGTTTAGTTTATGAGCTCGAAAGCTAACTTAGAGGCACAAGCCCAAGAGTTGACTAGGTGTGAGCCTAAAGGTTGGTTAAGTGTAAGCCTAAAGATTGGCTAAATGCAAGTTTGAAGGATGGTTGAAGTGCGAGCTCGAAGGTTGGCTGAGTGCCAGCCTAAAAGCTGACTTAGATGTGAGCCCGAAAGCTGGCTTGGATGCGAGCAAACAATTGGCGTAAGGAAGCCCCATCACTATATTGACTAATAGCTCATGACCAACCAAGTAAACAAGGTGTACAAAGCAAAGGATTAGCTAATAAAGGAATGTGTGTCCCTTTAAAATTTTTGTATTGGATATAGTTAATAATTCACCACACGACCTACAAGATGCATGAAAACTTTAGGAGTAATTATGGGAGCCTTCTCATTAGGCATAAGATATATTCAAAGTGCAGTATCAAAAAAAGGTTAGGTGAAAAAATTGGTAGAAGCTTACCCATAGTCTGAATAGGAGAGAGTCTGAAGGTCATTCCTAACCCTCTTTAGGTTTCCTAAGGGATGAAATTATATGCTAATAATAGTGATAAATTCTAAGATATAGATTTGACCTAAATGTTGAAAACAAAAGAAGAAAGAGGAGAGAGAAAGGAATGAAAGATTCTTGTGATGTCACATAGCTCCTTCACTTCCTACATGAAGTTCCCCCTTCAAGAATGTCATTATCATAGAGCAATCCTGCCTCCCCAACTCTAATCCAAATTTTTGATTTGTACTTTTATGAGTTTTGGTCACTCTAGTCATAACCTTTATTGATGATTAATTGATGGATTTCAAGGGATGAACATGGCTTTTACATAGATGAGGTACATATCTCGCATTTTCTGAACAATAGATGTAGGACTAAATTTTTGAGTTGATTTATGGTGTAAATTTAACTAAAACTTTAGACTCTTAGATCAATGATATTGGGCTACTAGAGTTTCAGGTCCCATTGAAGTATTTGAAAATTTTGTAGTTGTTTGATGGATATAGATTGGTAAAATTCAATGGCTAAGATTAAATTGCAATAGAGAAATTTGCTCATTCTTTTGGTTGGGAAAAAGAGGTAGGTTCCACTTAGGATCTTAGTGTATAGAATTTTCATATTTTAAAAAAAAGGTTCAACCAAGTTATAGAGCAAAGATGACTAGAATTTTTCTAGTTCAAGTTAGAAACTATCCTTAACCTAAATTATAGTGATTTTCAACTTAGAATAGTAGTGAAATTTAGCTCCGAATAATAAGTAATTTTAGATCGAAGTGGAAAAAATTTTTAGCTCATGATATCAGTTTGAATTGTAGAGGAACTTTGGGTATATATAATTAGCTCAAACTATGGGCTTACTCAGGGTGGAGAATATTGAAAGGTTGAAATGATGAATATCTATAGTCCTAATAGACTTTCTTCTAATTGCCTTGTTGGCTTCAAATGGGACAATAAGCCAATTTAACTAGGGTTGCCGATTAATCCAAGGGCTTATAATCTTGTCTATGATTATTTTGGGAGGCAAGAAGTTATCACAATATGCTGAAAATTTTGTGTTCTCTCATGATTTGAGGATAGCCTTGAGGGCTTTTTGTGAAAATTTTTTCAACATTATTCCTTAAGGGGTAGTTTAGATGAAATAAGTAGATGAAATAAAAGTGGGCTAATAGAGACACACTAAGGATACTCTGCTCTATTGTGGTCTGAAGATAGCTTTGATGGCTTTTGGTGGAGTCTTTCCTATTGCTATTTCTACAAGAAGATAGTTGCATCTGATGTTTCTAAGATATTAGGTATTTGAGTTCTAGTCTATTTCTATTGTAGTGTTCAAGGATCTTGAGGAAAAGCATGCATACTAGGGTAAATATAATGTGAAGATAGCTCTAAGAATGCAAAATTTTTTGAATGCAAGTAAAAGGCTATCAACTGCTAGTTGGATCAAAGGAAATTCTGATGAAGGGGGTGATAGACCACTTTGACCTTTTTGAGATGGAGGTTTTGGAAAATACGTCCCATGTGAAGTGGGTTTAGTACTACTTTTGCTATGATTTACTCTTCTTTATAGTGAAAGTGTGGATGATGCCATCTTTGTAGGCCTAACGATGTGTTTCTTGCATGAAAAGATGTTGGTAACTCGCATACATGGGTGGGTTATCAATGCAACCCACTAGCTTTTGAATTTTTTTTATACTCTAGACTTTTTGCATACTTTTCAAAGATATTCCAATGTTTTGGTATATTTTTGGGAGATATGCCATCTTGCTAGCATATTTTTATTTTACATCGGGAAGTCAACATAATTCTCACTTTGTACCCTGTCCTTCTTGTGTATGGTTTTTTCACATGCCAACTGCTTGGCTTACTTTTCCTTCTCAGACTTTGATTTGGTTTTGAGAATTCCAGTCTGACTCCTTTTTCTCTAACTTTGACTCTCAAACTATATATAATCTATTTGTGTGTAGCACAATATTCTATCTCCTCTTCTTCCATCTTTATCTGTTTTTCAACAATCAATTTGAACCTCTTCTCAAATTCTAAGTTCACCTTCATAGATTAGTTGAGGCATATCATCAATTATCTAATTGATGATGGGGTAACTTTTTTATTTTCCCCCTTTTGCTTTCTTTTTCTTTGTCCCCTTTTATTTTTGTGATTTTGATTATGGTTGATGTTTATTGTAAGATGTCCCTCAAGTCATTGTTGTCTATTATTTTGAACATCTCTATTGGGTTCAAAAATTCTTGGAGCACTTCCCTACAATTTCAATTTTTCTCTTATTTTTGTGAATTTTCTTCTATTTGAAGAGCTCTATTGCAAGCCATCGAATTGATCTCTTCTTAGTGTAGCAATAGAGAAATAGTCCTTCCACTCACACCTTCTTCTTTTCTTGTGGGGAGATGCTCCCAACTTTAGAGGAAGTGAGATACCTTCTAGGTTTCAAAAAGGTGAGGAATTTTTCTATTCTAGATGGGAGGAATGCTATTTTGGATCATGGGATTTCATCACGGTTCTTCTAAACTCTCTCATACATGCTAAGAAGATCTCTTCACTTTATGCCAAGGACTTGGGCAAACTTATTCTTCGTGAAGTATGGATAAGGAGTCACCCTTAATGCAAATTTTGGATCTCAGTATCATTGTGGGATGCCTGGTGCCACACTAGTTTTTTATGGATTGTACTTTTTTCCCTAATAGAAGAGGTACTCTTGATGCTTCAGAGGTAGGCATGATTGTAGGCTCTTTGCTTTTATTCAACTGTTCGCTTGTCACATCTCTCTTAGCTTACTTGATTGAAAGTTTGGATTCAATTGCTTATAATGCGATCTTTTGTGGAAGTGTCTTGTTTATTCAATTCTTGCTCAAACAACATTTCCTAGAAGTGGTGGAGGGCTAATTTTGACCATCTCTATGATGCTTGTATCAATTCCATTCTTGCATCAATCACCCCTCTCTTGACCTTTAAGGGCTTCCATAATGACTTTGTGATTTTAGGAAGCCATTACTTTGCGGCATATTCGATCAATAGATGTGTATAAATGGTAGGCACTATGGTGGTGGCCCTTCCTCACTTGCCTTTCATCCTTCAGATGGAGCCTCGTCATCATGATTTTGTACATGACTATGCCCGCATTCTTAAAGTAAATTTAGTATGGTCCTTGGAAGTTGAAAAGTCTATGTTCCTTGATTCTGATTCTTCAAACGTCAAGAGCTACATTGCTTAGTATTCAGCTTATCTTTCTCCCTCCTTGTCTAGATTGAGCTATTTCGTTAACCTAATTGGCTGGGGTCAATAACATTTTTAGTGTATTTATGATGCAAATGGTACTACTATGAAGATCACTATCATTATCGCTGAGCTTTTGTACTCATCTCTCTTATCAATAGGGCTTGTTTTTAGTTATAAGATTTCATATTTTCTAAGCTGAATTTTTATTAATTAGAATTTCCTTTTTTTTCATTCCCAACTCTTGTGTTCTATTGTTGTCTTTTGCTATTTTTCTCATTGTCTTGAGATGATATATTGAAATAATCATGCCATGAAGTTAACATATAAATTGGAATGACGAGTATCTAACATACAACTCAAGAAGCATGCCAAGTGGTTTGTGTATATTCTAAAATATATGTCACCATTTGGGCTTATACACTTTCTCGTTCTTTTATTTTCTCTTTCTTCATTTCATCTCTTTTTTTCTTTTATTTTGGCCTTTGACTGGCATGGGAAAAATAATTCACTTGTGGTTCCACTTCCCCATGCACTCTCTTTTCTTGTGCTCTTCTTTCATCACCCTTCTTCTTCCTTAGCCGATGCTCTCCTTTTACCCCTCTACTTTCTTCTTCTTCCTCTTATTCAAACTCCTCTTCTTGCTTCTTCTATTTCTCAAGCTCCTCTCTTCCATTTCAAGTGGTTCTTCTTCTTCCTCTTCTTCAATCTCCTCTTCTTCTTGTACTCCATGGATGAAATGGATGATTATTTTTTTTTTTTTTGCAGAGGATGTAGCTCCATTTGGTGATAGTGGTGGTCGGCATTGTCATTAAATGGAGGGTAGTGGCTCTCCTTGGAGTCGTGTCTAGTGTGGAGAGGTAAGCTTCTTCTTCTCTACCTCTTCTTTTTGTATGTCATGTTCCCCTCCATGAATGATTAGTAGCTCTTAGATAATTGGAAGACCCTAATCACCTTTACAATCCTAATTAGTCTCTTTTCTTGTTTTGGTGTTGTTTCAATCAAGGGAAGGGGAGTTATGAGAACCAAGGAGGATTAGGGCCATATTCTTGGCTTGGAAATATGCCAAAATACTACCATATTTTTTTTACCGAAACCATGTCATAAAATACATACATATGCTAGGAAACTATCATAATTTATTTTTGTGCCAAGAATTTGGTGTAAATTGATTGCCATATGCCAAGGACTTGGTGTAATTTTTTTGACTAATCCCTTGTCCTACATTGCTTTAGCATTAGGATAATTGCATTCTTCGAGATTCCTCTTTGCATAATTTTCAGCCAAATGAGGCACAACTTGCAACAATTTATGGCTTGCATTCTCAGAATGTGATGTTATATGGCTTACTTTCTTATGTTTAATATTCCATATATAATTTATTCCTAATTTCTCTTGTAGTTGAATGCAAAGATTGCATATTTGTGGTCTCATCTGGCTACTTCTAAGCATGACTTGGGTGAATATTGTGCTCTATTTGATCATCTTCAAGAGATTCCTTGCCTTTTGCATCAGTCCAACTCATGCTTGTCATTGTGTTCCTTTCACCACTAATCTTACGCTAATTCCATGCCTGTATCTTCTTTCAGTTAGCATGATTAATGTCCTTCTTGTTATCTTTGCTGCTATATTCTGTATCTTGGAAGAGAAGATGGTTAAGTAGCATTTTTCTTTGTATAAAATATGATATATGAAGATTTGGAATTTTGATGTTTCATATTGTTATTATTTTTTGATTCTTTTGTTGGTCATGATGTCTTATTTGACTGGATCAAATTGAGCTTCAGGATATTTTTTCTAAAATTGTGGATGATTGATTAACTAGCTTTGTTTCAAACATTCATTTTGGTACGGTTTCTTCCTTGGGAGCCTGTTTCAAGTTGTTTCCTCTTTTCTCCATGCTCTTGTATTTGGTCAATCCCCTCTCTTTAGTTTTTGACATTCAGATGCCCATTGAGCTCAATTTTCAAAAATTAATTACATGCAGATCTCAATTGGTGTTTACTTCTTAGGTAGTCTTTTTTGGTTGATGATGTATTGAGATGAGGTTAGATGAGCCTACCCTAATTCTAGTGGGTGATCCAATTTTTTTCTCTCTTATTTTTGACACGATCTCATTCCTCCTTTGAAAGGCCCAAGCTTTGCGATCCCTTGGACACCAACTAGTACTTACTCTTTGAGCTCATTTTTCTTGGTTAGGTTTCCTAGATGAGATTTTGCCTCTTTGCTCTTTTTTTTCCATGGGGTTATATTTTGCTTCTAGGATGGTTTTCTAGGGTTTATCCTCTGATCTCCATCTTTGGCATGATGATTTTTCTATGTGTTTCTGGCTACTTTGAGTTCACTGTGTTACTCTTCGAGCTTGCACTCGTAAGATTGACTCAAAGTTTTGAGTTTAATAAAAAGGAATGGGGCCTTTAATGTGACTCCATTTGATTGCTAGCATTCCTTTGTCTCTTGCATCACCTATCTTTTAGAGAGCATGCCCCTTGAGAGAGAAGCACAATGAGGATTTTTTTAAAAGAAGTATATTTTTAAGTATAGTGCATTCCAAGTGTCACAAAGTACCTCACTATCAGAGTTAGCTAATTGATATGTGTTCCAAGTGTTACATATATCCCTTGCAATTGTGCTTCAACTTTCCTTTTCCCTTGAGTGGAACGATGTACTTTAGAACCAAGGTTTCTACTTCAAATTTTTGTTCAATTAGCTTCTTCTAGTAGGAGCATGATACTCATTGTTGATATGTTTATGCATGGTTAACTACATTCAATTATCTTTCATCCAAAACCTTAAGATAGCTAAATTGGAATCCCTGCATCTTAATTAGACTCAAATCATTTTGCATTACAACTCTAAGTGATGGAATCTAGATCTCATATGGTGCTACTGCTTCCACGTTGTACGTTAGTGCAAATGGGATTTGTCCTATGGGTGGTGCATTTGGAAGAACGGTAAACTCATATAGCTTCATTTGATTTGTTTGTCCAATCTAATTTCCTATTTGTATCTGCATCTTTTTAATAATTTAACTTGAGTCTTGTTAGTAGTTTCAACCTGGCCATTACCTTGGGGATAGTAAGGGGATAAGTGATTGAGTTCAATGGAGAAATGTTTTAGAGGTCCTGCACTTGCTATGATAGCAACTATGTCCCATTATCTATAACGATCATCTTTGGTACATTGAATCACACCAAGATTTTGCATCTGATGAATTTGACTATGCTTGCTAGTTTGAATTCTTGCAAACTTTCAGCTTCAATCCATTTAGTGAAGTACTCAGTTGTCATTAGTATGAACCTTCCTTCCACCAATAGCAATCTCTAATAATGGCCAAATCATGTTCGTGGCCCACATTGAGAAGAACAATGGGGCCATTATTGAGTGAAGGACAAACGATGGAGGATGGATCTTGTCAATGTGAACTTGATGTTCTTGACATTTGATGACAAAGTCATCAAATCCTTCTCTATCGTCGGTCAATAGTAGCTCATTTTGATAATTTTCTTAGAGAGCATTTGGGCATTTATATATCCTCTACATACCCCAATGTGTGCCTCTTTCAAAACTTGGGCTACTACTTTTTTTAGCCAAACAACACATCACGATTTTGTCGAATGTCCTCTTGTATAGGACATCACCTAAGATTTTGTACGGGTCACCATTCTACGAATTCTTCCTAATCATTTTTAATAGCATACTTTGGGAATGTTCCTTTCTTTAAGAAGTTTTTGATGACATAGAATCCTGGATTCTTTTTTTTTTCTCTATCTTTGGACCAAGGGATTGTTAGACACCACATCGATTGTGAGTTCTTCTAGAGGAGGATTGTGTCCATTTTGATTCTACATGGGTGATGAAAAGCTAGTCCAAATGAAGCAAGAGCATCTGTTAGAATGTTATTGCTTGGTGACCTCAAATTGTTTAGGCAAGAAAAGGGCTAAATCATGGTATTCTGAGAGCATAGTATCCTTGTTTTGATGCTGGCCCTTGTTTGAGGTAATTTTTACTATAATCAAATTTGATTGAAATATAATTAAAATTGAAACTTGTATGTCACTAAATTATGGCTTAAGTGTAGGTCTAAATTAAATCTAAAATATAGTCAAATTTGATCGAAAGTTAAGCTTAACTCGGACCTGAATTCTTAAAAAATTTGGGCTCAAACTAAAATGGGCTAAGTGAGCCAAATATTTGGACCAAGATTAAGCCCAAAATTCATTCAAAATCTGGGTTAAAATAAAAAATATAAGTATTTTTCAAATAGATCCCTGGATCAAATAAATTATTACAAATGAGTCCTTGGTCGAGTTTTTCTTACATATAGATTCCTAGAATAAAAATTTTGTAAAAAAGTTCAATAAAATCATAAAATTATAAATTAATCCCGTAAAATTTGGGATTTACAAATAAACCCTTTAAAAGATCAATAATTATAATTTGATGCTTGTGAAATATAAGGTTTACAAATAAACTCCTCCAAATTTTTTTATTTACAAATAAACCCCCTAGAATTGTAACTTTTTGTAAATTAGTCTTTTGAAAATTTTAGTTGCGAATAAGCCTAAATTTTGTTCAAAAAAGATTCTGAAAGTTTCAAAATTTTATAAATATATTTTTTTACAAAATGTTCTCTTGAAAATTATAAAATTATGGTCTAGTCTAATTTTTTAAAAAAATTTGTAAATAACCCCGCTATACTTTATGGTTTCACAAAATGTTACAATTTGAAATGATAATAACTTTATCCAAACATGCTTATTCAAGAATGAAACAAATTCATGTTTAATCAAATTTTTATCCATATTGAATCTCATCCATAGAAAAATTAAAGCAATAAATCATCATCCATATCATGATTTGAAAATTTAAATGAAGATCGATCCAATCGTTATGAGCCTATAAAAGTCTAGATTCTTGCAAATATAGGAGGAGTAGAGAGGGAAGAATGAATCCTAAGATAGAAGAAAAAGATAAGGCTATCAGGAGATCGTCCGAGGAGCATTTAGAGAATGGGAGATTGAGAGAAAACTAGAATTCAAATAACAACAAGAGAAGGAGAAAGTTGATTGATTAAAAGAGTAAGAATTCTCATCTTTTCCTCTTTTTTTGCATTCTAGTTCTCTCTCATTATTTCCCCCTCTCTATCTCTCTTGGTCATCAGTTAAGTCCTACAACATCATCTATGCCTCATCGGCAAAGCTGACAACTCCCTAATCTCATCGGATCCATGCCCTACTAGACTTACCCCAACGAGCCAAGCCTCATCCTCTGAACAACCAAAATTCTCAAAGACATTGATTACACTTCAAACTAGTCAATCTCAAAAGCCGTTGGTGATCCATCCTTTGAGCTAGTCAACCCTGAAGCTATTAATGACAGAGCCTTTCAAGCTAGTCAACTCTAAAAGTAGTTGGCAATGCACCCTCAAGTTAGTAAACCCTAGAAGTAGTTGACAATGCACCCTTTAAGCTAGTAAATACTAGAAGTAGTTGATGATACACCTCTCAAGCTAGTCAACCCCAAAAGTAGTTGACAATACAATTTTGAAAGCTATATCCAATCCTATAAGCCATGGTGATGCCATCAAATCAAATGAAATTATCTCCAATGCTCAAAACTATTAGAAATACTTCAAACTTCTCCCATCTTCTTTTATGTCCCATTAGATGATGCCCTCAACTTCTATCAAAGACTGAGTCAATCTAACTCAGACGTCATATGGTCCAGTGCAGGAAAGCGGGGCAGTAGCACACATCAAAGCTTCTTCTCCAGTCTTTCTCTTTCTTTATTGTTTTCATGTTTTCTATAATTTCATGTTGAAATTTATTATAAAGTGAGAGCATACCCTTACTTAAGCCATGTACCATCTTTTTCAATAATCAAATGCTTTCTTCTTTTCTTTTGTATCTCTATTTTATTAAATAGGTTTCTCACTTTAGAAAGTTCCTGACAATTGTTAAAGTAGCTAACAATGGGAGCTTGCGCTTATTAGAAATCATGTTTCTCATAACACCTAACTGCGCACTTAAACTACCACAATTTTTATTTGTTGTTTCGAGATTGTTCCGCAATATCTTTGTTATCCCGGGCGGTCAATTTCTATTCCAAAAATTTTGGCATGTTTGGTGGGACTTAACTTCTCCTCCAAGTATAAAAATCTAGTTAATATAATAAAGATACTGATAAGGTAGAATTACAATTGAAGATTGATCAATTATATTCTCCTTTATGGAAGAAAGAATCAAATGGTAATAACAAAAACATTTTCATCCCAAGATACACCATCATCCTGGGGGCAGGATTAGCTATGTATTTATCTCAGTCAATGGTTGCTACATAAGTAACTAAAGTTTAGATCAAGCTAAGGACCATCTCTAAGGTCATTTATTTTAAGAAGGCACCTACTTCTGCACTGGCTGAGGTTGTCATCATGTAAAATTAGTCTATTTCTTACCTTCCATTAAGGGAAAGGAGGCCCAATGTTATCATCCCTAATGAGAAGGGCTATTTAGATAAAGAGCTAGAAGCTATGTCTCAATCAAAAAGAATATCAGTCTTCGAGAGGCTAGGACCAAAATGAAGCTCAGTTGTTGGCCACCTTCACCCAACTCCTCACAGGGGGCAAGCAAAAGCAAATTTGAACACAAGCATCGATAAAGAAGATCTCATCCTGGCTGTCACAATGAAAGGAAAAGCTGCTAAAATTTCCATCCGACTTAGGAAATCTACCTTTCAAATGAAATTGGTCATTATCATCCCTACCTCAAACTCCTTTGCTCCATTAAGCAATTTAGAGAAGGGTAGGAGCAAATCATAGGGAGACACAGTTTTACCTTAAAACTATGGAACAAGGGTGAATCACCAAACAAAACCATAAGAGTTACCATAAAGCTATAACCTAGTATGAGGGTTCGCCAAAGGAGATCACCCATACTGTCAGAGTTATTTTCAACATGACTCTAGAAGGGACTGCGTGCCCACACCCCAGTCGGCCAAATGCCAAAGAAGACTACCAATTTAGGCTTACTGATGAAGAAATCCAAGAGGAGAGGGCCCTTATCAACCAATCCTTGTTGCCATGCCAAAGAGAAGGTATGATGACCTGCTCTATGAGTAGACTCTTAAATAAGATTACTCAACTAATGGGAGACATTAGCCTCAAACCAAAGCCCAGACCTGATTCTCAAGATATGGACCATTATGTTCTGATAGAAGCCTTGGTCATAACTAAAAGCTCTAATCAAGAAGTGATTATAGAAGTACTGCAAGAACAGTTGAGGTGTAAGGAAAAGAGAAAGATGATGCTCAAAAGAATATTACGAAGTTGATGGAGATGATGTTACAAATAAGCCAGAAGCTCGATAAGTTGGAATGATCTCAATAGTCATCCCAAGTAGCAGGGTAGTAGAAGGTGCATCCCTTATAGATGAGATTCACAAAAATATGGGCCTTTCGCAATCACCTCCTCTAGTAAGAGATATCCTATCTCGGTTTTAGGGATCCTTAACAACATGAAACTCTCAGTATATATACAATAGTAAGTACAATGAATAGTAGTTATACAGTTGAGACAAAAAAGTTAGACGAGTAGGGTAACTATTACTAACAAACTATACCTTAGCCATTACAACTGAGTGCCATATCGTAGAGGCTATATAGTGCTTAGTTTCAAATAGTTTAATGATATAGATAATCTTGAACAACACATACCTCTCTTTGTGACTTTGTATGGAGATTCAAGTAGTAATCCCTTATTATTACTCTGCCAATTTTCAGCAAACTTGACAAGAGTAGCATTCGAGTGGTATGCTAGTTTGCAATCAAAATTCATACAAACTTGGGCACAAAGGAAAGAGGCTTTCCAAATCAAGTTCTGACAAGTCAGCAATAAAGTAACCATTGTGGACTTGGTCTCAATATTGAAACACGATAATAAGTCAATTCTGGATTATATCACACAGTTGAGAAATCTTAGTACTAAGTGTGACCAACCCATGAGCTAATTTGAAGTAGTAAATCTAGTATTCGACAACATAAGGAGAGAATGGATAGCACCTTATCTGCATGCCTTTTCTATCCACACCTTCCAATACCTCATCATGTAAGTCAAAAAACTAGAAAGGATTGACCCGCCAATCTTATCTAGTTCAGAAAGTTTCAAGTAGAAAAAAGATAAGGTAAAGCATGGAGAGCCTTCCAAAAATGTGAGAGTTGCATTCATAGCAACTAAGCAAAGAAAACATCCAAACCCCACCATGAACAAGGGTGATCCTTAGAAACTACCAACTCTTGGAGGAGATGGAGAAATGGAATGATCCAATGATTTCCAACAAAGGCTCAAAATGAAATATTCTTTCAAAAAAAGAGTAAGTAAAATCTTCTAGGATGCCCTAAAGTTAGGCCTCCAATTGCCAGAATCGAAAAGGCCTGGTAAGACCAATAAAATAGATCACCTAAACTATTATTTTTACCATAGAGTTTTGGGACATACCATTAAAGACTGCTATGTGTTCAAGGATTGGGTTGAGAAGCAATATCAAGAAGACAAGATAACTCTCTTAAAGGTAGTCTTATTGGAAACACCAATTCAATAGATCAATCATATTACTATATTCGAGGACCATGAATCACTTGCTAAAATCCTCTTTGGGGAACAAGTACAACACACCCATGAATAAGGGCACTTATAGAACATTTACATTTCAAAAAGGCTAAAGAAATTGATAAAAAAATGAGTAGAAACTCTAAAGAGCTTAGGATGGTGATGAAGAAAGGCTCATCAGAGCAAACTACCTCACTTGCTCGAAGCATCAAGCAGAAAAAGAACATAAGCAAGAAGAAGAAGCCGGTTCAGCCAAATGGATATGATGTCAAGAAATTAGCCATCGATACTCTTAAAAAAATTTTCTCTGACAAACTAAAAGCTTTGCTAGAGGACCCTGATGTAGAAAATGAAGAAAGTGAACTTTCAGTGATAATATGCTCTGCCATATTTACCATCAGAGGTTTACAACCAAGTCAATCCCCATCCCATTGCTTCAATAATGAGGAGATTTAGAGTGCAAGGCAAGAATAAGCGAATAGATTCACTACAAATATTACTGATGAAATGAGAGGTTCCACAGGTCTCCCTAAGGGCTATTCTCAAAATAATTATCTTAGAGAGTGGTTCGCCTATGAGTATGACTATGACATACTCAAAACTACAGCTAGATACTGTGAAAGAGCTAGCTACAACTAACATGAGATTTATCATGGGGCAAATGCAAATGCTAAATGAGTATATGAAAGCTATGGCTGCCCATATGAAAAATATAACAAATATGATTACCATGCTTTGTGAGAAAGTCAAGAGGATGGAGAAGGTACTAGCAAAAAAGGCAAAGTCATACAAAATACCTCATAGGGGATGGTGAGATACCACTTACCAACCCTCCTCGGGATCAGAACAATCACTTATGCTACTTACTTCAGAGACCAGTCAAGAAAGCTGGATGCTATCAAAGAGAGTTATCTAAGTCTATGACCTCTTATCGCATGGTGGCTCATACATTCGAGGTGATTGTTGGTGAGTTTCTATCCCAGCCTCTATCAGGCAATCCTACAACTAATGTCTAACCTACTAGATTTAGTGAGGTCCTAGTCCTAGAACCTATGAAAGGAATTATATCTATGAGGCATAGATGGTGAATATAACTCCATCTTTGAGTTAGAGCGAATTTATGACCCTTTCAGAAGGCCCTACACTAGTCAGCACCAAAGGAAGAAGTAGGCATTTCAGGAGAGAATCAAGTAGGCTAATGTTAAAGCTCGTTCCACCTTAGTGTCAAGTCAATATGAATACCCACAGTCAAGTCAGTCTAGATATCCATAGAAGAAATATTTTAAATATAAAGTTCTGAAAAAGTTATGCCAATAAATGAAATGGAAGGGTTCATCCAAAAAATTTCTAAAGACCTCTCTATGAGGAAACTCACATGTCTAATTCTGATATTGAATGGGACAATTATCAATAGTCACATCCTCCAAGAATATTCAGGGAACTATTGACTAGGGCAAGGGTTCACTACCTCTTCACATAATTAGCCTTGGGAGTTATTCTAAAGACGAACCTTATTGTCTCATAATGCCAAATTTTAACTAAAGAGAGCAAACTAGGTACAACTTTGAGGTAGAAAGGTGCTACCTCTAAGACAAGCTATAATGCCTAGGGATAAGAATATTTCCAAGGATAAGGAAAAGTAAATTTAGATATCTAAGGGTATCGAGTTCTCGTAAGCTAAACTCACACTCAAAAAGGTGGAATACAATATAGTAGTCCACCTCAAGAAGGTCCCTATATGCTAGGTGTTTTTGATACCTTGATGATGTCATAAGAACTTAGAGATACGCTAGTGCACATCTTGCAGAATCTAACTAACTATCAAGTATACTTTGCTAAAGAGAAGATGAAGGAGTCTTTGTGTGCAAGCCAAACTCCCACCATTATGTTCATAAATAATGACTTACTACTTGGAATAATAGACCACAATAAATCATTATATGTCATAGGGAACAGTAATAGGATCAAGATCAATCGCATCCTAATTGACCCAAGTTTCTCAGTTAATGCAATGTCTCTCCAAACTCTAAGAGCTCTAACTCTGGATGTGTGTCATCTATTGTCCAAGATTATAACCATACGAGGGTGGGTTTAATCAAAATAGCCAAAAAAACTTTGGAAGCTATAACTATTCCTCTGAAAGTAGGCGAGATAATGACAGACTCCAAGTTTTATGTGATCAATACTGATGCATCGCACAAAGCACTACTAAGGAGACTGTAACTACGTGAAAATAAAGTAGTATCATCAATTCTACATCAATACCTCAAATACTTTAAGGATGGTGAAGAACACTGAATTGATGGAGATGTACACCCTTTTAATATTCATGAGGTATATTATGATGATGCAAAATACTATCAAATATCCAACACTGATAGGAGGTCTTCTTCCATCAGTCAAGTAAAGCAAAAGATTGCTAGCTTGATCTTTGCTCCTCCTTACCTAGGAAGCGATTCTGACCTAGCCTCTTCAGATGAAGAAGTGCCGTAAATCTACCTACATGGTTATACTTCTGAGGAAGATAATAACAGAGGTTAAACAGAAAATATTCCCTTTATTACTAAAGTTCCAAAAGGCTTGTTTAAGTCGTTAGATGAGTTGAGCATCAATATTGTGAAAGAATTAACAATTTTCTACATTCCTCCATGATGCAAAGGAGAAAAGAAAATGCTATTTTACAAGGCAATTCCTTGTGCCCCAAGCATACATGAAAACCTAGGGAAAGAAGATTAGCGGATGATGGTGACCATCAACTGGTAGCCATGCCTAAATATTTTTCAGATCAATTTCATTAGATAATTAATAAATTTGACTATGGACATCCACAAACAAAGAGAGAGAGAGAGAGAGAGAGAGAGAGAGAGAGAGAGAGAGAGTCATTTTTTCAAGAATTTATGAGATCCACCCAAGAACGTGCTTACATTCCTAGAAGAGGAAATAAAAACACCAACGAACTAGGCTATATTACTTCAAACGGCTACACATGTCTTATGGTCACCATGGGACCTCTCTCTGATATTCAGGATGATCAAATGATATCAATACCTCTTGACACATGTGCCGAGGTGGCCTTGACTTTTCAGACATCATAAGAAGGTGATATCCTCGGTAGAATTTCATTAGGACTAAAAGAAAGGGGGCATGATGCAGTTGAAATACCTTAAGATGAACCTTTGCTAGATCTCACTCAACATGATAAATCACTTGGTAAAGAAATAAGCCTTAAACCAAAAGAAGCTCCACCAAAACTTGAGAATGGAGGGTAAGCCATAGTTGATGAACTGATGCAGATCAACCTAAGCTCAAAGGAGGACCCCAGTCTAACTTTCCCAAGAGTACACTGATTGCTTTTGATGGAGTTATAAGGAGATGAGTGGAGTAGATCTTGAAGTTATAGCCTACAAACTAGCCATCAATCCTGAGTTTTTGCCTATCAAACAAGCACCCAGGAAGATGAAAATCAACCTAGAATAGAAGGTGATAGAAAAAAATAAAGAAATTGATTGAAGCAAGCTTCACTAGAGAGAAAAAAATATCTAAATTACGTGACAAGTATTGTACCAGTTAAGAAAAATAATGGCCAAATTCATATTTGTGTGGACTACAGGGACTTGAATAAAACATGTCCACAAAATGATTTTCCGTTGCCAACAATGGAAATCATGATTGATAACATGGTTGACTTCAAAATATTCTCTTTCATGGATGGTTTTTTAGGATATAACCAACTCAAGATACATCTTGATGATGAGAAATATATGGCCTTTAGGACTCGGCATTTAATGCTATAAGGTGATGCCTTTTGGGCTTAAGAATGTAGGTGCCACTTATCAAAGGGTCATGACTCAAATCTTTGATAACCTCATATACCAGTTAGTGGAATGTTATGTAGATGACTTGGTGGTCAAAACTAAGTCCAAAGATAGGCACGTCTAGGACCTAAGAGTGGTGTTCGACTACCGTAGAAAATATAGCTTAAAGATGTATCCTATGAAGTATGCTTTTGAGGTATCATTAGGAAAATTTCTCGACTTTTTTATCAAACATCGAGGGATTGAAATCAATCCATTGAAGATCAGAGCTATCTTTAATATGCCACCACCTAGCAACTTAAAGCAATTGAGGTTATTCCAAGGCTGACTTGCATGTATAAGAAGGTTCATTTCAAACCTCTCTAGAAAATACAAGTCTTCTCCTAAGTTAATGAAGAAGGACACCCCATTTATTTGGAATCAAGATTGTCAATTGGAGATCAAGCAGTATCTTCTAAAGCTACTAGTCCTGGTAGTACCTCTACATAATAAACCCTTAATCCTCTACACAACAACAATGGAAGGATCTTTGGGGCCACTTCTTGCCAAAATAATGAAGAGGGTAAAAAAAACACACTTTGCTATCTGAATAGAATGCTAGTGAGGGTAGAGAGTAACTACTCTTCCATCGAAAAGTATTGTTTGGCACTCATATTCATGGTTAATAAGCTAAGGCATTATTTACTTTCTCATCAAGTCATTTTAATATCAAAGATTGATCTCATAAAGTACTTGATGATTAAGCTTGTACTCACTGGAAGGCTAGTAAAGTGGGCACTAATTCTCATGAAATATAATATTAAATTCACTCCCTAATAGATAGTCAAAGGGCAATCCCTCACAGATTTTCTTGTAGTTCATCCGGTACTAGACAATTCTCCTCTGAGTTGCAATCTCCTTGACAAAGAAATCCTTTCAGTCGAAGAAGGGGAACCTTATTCGAAGCTATACTTTGATGGAGCATCATCTATAAAACAAGGATCAGACCAAAGCTTTTGCAAATCAAAATAGACATTGGACTCATTTATGTGACTTTGAATGAGGGCATTTTATGATATTTCTATTCTCTCTCAAAATCATGAACAAATAATGCAACTGAATATGAGGCTCTAATTGTACGACTGATAATGACCCTCAATATGAAAATATCACGCTAACATATTTTTGGTGAATTACAGCTAGTTATCAGCCAAGTCCAAGGTAAATATAAAGTCCATAAATTTGAGCTCCTGAAATACCATGAAAAGTCTTAAGAGCTCATAAGGTAAATTTCACATATTCAAATAACTAAGGTTCCTCAGTCCATCAATACAGAAGCTGACTCCTTAGCTAATCTAACTAAGTCATTGGATGATCCTAATTAAGAAGAAATTCTAATCACAGTCTGTAGTAGACAAAAGATGAGTTTAGTCTTCAGCATCAAGCACAAGAGGGTTGAGTCTAAATTAGTAGAAGTGGTCATAGATTAGAGATTGCCATTCACCAACTACCTCAAAAGTGAAGAACTTCTAGAAGATAAATCTATATGGACATAACTTAGAAAGAGGGTTGCACACTTTTTGCTTGTCAACGAAACTCTTTATAGAAGGTCTTTCAATTAACTACTTCTACACTATCTCTTAAACAAAGATGCTAAAGAAGTTATATATGAAGTGCATTCTAAGGTTTTTGGGGCTCATCAATTGGGCCTAAAAATGATGATGAAGATTAAGTGTATGAGCTACTATTGGACCACGATGGTGGGAGACTACATCAAATATGTGAGAAGATGTTACCTATGCCAAAGTTATGATGACTTGTCCATCAACACCCAAATTCGCTGCATCCAATAATGTCATGCCTATTCGAGGCATGGGGTACAAATATCATTGGCCCAATTAAACCCTCTTCTTCTAGAGGCCATCGCCTCATAATAGCAGCAATCGACTATTTTTCTTGGTGGACTAAAGCGATTCCATTGAAAGAAGCAAAAGCAAATACTGTTATTCATTTCTTTCAAGAAATATCTTGTATCAATTCGATATCCCTCAAAGGATCATGTTTGATAATAGACCATCCTTCAAAAGATGCAAGATAGGATTATTCGCATATCATCATAAGATAGATTGGAGATATTCATCCATCTATAATGCAAGAGTCAATGGACTCACTAAGACATTCAACAAGACCCTTTACAAGATCTTGAAAAAGGTTATTGTCAGAAAAAATAAAGATTGGCACCAAAAGTTTATTGAGACATTGTGGGCTTATCACACTACATATTAAACTCTTACCTAATTAACGTCATATGTATTAGTGTTCGCGACTGAGGTAGTCTTGCAATTGGATAAATTCTCTTTCTAAGAATTGCCTTACAAGAAGAAATCATAAGAGAAGATAACATTTGTCTTTGCTTTGAAGAGCTAGACTCCTTAGGCAAAACAAGGCTCATGGCCCAATAAAAACTAGAGATGTATTGAGTACAAATAACTAGGGCTACAATAAGATGACTTAGCTTAGGTCTTTCTAGAAGAAAAAAATAGTCTTAGTCTTGAAAAGATCCATAATTTCAAACCTTTCAAGACTATAATTTCAAACCTAAACAAAAAATGCAAGTTCAATCCTAAATAGGAAGACCCTTATATTGTTCAAAGGATATTTGAAGAGGGATCCTACCAACTAATTAATGACAAGAGGAAAAGGCCTATGCCACTAATCAACGGGTAGTTCCTCAAAAGGTACTATGCCTAAGCCTTGGGGGCAACAACAATAATAGCCAAAAGTGTCTATGTTTTGTCGATGGCGGAATATCCAATTTCCTCAAAAAAGAACACTCGATCAATCATGAACTCCATGTTTTCGGAGGCAAAACATGGACACAAAACTCTATCCATTTTGTTTGATGATCGGATCCACATTTTACAACACAATAAGTCCACTCCCACGTGGCAACATTAAATTTACTTTCATGTGGTAAATTAAGTTTACTCCCACATGGTAAACTAAGTCCAGTTTATACAACAATCAAGCAATCAAGCCTATATTTATGTGGCAAGTTAAATCCACTTCCACATGGTAAACTAAGTTCACTTTCATGTGGCAGATCAAGTCCATGTTACGTGCTGATTAAGCCCGTATTCACATAATGAATCAAGTCCACTTTTATGTGGTAGATAGATTCACTTTCATGTAGTAAATTAAGTTTATTTTTTATGATAAATTAAGTCCACTTCATTATGGCAAACCAAGTTCATTCATTGTGACAAATAAAAACTACTCGTTGTGGCAACCAAGTCTACTAATTGTGGTAGTTTAAATCCACTTATTGTAGTAACTCAAGCCTACTTCATGTAGCTAGTCAAGTCCACTCTCATGTAGTAAAATAAATTCATCATCACATGACAGGTCAAGTCTACTTTTATATGGTAAAATAAGTCTATTATCGTATAATAAATTAAGTCTACTATCATGTGATAATTCAAATCTATATAGTTAGCTCATTAAATGTTGATGTAGGGGCAAGTACTTGAAAATCATTTGCACCCTCTCCTCTTGTCAAAACTTAAGAAGAAGATGCGAACAGGACAATTTATTTGAGGTGATTTTTGTCACAATTAAATTTTATTGAAATATAATCAAACTTAAAAGTTACACACCACTAAATTATGACTCAAGTGTAGGTTTCAATTGAAGCTAAAATATGAACAAATTTGATTGCAAATTAAGCTTAATTTGGACTTGAAATCTTAAGAAATTTGGGCTTAAGTTAAAATGGGCTGAATATTTGGACCAAAATTGAGTCTAAAATTTATTTAAAATCTGGGTCAAAATGAAAAAATATAAGTATTTTTTAAATAGGTTCTCAAATCAAATAAATTTTTACAAATGAGTTCTTGTTTTTCTTACAAATAAAACTCTGGAATAAGAATTTTAGAAAAGAGTCCAATAAAATACTAAAATTATAAACCAATCCCGTAAAATTTAGGATTTGTAAATAAATTCTTCAAAAGATTGATAATTATAATTTGATGTTTGTGAAATATAAGGTTTGCGAATAAACCCTTAGAAATTTTTTTATTTATAAATAAATCCATAGAATTTTAACTTTTTATAAATAAGTCCCTCAAAATTTTTATTTACGAATAAGTTTAAATTTTGTTCAAAAAGGATCCCAGAAATTTTAAAACTTTATAAACAAGTTTTTTTTTTTAGAAAGGTCTCTTGAAAATTATAAAATTACAATTTAGTCTAATTTTTGAAAAAATTACAAATAATCCTTCTATATTTTTTGGTTTTACAAAATATTATAATTTGAAACCATAACAACTTTATCCAAACATGCTTATCTAGGGATGAAACGAGTCCATGTTGAATCATAATTTTATCCAAATCAAATCTCATTCATAGTAAAATTAAAACAATAAATCATCATCCATATCATGATTTGAAAATTTAAATGAAGGTCGATCCAATCTCCATGAGCTTATAAAACTCTATATTCCTGCAAATATAGGAGGAGCAAAGAGGGAAGAACAAATCCTGAAACATAAGGAAAAGGGATGATCATCAGAGATCATCCAAGGAGTGCTTAGAGAATTGGAGAATGAGAGAACCAAAATTCAAGTGACGGCAAGCAAAAGAGAAAGTTGATTGATTAAAAGAATAAGAATTCTCATCATTTTTTTTTATTGCTTTCTAGTTCTCTCTCGTTGTTTTCTCCTCTCTAGCTCCCTTGGTTATCAGTTAAGTCTTGTACCACCACCTATGCGTTGTTGGCAAAGCTAACAACTCCTTGATCTCATCTGATCCATGCCTCGCTGGACCTGCCCCAACGAGCCAAGCCTCTGCCTCTGAACAACTTGCATGGGCTCACGCAGTCTCATGGGTTAAGTCCGCCTTTCTTCATGAGCACAAGCAGCTGCTCAAACTCCAGCAACCTCTCTGGACCTGTGCCAAAGTCGACCACTACACCGAGTAGCTCCACCATGCCCTTCGCCGGATATCACCCACGTCCACACTGCATCGGTGAGAGATTGTAGAGAACTTCAATGCCGAACGGCCCTCGTTGCACCCGCGCAGGCTGCCATCCACCACACCACAGCTTGCTCCAGCTCTGCCACGGCTCGCCTCCCCCCATCATGCCCGCACGGCCCGTCGCGCTCTCCACTGGCCTGAAGCCTCCTCGGCTCTGCCCACGCTCAACACCGTCATCTTGCTCCTTGGTAACCCACACTGGAACCCTAGCTGTGCTCTGCTAGCCTTTCGCTGCACCCGCATCAAGACGCCCCACCCACGTAGCGAGCTCCCTAGCTGCCTTCTGCAGGAGGTAGTGGCCGGATCCGGCCAAGATCCGACTGGATCCCACCGGAGTGAACCCTCAGGCCACTATGGCCCGGTCAAATGAAGAAGAAGGAAGGGGAGATCGGTTTTAAGGGAGAAGGGAGGGAGATGCCATTTTGACTCGACCCATGGGTGAAATCTGGAGCTTCTAGGCTGCCACAAGCTGGATCTGACTAGAGTTGGCCAGATCCGGCCATCAAAAGGGAATGAGAGGCATTCGGACTAGACCTGTGGTGAAAGAGAACTGGAACTAAGCCAGTTGTGGGCTTGAGAAGGGAGAGAAGATGCACAACTTGAGGGAGGTGTGGAGAAAGAAGAAGCTGTAGGGAGAGGAGCAAGAGAAAGATAATGGGAGGAAGAAAGTGAATTAAAATAATAAAAAAGAATAAGAAGGGAACGGAATAAAAGAGAAAAAAAGTATAAAAAAGAACTTGTTGAAAAAAAAAAGGAAAACCAGGCTGAAAAAAGGAGAAAAAAATTAAAGAAAAAAAGTTGTTATCAAAAAAAGGAAATTTGGCTAATAGTGTGTGGTCTTAGTTTTTAAGTCATCGTACCACAGTCACTCACAGTCCCTAACATGATGGTGGATCTTTCTTAACATCATGATTATCCATGATCCTTTGAAGATAGTGGATCTTTGATATTATTGTAGCCATCCACAGTCTCCAAAGATGGCAAAATCTTGACACTGCTGCAGCCATCCGTGATCCTTTCCTTGAAGATAGTGAATTCTCATCACATCAAGCTAGTCTTCAAGCTCATACTTAACTAGCCTTCAGATTCGCACCTCAGCCAGCCTTCGGGCTAGCACTCAACCAGCTTTCGGGTTCGCATTTAGACAATCTTCCAACTTACACCTCAGTTAACCTTCAGGCTTATACTTAACTAGCCTTTGGGTTCGCATCCAAGTCAGTCGTCGGGTTTGCATACCGAGTAATTTTTCGGGCTCACACTTAACTAATCTTCGAGCTCGCATCCAAATCAATTTTGGGCTTGCACCTAAACCAACCTTTAGGCTCACACTTAAGCAGCCTTCAGGCTTGCACTTAGTTAGATTCCCCGTACTTTCCCAGCCTTCAAGTTTGCATCCAAGCTACCCTTTGGACTTGCACTTAACCAGCCTTCGGGCTCACACTCAGCCATCCTTTGGACTCATACCTTAGCCAGCTTTTGAGCTTGTATCCAAACCAGCCTTCAAGCCCTCACTCAACTAGCCTTCGGGTTTGCATCTACGCTAATTTTCAGACTCACATCTAATCAGCCATTGGACTTGCACCTCTAAGCCAACTTTCGAGCTCACAAGCTAAGGTAGTCCTCTGGTTTGTACAGTTAAGACCAGGTCATCAGTCCACCTAAAATTATCATAAATAACTAAAACCTCTCAAATCAAACTCCTTAGCATTAAGTAAATCAATCACATGAAAATTGAACCTAAATTATCATAAACAACAAAGGACACTTAAATGGACCTAAATTGATCAAACAAATGGATTGAAACCTAAATCGAGTTGGACTCTAAAAATTCAAATTGAGTTAATCTAGACCAAATAAACTTAAACTCAACCCTTATCAAACTCGAGATGGGTTAATTTAAAATCAAGTTGAGTTTAAATCAAATTCAATCTAGATTAAACTAAGCTTAAATTAAGCTCTAATTAGGTTAAATTAATCTAAACTAAAAGGATAAACTCAAAATCAAATCAGAATCAAGCCAGGCTGAGTTTAAACGAAAATCAAGTTGAACTAAATTGATTTGAACTGAAACCAAAGTCAATCAAGATGCAAATTGAACTCGATGAAGGTCCAACATAAGGTCAAACTCAACCCAAACCAAATGAAATCAAACTTAAAATCAAAATCAAATCTTGACCATTGAACTGAATCAAATTGATTCAAATCGAAATCAATACTGCTCCAACTAGAGTCAATGATCAGTAGTTGACAAATATTCTTTTGAAAATCAATGATAAGCTTAGTGGATTGAATTCATTATTGAATATTTAGTGACTTTGATATCTCACATGGCTCCTCTGGTCATGCTATAAAGTATTAGTGTGAACTTAATCACCAAAGATTTTGGAAATAGAAAAATCGAAACATATCACTATCTTCCAAGGAGTTAGTGAATCACAATTCAATTAAATTTTAAATATCAAGTTGAATCAATTTCATAATCAAATCAAAATTATGTGGTGAACTGATTCTAAACCAAACTCAGACCCGAACTATATTAGTTCCAACGGAACTAAATAGGGTTAAATCGAGTTTCACTGGATATATTGAACCTTTGACAATACTCTGAGGCTATAAACAAAGAGTGATATTACCATCTTAACCTGAACCAAAATTAGTTTATATAAAATTAAATAAGGTTAAACTGAGTCTTGCTAGATATACTACAAAATCTTAACAATACTTCAAAGACATAACCAAATTCATAAGTTGTTGGTGATGCTACCAAACAAAATAAGTTAATCTTTGACACACTTAAAGCTATTGGTCATACTTCAAAGCTATACCCAACCCCCCAAAGCCATTGGTGATGTTACTAAATCAAAAAAGTCAAACACTAATATGCTCAAAGTTATTCGGTACACTTCAAGCTAGTTAACCTCAGAAGTAGTTGGTGATACACCCCTCAAGCTAGTCAACCTCAAAAATAGTTGACAATGCATCTCTCAAACTAGTCAATCCTAAAAGCAGTTGATGATGCACCCCTAAAGCTAGTCAACCTCAAAAGCAGTTGACTATACAGTTTTTAAAGATATACCCAACCGTATAAACCATTGGTTTCATCATCAAAGCAAATAAAGTTATCACCAATGCTTAAAGCTATTAGTAATACTTTGAACTTCTCCCATTTTCTTTCACGTCCCATCGGACATGCCATCAATATTTGCCAAAGATTGAGTCAACCTGAGTCAGATATCATATAGTCCAATGCAGGGGAGCATGGCAACAACACACATCAAAGTTTCTTCTCTACTCTTTCTCTTTCTTTATTTCTTTTATGTTTTCTATAATTTCATATTAAAAATTATTGTAAAATGAGGATATACCCTTACTTAAGCTATATGCAATCTTTCTCAAATCAATCAAATATTTTCATCTTTTCTTTTGTGTCATTATTTTATTAACTAGGTTTTTTACTTTAGGAGGTTCCTAACAATCATTGGAGTAATTAATAATAGGGGCTTGTATCTATTGGAAATCATATTTTTATAATATCTAATTATGTATTTAAACTGCCATACTTTTGATTTGTTGTTTCAAGATTATTTCTCAAGATCTTCTCTATTCCATGTGGTCAATTTTGATCCCACAACCCCAAATTTGTTGAATTATGAGCTTCCAATTTCTCTTAATCTTGAGGTGTTTTGCATCTGAAGTGAGTGCTAGGTGTTGAGTGCTTCTTCATAATCTAGTTGATTGTTTGTATAAGAGAAGCCATGGTGGTATGCTTGAGGCATGATTACTCTTTCAAGGGTGACCAGGATAGTCCCTAATCCACCACCCATGTGGTTCAAAGCTCCATTGAAGTGAAAGGCCTAAATTCGAGGATGGTCTATCTCTGTTACACAATAAATGAATTCACTAGAGAATAGTTCTTGAGTTGAGTCTGCATTTGGTAGTGGAAAATTGGCCAGTTGGTCAATTATAGCTTCCCCTTGACTACTTTTCGAGCAATGAATTCAAGGGCAAATTCGAAGAAAAGCATTTGCTATCTTGTGACTAGTCCTGCCAATACTGGCTTGTCAAACATGAACTTTATTGGATCTATATATGCTCAAATAAGGACTTTGTTAGGTATAAATTAATATGCCTTAGTTTCTGGGTGGCCCAAATGACCACCATGTAATTCTTCTCTATTCTTGAGTATTTCTTCTCATATTCATGTATAGTTTGACTAAGGTAGTAGATGACTCTTTCTATCTTACTTTTGTCCTCTTGAGTTGGCATAATCCCAATTGACTCTTCTATGATAGTGATGCATAGGATCAGCGGTTATTCTAGGATTGGCACCATTAGGATGGGTGGTTTGAGGAGGTAGGAGGAGAAAGGGAATGTAAAGAGGTGCAAGGCAGGGGAGACTAATGGAGATGAGAAGATTAGGGATGTGAAGCCAAAAGAACATGGTGGCAGTAGTGGTGTTAAACAAGGGAAAGAAAGCATAGCAGCCAAGCTGCCAGAGCTGATAGACTACATCCATGTTTGGGTAAGGGAAGGCCAAGCCATTGATAGCCACAACCTTGTCGAAAGGGTGGGAAAGATTGACATGAGTTGATCTTCTAATTTTTTTTGTTTGCCCCTTTTTCCTTCTTTTGTAGATATTAGTGGCATTTTGGTGATCTATGAACAAAATTTTTAGGTTAGCACAAAGAAAATTAGTGAGAGGATGAAGCTTTTAATGTTGCTTCTCGCATCCTTTTCTCTCCAACAAACTCCAACACTCATGGGCTATTTGGTTCAATTCCAGATCCAGTATTGGGAAAAATGAGAGAATTGACAAAAATGGTAAATTTCGGTATTTGGTTGTACTTTTGAAGTAATATTGAAGAATTGTCAATTCTGTCAATTTTGTTAATTTTTTTGTTTGGATTACAAATGAAAATCAACTAATTCTATCATTTTTTAGAATTTCGATGTCTGGTTGGAGTTAGAATTGAGGACATGGTCACCCAATTCCAAATAGGTGAGATTACCCCCTATTTATGATTTTATTCATATTTATTTTTTTAAAAAAATATAAATATCTATTAGTAAACCAATAAAACATATGTTAGTGGTTAAAAATATACATAAATATTAAAATCATATTTAAAATATTTGATAAGTTTAAAAAATAAAATATTTTTTAAAAATATACATATTCAATTAATAAATTTTTTAAAAAATTAGTAGTAGGTAATTCATAGGTATTAAGATTTACAAAAAAATGTGGAAAAAAGTAATAAGTATATGAAACATTATGCATATAGTTTTAGATACAAAAAATTGAGTTTATTTTTTCAAAAATAATGTTAATTATTAATTTGACAATCAGTTCGCAAAAGAAACAAAAATTTGTAAAAAAAATCAAAAAAATGGAAGAAATATTTTGAACTAAATTTTGTTCAAAATTTTTTTATATGTTTTTAAAATTCGAAGTAAAAGCAATTTTACATCTCATAATAATGAAAATCTTAGTTACAAAATTGAAATATATTGCATATAACAATTTAGGTGATACATAGAGGAATTGACAAACATAAAACTAGGAATACAAAAATATTTCTTATTCTTCTTAACACATGAACATATGAAATTTCTACAAGATAAAATAGGAAAAAAAATTTCTTCTTTGAGCATATTCTTCTCAAGGAGTAACCATAGATTCACTGTCTACTTTGGCTTCATATTTCTGTAAAGCTTGAGTTGTCTCATATAAGGAACAATAAGATTTATAATAATTACCTAAAAATCCATTGACTAGATTGTGATAATCTTACTGTGAGGTATAAATACCCAGAGATCTCCCATGGAACAAAACATAGTAATGTATTCTATAAAAATGCTATAAACATTAGTCTGTCTTTTTTAAAAAATACAATATATAAATAGGCACATAATCAATCTTTAAACAAAATACAAAATATAGATAGACACACAGTCGGCTTTTGAATAACATATAATGCACATATAAAAGCACAATCAGCCTTTGAATAACATACAATAAATAAATAGACTTATAGTCAGCCTTTGAACAACATACAATATATAAATAGGCATACAATTGGCCTTTGAACAAGATATAACATAAAAATAGACACACAATTGGTCTCCAAACAATATACAATATATAAATAGGCACATAGTTAGTCTTCACATAATTAACCAAAAGAAAAGTATCTGAGCACAACATGAAATATAACATAAGTTATAACATAGTTTAGTCAATAATAAGATAATCATAACAAGTCTAGGCAACAAGAACATAGTGGTCACACACATAGCATAGTTCTAAAAAGTTTGGTAGCATAGTCCATGAAATAGCATGATAATAATCATGAGAAGATCATAGCATGCTTCTAAGGAAAGTTTTCAATAATGCTTATCGAGAGAATCTTGGAGCCATTCAGCTCTAGCCTCATCATCCATGCCCTCCAAGAAAGCCATGCTATTAATATCATCACCATGAAAATGCCTATAAGTATGTTTCAAAAAGGATGTGCTGTTTTGATGGCATAGGCAACCTTGCATACACCATCCATCAACTCTGTCACTAGTGGATCATTCATAGTATCTTCCTTTCTCTTTAGGGGCTTTGAGGTACTATTGGAACTAGTGGCGTGTCCTTTACCTTTGAGGGTGTAGTCATGCTCTACCTAGAGCCACTAGGAGCATGAGAAGCATCATCCCGCATGGTATGCTATTCTTCACCTATTGCATCCCTCTTTGGCTTCCATCCAAAATGATGATAGCAGGATTTTGCTATACTACCGGTAGTATAATCCATTCCACATATAAGAAGTAACTCATCATATAATGTAATTGGTTTGTTTAGGAATTGCTCAAAGTCTTTGACCTTTCGCAAAAATTTCATCGAATGAATACATAAATATGTAACATTTTCAATATGCTAAATTGGCAATATATTTTCTTTTGACATACGATTCAATCTCAAAAGCGCTCCAGAATTGACCATTGATGCCCAAGGTCAAGTAGGCTATTGGAGGCCTTCTTTTGCGAGATCGAGGGATCTGCAATGTCTAATTGACAACCTGCAAGAAATTTTCCTTTCTTATTCTCAATGTTTAAGGATCATCAATCTAGATCATTAGAAAGATCAAAATGGATGATAGTTTTATCTTTATAGGTTTGATGTTGATGTAGACTTGTATGGTGGTTGTGATTATCTGATCGGTGTCATTCTAGTTCACCCCACTGTAGTATCTCAACTTAGTGATTGTTGTTGCATGCTTTTTCAAGGTTTTATAATGGCCATCTGCATTGTCAGCAGTGAAGTCACTATTGAATTGGGCACTAACAACAATCACAATAGCTACAAAAAAATAAGTGCTTGAAACCCTTGTCTTACTTAAGTCCAAATGCACTTGTTTGGTGAGAAACTTGATAAGGAACTGTGATTTCCTCTTTGACTATATTTTATGAAATTTATGTGTCCTTGATGATTTCCCTCTTTTGCTTCCTTCTACATTCTTATTTGTTCCGATCACACCAAGACCTAGATCCTAACTCATTGAGTCAATCCTCAATAATGAGTTGACCTCTTCAAGTCCAAAAAACTCCATTCCTTATAGAAAAAAAATAAGGATTTCGGCAAATGAACACATATATATTATGATGACAAGTAAACATGTGAATACCATCAATCAAAAACCATGCCATCAAGATTAAATATCAAATAACATAACCATAAATAAGGTGTTTCGAATGAAGAAAAAATCAAATGCAGGATACATGTTCACATGAGGAGAAAGCCTATTCATTATTATAATCCTCCCACATCTAAATGTCTATTTGATCCCTCAACTAGACTCACTTTTGGTTCTCCTCACATTACTCCCTGAGAGTGGAACTTGTGTACAATGGCTTCTCTTCCTCTTCGTCCATACCATCTTCATCTTCATTGGACATTGAAGGTTCCAATTCCATGTTGAGCAATTCATCATAAGGATCTACCATCATGATGTAGTTATGCAACACACAACATGCTAGAACCACATCAACTTGGGTAGTGAATGGAAAGAACAAAGTCTTAGTCAGTATACAAAATCGATTCTTTAGTACAACAAAAGCACACTCTGTCTTGAACCTTAGCAATGTGTGTTTGTAACTAAACAGCTCCTTTGCATTTTGTGGTGGTCATTCGACTTGTTCCTTCATATGATACCTAACACCTCTATTTGGTGCTATAAAACTAGCCATTGTCATATACCCAACATCGATAATATAGTATTAGCCTGAAATAACAAAAAATCAGAATAATATCCACAATGAAGTTGAAATATTTATATATTAGAAATGAGGTAGAGGTTGAGAAATAGCATCTTTCAAAATAAAAAAAATCATATCCCTTCCAACTGGCCAAGACATAAAGAAATCTATGTCCGACATCGGTTATGGCTAACACGTTCTGTGTGGCACCCTTCCACCCACAAAACCATGCAAGCTGAAACTTTTGTAGGAATATGTGTTCTATCAATTATACCAATGCAATCCTAGATATAGTTCAAACAAATATTAGCAACATACATTGCGTAATAAGATAAACAAATTATTATCAACAATGTACCTTGAACCATGGATAATAGTTAAGGCAACCTAGTATGACTGGATTTGTCAAGGAGATTGCTTGAGACATGAAGTTATCTCTAATTCCACATATAGCTCACAAGCACCAGTTAAATTATTGACTAACTATCTCACCGGAATGTATAAACTCTATCTTTATGCTCTTGTTCCTCAAATGAAAACCAATACAATGCAAAAGTATTGCAAGTTATTCCTCAATAATTACATATTGTGTGTCATATAGAAGGTTGCGACCTCTCAACATACTCGCTAAATTCAAAAACACTAGGGGATCCATCCTCAAGAACTCCACACAATTACTTCTCTCGCCCTTAGTATATTCTTGAACATACCACTGCTAGGTGTCTCTCTATTGATAGAAGGTTCAATGCTTTGATGTGGTCTTTTTCTTCTCCTCCAAATTTGAATTATTACACACACAACCATTATAATAATATAGTCACTAGGTTGAATGCTTAGCAATTCTAAATCCTCCTTATCATCTATCTAACAATCAAATACTTATTAGAGAGCATGAAATTTAAATCAATCTTTTACAAAGAAAAATACAAAACATTTAATTTTAGAATAGTAAATTAAACAAATAATATAATGAAAAAAGCTTTGGGTTCATCCATGTTGCTATGTAGAACAATAGTCATGCCACATTTGATTGGTTTTCGATCACTATCATGCCCATATAATACATGACCCACTTTTCCAAACTTATACTAATCAATAATCCACCACATTATAAAGCACAACATTCATGCTTGCAACCATCCAACGAAACATGTTACATTCAAATTTTTGTTGCTAAAGCAGTCATGCATACTTATCACAAATGGCTACTCATAGACACTAAGTTTTCATCATTGACCGATACAAGAGAGATATACACATTGCCATCACAGATCTAGGACCTAGAGCTATTTCATCATCATAGGTACATAATATCATCAATGGAATCTCATACTATACAATAGCTTGATGTTCTTATCATCAATCTCAAAATCCACAAAATAAAAACTAGCATAATTGAAACATGTCCTTGCAGGCCAAATAACCAAGCAATCTATCATACCAACATCTTATTTGAACTAGACATGAAACAACAATAGTAAAACTGAGAAGGAACAAGCCTACATAGCCACAAGAGTGCATAGAGAAGCCAACCTATGAGAAAAGGACTACACAACCACCAAAAGGGGGACAATGACCAAGGAAGGGGGTGGACCACCGCTAGAGTGTGGGAATAGGGAGCCACACATGGGATCTCAACTACACAGCAACAAGAGTCTTGACCAACTACCAATTGAATGGAAGGGGCATGCACAATTGCTGGAAGGGGGAGAAGGATAGGAGATAGGGTGGATTATCACCAGAGTGTGGAAACAAGGAGCCATACATGAGATCTCAATTGCATAGTTGCGGGAGTCTTAGCGAACATCCAACTGAATGGAAAGGACATGAACAACTATTGAAAGGGGGAGAAGGATGGGAGATAGGGGTGGACCATCGTAGAAGATAGGGGTGCGAGAACAAGGAGCCATGCATGGGATCTCCACACAAGCCGCACACGGGATCCACACAAGCCATGCTAGTGTGTTGCTGAACCCTGATAGGATCCACACTGCTTAGCCACTGGGAGAGGACCAACTGACCAAAAAATCAGGGACGGGTGTAGGAGGACAATGATCGGGCCTACATAGATTTGGGAAGAAGGTGACCACAAGGATGGTGATAATCCAGTCTACACAACGTAGAGAGAAAATGGAGGTGACCACAAGGAATCACCAATTTTGAGGTTTATTTCCATTAATTCTATACTAGAATTGAAGAACCCATGTGAATGTGGGGCCTATGTAATTCCAGTTCGGAATTGCAAATTTCTCATCATTGGAGAGGAATTCAAATGCCACTATTCAGAATTGCTGAAAACCCTAATTCTAGCAATTTTGAATAATAACTAAGTAACCAAACATAAGGATTGAGGGAAATTAAACCAAACAAGCCTCAAAACCCTACTTGAAAGAAATAAACTTTTTTACTTGAATTGCTTCTCTGGAGTAGTGAAATCCAAGTGGAAATGGCTATCCCCTATCCCAAATGCCCTCCTTTCTCCTATGATTCTACCATGCTATGGCTGCTTCTTCATCTGTTTTGTCACTCCAATCCATCCCAAGGTGGTGTTTAGGGAAGAGGGTAGTGTCTGGATTGACTAGTAGTCACCACCAGAGTGTTTTCTACAAGCAAGACGGTAAATCTATTGTTATTTTTACCTTTCTTATGCCAAACTTGAAAAAGAAGAATTTTTTTTTTGAAATTTCTATGTTGATTTGATGCTTTTCGATGTTTTAGCATATTGAGTCAAAATCTGATTTTCTTCATTTTGCTACAATTTATTCGGCTTTTTATTTTCCCAATTGTGTTGTTAGGATGTTTTCTGAGAAGTTTTTGGAGTTTGTTTAATTACATATTTTTGTAACATTGATAACAATGGATAGCTTTTCTTTACTAGCATTCTATGCCAAATTTGGAAAATAAAGATTCATTTTTGTTTGGATCTTGAGTTGAATTATTTCTATTTTACTTTTTTATTCTTTGTTTGTATGTTTCATTGGTAGGATATTCATTTGACTTCTTTTTTTTTATGTGAGTTTTTTGCACATTTTAATTACTTTGCATTAATCTAGCTCTATTTTTTTGATATGATATCTTTTCTAATAGCTTGTTTAGTCCATTGGTTTAGAAACAATTGATACCAATGGCAGTGAAAAAAGAACTAACTTTGTCTATTGTTTTTTATTCATGCATTTGGAACTTGTTTAGCATCATTAGCCATTGATTCTTCTTCTCACTTTGGGTTCTATATTTATGAATGTTATGATTTAGGTTCTATATTATGAATGTTATGAAATGGTACAATTTTTATTTAAATAACAATTGTGAATGTTTTAGTATTGCCTCAGGGAGCCCCTTTGAAGACTATGGGAATTAGATCACTACCAACAATCTTTTCAGAGGAACTTCAAGATATAGTAGAGATCAAATCTAGCAAGGAGGAAGCCTTAGTTCATATTGCTATGGTTGGAGGATCAGGAGACCTTGCCAAGAATAAGATATTTCTTATGCTATTTACACTTTATTATGAGTATTTTCTCCTACTGGTCTGATTTGTTTCTAGCTTTTCCCAACTTTTATTGAAGTTTGAGTTTTTCTAACAAGTGATGTATATTTTCTTTTGTAGCACTTCACGAGATAGAGTTATGCTAGGAGCAAGATGACAAATACAGAATGAGGGAGATGGTTAGTAGAACACTCACTTGCATAATAGATAAAAGACCTTACTTAATCCATTTATGTTTCTCTTTGTAGTACCATGGAGTTGTTGCCTGGTTTTCTTTACTTTGGTGATAGTTGTGTTCTTTATGCATTTGTTTACTTGTATGTTTTTTAAGGCATATAAAGTGGATTGCTCTTGAGTTAGTCAATTCATATTAAAGGTTCTTAGTCTCATTTCAGGGAGAACTATAATGGCTAGATGGAATAGTTTCTAAAAGATGCTTCTATCATTTAGGTAAGTATGACTTAGAAGATTACTTTGCAGAAATTGAGAAGAACTTGATAGAACATGAGGTAATTCAAGTTGACTGTGGTTTTGAGCTAATCATTTGCTCTTGATGGTATCATAACTATGTTTTGAGAATTGAAGTGCAATATTTTGTTGAACATCACATTATTGTAAGGAATGTCACTTTCTTCTTCTCATGTTTTTATTTCTTAAGCATTCATGGCACTAATAAAGGTTTCATGTCCTATTTTCAGATCTTGGCACTACTTATATTTTTAATTTAGGGAATATTTTTTGAAAGCCTTCGAGACATCTAAATATTTTATTTATTGATCATGAGTTTGGACTGAAGTGAGAATCCAGTTGTACAAATCCATAATACCAACTTGAAATTTAATGTTAGAGATGCAAGATAGCTTACGAAGTCATCTTATGAGTGAGATCACCTAAAGACTGAAGTGACTAATTTGGGTTTTCCAAGATAGGTGAAGAAAGTTCCTAGCTAGATGAAATGTGTGATATATGTTATTGAAAAGGAAGTTATGCTTGACAAGATCATAAATTATGTGTAGTTATTGTAACGCCAAGTTGAGGTATATTTTGTAAAATTTTGACTATTTTGTTAAATATATGATTTTAATTTAATGTGGGTTTACAGGATCATCTACTGGAAGAATTGTGCTCTTCTAAGTTCCTATTTCTACTTGATTTTGGAGATAGGACTAGGTTTATACTCTTCTATCTCAGTAAGAGTTTCTTTGTTCTTTTGATATGATGTTGATGTTAATTGGATTTTGTTGTTCTCCATCTTTTTTTTTCTAAAAGGATTACACCTAGGTATAAAGATTGCATATTTTTTTGTGAGTTTGGTAAAAAATGAGGAACTTTTAGGAAATTATTTTGATCTGGATTGGAAAGTGATGATCTTGTCTAAAATTGCCACTTCATGATAAATCCACAACAACACATCAGATAGCACAATGGCAAAATCAAGTGGTGGGCACGGAGGATGAAGTAAGGGCATCCTTGTGAAATGACACCTTACATGTATATTATTTCCCCTCAAATATCAGCACTCCTCACTCACATTCCAAATTTTTGAATTGGATTGATGCTATTTAGTTGCTAATCATTGTTAATTGTAGCATTCAAAATTTTAGATTTGGATTGGCATTAATTAGTTGTTAATCACTGTTAATTATAGTTCTTAATTCTCTTTTGGTGTTATAGAAATCATTGTAGGTAATAGAATGTTTGTTTGGGTTGTGTGTTGGGATTAACATTTATATTTCTTTCTTAGTTTTAGTTGATTAGAACCATTAGTGATCCAAGAAATGTTGGCATCATTGCGGATAGAGGATCCATTTCTGGAGAAAGTGGGTAGCTTTCTTTCAATCTTGAACCTCTACCACACCCTTTGATTTCATTCTTAATGGATGGGAAAGAAGAAAAAAAATTAGAAAATGATCATAAATGATTTTGCATTAAATATGTCAATTTTATTGTTTCCAAAGCTAGATGTGAACTTTTGCGTTGGAGGTTTGAATGACTTTGACATAGCAAAACCTTGGTACCAAGTTATTCATTTGATCAGTGTTACACACTTGCAATTGTCATATTTAGAATAGCTTCGGTGTTTTTGATGGCTTTGATTTGATTTCTTTCTTATATTGTCATTTTCGTCTATCTAGTTTGTTGTTATTAAAATGCATATTAGTTTTTATTTTATAATCCTTTAATTATTTTTGAATTACATGATCTTGATCTGATGTTGTCTTCTATTTTGATGTCATATCTATTATTATGCTATCCCTTGACATCTTAATATGTATTGAACATCATTTACTCTTGTCAGGACTAGAAGATAATGTAATATTTTTTTGCAGGATCTTTCATTGTAGACTAGGGAAAAGAGGCAAACTTGAATTGGCTAGATCAACAAATATTTGATGTTGAACATGTCTAGGAAGGTAGAATATAGTTCTTGATGAAGAGTAGGAGTTCTTGGGAGATGATACTTTGCATGTATGGTTTCCCTCGAATACCAACTCTCTCGAAGTTTGAGCTCATTGCTTATCACTCACATTCCAAATTTTGAAATTGGAATTGATGCTATTTAGTTAATAAACAATGTTAATTATATCTCTTAATTTTCTTTTGGTACTATGAAAATTATTGTATATTTTTTAATATGAGAAAGAATGTTGACAATTTATTGATTGGTTTGAATGGTTTTCATATTGTTTGGGATTTCTATGCAAGTCCAAGAGCAAGGGCTCGACTTCAAAAATTGTTGAATAAATCATGCATAAGCTTTCAATTAAAATTAAACCCTAAATTCCAACAATTTAGCAAATTGTTGCAACTGACAACTTCAAATCAAAACCTTCCTCATGTTGTTATCACATGATAAGCTTGATTGAAGGTGTTGTTGCACTACTTTTGAAGGTGTTGTTAAACATGTGTTATTACTACAAATATTCATTAATTAACATAGAATTTTCGCGACCACCTGTCTTTCTTGATAGGAGTTTATCTTCTAAACCAACAACAACAAAGAGATTGGGACTTGTGTTACATTTTCTACCATAGAAGAAAGGTGTTAGCTTTATGGTGTCTCGAATCCGGATTTTCTGGATAGTCTTAATTATATTAATGGGCCTAATCCTTATCTAGATTTATCTTCTAGAAGTCTTAAATTAATAGAAGTCTTATTTGAGTCAGTCTTCTATTTTGACTCAAACATCATTAGGCCACATCTATAAATACACCATTGATGTAAGGGTCTCAATAGATATAGAAAATAGAGAGTGAGAGTTGGTGATATTGGAGTTTCGTCTCCGTCGTTGTAATCTTCTCTTTTCTCTTCCTCATCAATACAATATTCTCCGGATCGTCTTCCCATATATATCTTGTGTGCTATCTTTTCCTCTTTTCTGTTCTTCCTCTATATTGTAAGTGTGGTGGACATCGATATGTTGTTTCCGCAACAAGTTGCATCAGAGCGTGGTATTCAATATGTCTACTACGAAGTTCGATATAGAGAAATTCAATGGAAAGCAAGGATTTCCTATTTGGCAAGCAAGAGTTCGTGTAATTCTTACTCAACAAGGGTTGAGACACACATTGGAGGACGTCAAGCCTGAAGATGTCACCGAAAGTGTCTGGGGAAACCAAAAGGCCAGCGCACATAGTACAATCATCCTCAGTCTTACCGATGAGGTACTCTATCCGTTTCTTGATGAAACATCACCTTCAGAGTTATGGAAAAAGCTGGAGAAACAGTATATGAGTAAGTCTATCTCAAATCGAGTTTATTTAAAGTAGAAGCTTTTCAATTTTCGAATGACAGAAGGTACAAATATAGTTGATCATCTTAATGCTTT
>RXID01014826.1:0-231075 GCA_005019695.1 Trichopus zeylanicus subsp. travancoricus | reverse complement strand
AAAAAGTGTATGTTCCTGTGTTTATGCCAAAGCCGTCAAAGGCTATCGTTTGTGGGATCCTACTATTCAAATGTAATTATGGAGCGAGAATAGTCTTTGATGAAAGTGGTCATGCTAACATCTCTCCAAGAAGAGCCCCAATGAAATCTCATGCAAGTGGAGGTGGGCATGTAATTCCTGCAGAAGAAGATATTCAGGGTATGCCCAACTCTCAAGAAAATCTTAAGAATCAAATTTCTGAAAAGACTCCACTTCGAAGATCTCAAAGAAAAATAAAGCCACCTGAAAGGTATGGTTTTGAAGATATGGTAGCTTTTGCTTTAGTTACTGACAATGGTGATCCTTCCTCCTATAAAGAAGCAGTGCAGGATAAGAATTCTTTTCAGTGGCAAGTTGCTATGAATGAAGAGATGGATTCTCTTCAAAAGAACCATACTTGGGATCTGATGAAATTACCAAAAGGTAAAAGAGCAATTGGTTGCAAGTGGGTAGTTCGAAAGAAAGAGGATTTCTCTGAGATAGATGGTGTTAAATTCAAGGCCCGTTTAGTTGCAAAAGGGTATTCACAAAAGGAGGGTATTGACTTTAATGAAATTTTCTCTCCTGTGGTTAAACACACATCTATTCGTTTTCTACTTGCTTTAGTGGCTTTTCATAATCTTGAGTTAGAACAGCTTGATGTCAAAACTGCCTTTCTGCATGGAGAATTAGAAGAATAAATTTTTATGCAACAGCCTGAAGGGTTCATCCAAGAAGGCAAAGAAAATTTTGTTTGCAAGTTGAACAAATCACTTTATGGTTTAAAACAGTCTCCAAGGCAATGGTATAAAAGGTTTGACAGTTTTATGCTGGGTCAAGATTTCATCCACTGCAAATATGATTGCTGTGTTTATTTTAAGATGCATGCCAATAACTCATTTATTATATTGCTTCTTTATGTTGATGATATGCTTATCGCTACTCAAGACATATCTCTACTGAATGATTTAAAGTTTAAAATGAAAAGGAAATTTGAGATGAAAGATTTAGGTGTTGCAAGGAAGATTCTCGGTATGGAGATTGATCGAGATCGAAAGCATGGAAAATTATGGCTTAAACAGAGCAAATATCTCGAGAAGATTATTTCTCGTTTTCACATGCAGAATTCAAAATCCGTCAGTACTCATTTGGCATCTCACTTCAAGCTTTCAGCTCAACAATGTCCTTCTACAGATGAAGAGCATGCATACATGGAGAACATCCCATTTTCAAGTGCTATTGGAAGTCTAATGTATGCTATGGTATGCACAAGACCTGATATTGCACAAGCAGTCAGCGTTGTTAGTCGTTACATAGCAAATCCAGGAAAAGAGCATTGGCAGGCCATGAAATGGCTATTAAGATATATTAAAGGTACTCTTAATATTGGTTTATGTTTTGACAGGAATATAGTACAAGAGGCCAAAATTATTGGCTATGTCGATTCAGACTATGCTGGAGACCTTGATCGACGCCGATCCCTCACTGATTATCTTTTCACTCTTTGTGGAGGACCTATTAGTTGGAGGTGTACCTTACAGTCAACTGTAGCATTATCTACAACAGAGTCTGAGTATATGGCAGCTACAGAAGCCGTCAAAGAAGCCCTATGGCTAAAAGGTTTGGCAAGTGAAATTGGTTTTTCTCAACATGTTCTTCCTATTTTTTGCAACAGTCAGAGTGCCATACACCTTGCGAAGAACCAAATGTATCATGCCAGATCAAAGCATATAGATGTCTGATTTCATTTTATTCGGGATATTATTGAAGACGGCGAGATTTCTTTACAAAAGATTCATACTTCAAGAAATCCTGCAGATATGTTGACGAAGGTGATTCCGATTGATAAGTTCAACCTCTGTTTGGACTTGATCAATATTCAAGGTCGTTGATCCTATCCCAGGAGGTAATGGTAAAGACATCTATTGAAGATTCAAATTCAGAGAATAAGATGATTCGAGCCAAGGTGGAGATTGTTAGCTTTATGGTGTCTCGAATCCGAATTTTTCGGATAGTCTTAATTATATTAATGGGCCTAATCCTTATCTAGATTTATCTTCTAAAAGTCTTAAATTAGTAGAAGTCTTATTTGAGTCAGTCTTCTATTTTGACTCAAACATCATTAGGCCACATCGATAAATACACCATTGATGTAAGGGTCTCGATAGATATAGAAAATAGAGAGTGAGAGTTGGTGATATTGGAGTTTCGTCTCCGTCGTTGTAATATTCTCTTTTCTCTTCCTCATCAATACAATATTCTCTGGATCGTCTTCCCACATATATCTCTTGTGTGCTATCTTTTCCTCTTTTCTGTTCTTCCTCTATATTGTGAATTGTGGTGGACATCGATATTTTCCGCAACAGAAAGGTTGGTCCATTAAACATCCTAGACTTGAAGAAATATTTCAATATAACAATTTGAAAATATGGTTGTTTCAATGGAGTTATTAACAAGATTATTTCTTTAAAAGTATGGTTGTTTGATAATATTAATTTGAATTTTAAACCCATAAATTTTTTTATTAAGAAATTAGGACTCTTGATACATTTACCTTTTAAAAATTAATTAATGCTCTTTTGCTCTTAAGGAGATTATGCTTGCTTTTGCTAAAGGTGAGCATGTAATAAAATGAAGCCTATGCATTCAAAATTGATGATTAAGACAAATATTGAGGGCTTCAATGTTGGTTATGTAACCTTGTTTGCATATCTCTTTAAAAACATAATTTTTCTCCAAATAGCTTCAATTATATTGTTGGTCATGCATAATCTTTCAATCAAAATTATGAAAAGAAGCATTAAATTTGACAAGATAATTTGGTAAGATTTGAAGAGTTCTTAATTATTAACAAGATATTTTTTAAAAAATATGGCTATTTGATAATATTAATTTGAATTTTAAACCCACAATTTTTTCCTTTTATTAAGTAATTAGGACTTTATATGTACTTGCCTTTTAATATTTTATTAATATTTTTTTGTACTTTTCAATGCTATGCATGGCCAATGTTGTAAAATTGTTGAAAATTCTTCCAACATTTTTAGGACTTAAAAAGTATAATATACTAATATTTTTCTTTGTTTGTAAAATGTGTAGAGTTTTAGTGAAACTGTCTTTCTAAATTATAGTATCATAGTAATCAGACTTGAAGAAATATTTCAATATGATTGCTTGATAATATGGTTGTTTTAATGTAGTTATTACCAAGATAATTTTTTAAAATATGATTTTTTTATAATATTAATTTGATTTTTAAAGTCACAATTATTTTTTTATTAAACAATTAGGACTCTAGATATACTCCTCTTTTAAAAGTTAATTAATGTTGGTTTGCTTCCTTTCAATTCTATACATGAGCAATAATTTTTGATTGTTAGAAATATATGCATTACCTATCTAATGGGTATAACTTTGATGGAGATTACTGTAGAGCTAAATAAAAATCATCAACACAAAAGTCAAAGAAGGAATACTACAAAAGGTGAATTATTTTTTATTTTTTATTTTCAAATTTTTTTATAGTGTCAAATATTGAGATAAAATTGAAAAGTAAGTTATTTTATTATTTGTCCAGTATTTTGAGTAGTAGTTATCTTTAATTCTTTTTCTTTCTACTTTGGTGGTGTCTTGTATCAAACAACACATTATTAAGCTTTTCTTTGGAAGTAATTATCAATTTTCATTCTTCCATACTTTTATTAGATTAGATAATAGTTTTTCTTGAAATTCCAATTTATGTTGCAAATTATAGGGTTCTTTTTTTAGCTTCAGCAAGCATAAAGATAGAATTTGTTCAAAAATAACAACAAGACATAATCAACATAAATGGCTTCTATTACTGACTAGTGATAGGTACCTATTGACATAATAAAATATTAGGATCCTTCAATTCAAAAATAACACATGATACTTCAAAGGTGGCACAAATGTAAAAATATAGTAATGAAGAGACTCAAATGATTCTTTCAGTGAATTTTCTAAAATTAGCTCTCTAAATCTTCTCTTTTTCTCATAGTTTTTACAATATTTCCAATCTTGACAAGATCTAGGACTTGTAAGAAAATGGTGATTATATTTTCAAATGGTAATTTCTAGTGGTGAAAATTAATCTTTAGTTCTAGAAAATACTATGGTGTAGAAAATGGTCAATTATTAGTGAATTATCTTTCTATATAGCTGCAAATTAGCCCTCTAAAATTACAACATATATTCTCAAGTGTTTCATATAGTGTTATTGATTATTAGGATAGCATATCAAAGTATTTTGTGATTTTTATGCTTAATTAGCTTGCGCTGTAATTGATAATTCTTGGTATTGATCTTCAAAAGTTGTTCACTTCCATGACGTAGATAACTCTTCCAAAGTTGAGATGTTTTTTAGATTTATTTTTCTTTTTAATTTTGTATTGTTATCAAGAAAATTTCATTGCGGTGTTATTTACAACTACAGAATCGATTCTCATAAGGAATCTTTTACCTATATATATATATATTCTCAATATTGACATATTATTGCCACTTTCTATATTTGATTTGTAAACTATTTTGGTAATGTCGAAAATGCAAAAAGAGAAACTTTGAGCTTTGCCATATAACTTCTACTTGAATTAAGGAAGCTCCCAAACAAAATATTGGCCTATTTGTACACCAAAGTTTTTAATAGTCATTTATGTTGATCATTCTGTTGGCTTTATGGTGTCTCGAATCCGGATTTTTCGGATAGTCTTAATTATATTAATGGGCCTAATCCTTATCTAGATTTATCTTCTAGAAGTCTTAAATTAGTAGAAATCTTATTTGAGTCAATCTTCTATTTTGACTCAAACATCATTAGGCCACATCTATAAATACACCATTGATGTAAGGGTCTCAAAAAAATAGAAAAAGAGAGTGAGAGTTGGTGATATTGGAGTTTCGTCTCCGTCGTTGTAATCTTCTCTTTTCTCTTCCTCATCAATACAATATTCTCCGGATCGTCTTCCCACATATATCTCTTGTCTGCTATCTTTTTCTCTTTTCTGTTCTTCCTCTATATCGTGAATTATAGTGGATATCGATATTTTCCTCAACAAGTGGCATCAGAGCTTGGTTCAATATGTCTACTACGAAGTTCGATATAGAGAAATTCAATGGAAAGCAAGGATTTCCTATTTGGCAAGCAAGAGTTCGTGTAATTCTTACTCAACAAGGGTTGAAACACACATTGGAGGACGTCAAGCCTGAAGATGTCACCGAAAGTGTCTGGGGAAACCAAAAGGCCAGCGCACATAGTACAATCATCCTCAGTCTTACCGATGAGGTACTCTATCCGTTTCTTGATGAAACATCACCTTCAGAGTTATGAAAAAAGCTGGAGAAATAGTATATGAGTAAGTCTATCTCAAATCGAGTTTATTTAAAGTAGAAGCTTTTCAATTTTCGAATGACAGAAGGTACAAATATAGTTGATCATCTTAATGCTTTCAATAAACTTGTCTCTCAATTGTTAAGCATTGATGTTAAAATTGAAGATGAAGACAAGGCAATTATTTTATTATCGTCCTTACCTCCTTCTCTTGAGAATCTTAAAACTACTCTCATGTATGGAAAGGATTTGAAATTTGACGATATTTCTGCTGCCCTTCTATCTAATGAATATTTGAAAAAGATTGGAGGGGATGTGTCACACTCAGAAGCATTAATTGTCAGAGGTCGTACCAAAGAAAGATCAAGAACAGGTCGTTCTAGATCCAAATCCAAAGAAATAAACTGTAGGTATTGTAAGAAGATGGGACACGTAATTAAAGATTGTTGGAAGCTCAAAGCAAAGAAAGAAAGAGAATCTCAATTTAAAGAGCAAGCCAAAGAACAAGTTTCAGTTGTTGAAGAGAGTTCTGATGATAATTTGGGTAACGTTCTCTCTATTAGTTCTAATTTTGATCGTTACCATGATATTTGGATTCTTGATTCTGGTTGTTCTTATCACATGTGTCCTAATAAGGATTGGTTTGAAAACTACACGCCTTATGATGGTGGTTTAGTTTTGATGGGTAATAATAATCCATGCAAAACTGTTGGAATTGGAACAATCAAAATTAAGATGTTTGATAATATTATTAGAACTCTTACTGATGTCAGACATGTTCCTGATTTGAAAAAGAATTTGATCTCTTTGGGTGCTATGGATTCTGCTGGTTATAAGTATTCTGCTGAAGGTGGAGTTCTTAAGGTTGCTAAAGGCTCATTGATAGTAATGAAGGGCCTAAAGCATGGAAATTTATATGAGTTAGTAGGAAAAACCGTTGCAGGTGGAGCAGCAATTTCTCAGTCTTCTTCTTCTTCTGATATGACTCAATTATGGCATATGCGTCTCGGTCATATGAGTGAGCAAGGTTTAAATGAGCTCAACAAAAGAAAATTACTGAAAGGTCTCAACTCATGCAAATTGGATTTCTGCGAGCATTGTCTCTATGGTAAACAGTCCAAGGTAAAGTTTAACACTGGTATTCATTGCACTAAAGGCTTAATTGATTATATTCATTCTGATGTGTGGTGCTCTCCTATTCCATCAAAATCTGGTGCTCGTTATTTTGCCAGTTTTATTTATGATTTTTCCAGAAAGTGTGGATTTATTTTTTGCATCACAAAGCCGAGGTGTTTTCTATTTTCAAATGGTGAAAAACTTCAGTTGAAAAAAGGACTGGCAGAAAAATCAAATATCTCAGAAGTGATAATGGCGGAGAGTACAAATCAACAGAGTTTCTCAAATTCTGTGAAGATGAAGGCATCAAGCGTCACTTTACCATCCCAGGAAAACCTCAACAAAACGGTGTGGCTGAAAGGATGAACAGAACCTTGTTGGAGAAAGCACGTAGTATGCTCAGTACATCTAATCTTGATAAAGATTTTTGGGCAGAAGCAGTCAATACAGCATGCTTCATTGTGAATCGCTCTCCTCAAACAGCCATTAATTGCAAGACTCCTGAAGAGGTATGGACTGGTCAACCTGCAAATTATTCTTCTTTAAAGATTTTTGGTTGCTCTGCTTATGTGCATGTTGTCAAGGATAAGTTAGATGCACGTTCCAAAAAGTGTATTTTCTTGGGTTATGCCAAAGGCGTCAAAGGCTATCGTTTGTGGGATCCTACTATTTCAAATGTAATTATTGAGAGAGACATAGTATTTGATGAAAGTGGTATGCTAAAATCTCTCAAGAAAGATCCCAATGATATAATGCAAGTGGAGGTGGAGCACGTAGTTCCTTCAGAAGAAGATATTCAGGGTATGCCCAACTCTCAAGAAAATTCTAAGGATCAAGTTTCTGAAAAGACTCCACTTCGAAGATCTCAAAGAAAAATAAAGCCACCTGAAAGGTATGGTTTTGAAGATATGGTAGCTTTTGCTTTAGTTACTGACAATGGTGATCCTTCCTCCTATAAAGAAGCAGTGCAGGATAAGAATTCTTCTCAGTGGCAAGTTGCTATGAATGAAGAGATGGATTCTCTTCAAAAGAACCATACTTGGGATCTGATGAAATTACCAAAAGGTAAAAGAGCAATTGGTTGCAAGTGGGTATTTCGAAAGAAAGAGGGTTTCTCTGAGATAGATGGTGTTAAATTCAAGGCCTGTTTAGTTGCAAAAGGGTATTTACAAAAGGAGGGTATTGACTTTAATGAAATTTTCTCTCCTGTGGTTAAACACACATCTATTCGTTTTCTACTTGCTTTAGTTGCTTTTCATAATTTTGAGTTAGAACAGCTTGATGTCAAAACTACTTTTCTGCATGGAGAATTAGAAGAATAAATTTTTATGCAATAGCCTAAAGGGTTCATCCAAGAAGGCAAAGAAAATTTTGTTTGCAAGTTGAACAAATCACTTTATGGTTTGAAACAGTCTCCAAGACAATGGTATAAAAGGTTTGACAGTTTTATGCTGGGTCAAGATTTCATCCACAGCAAACATGATTGCTGTGTTTATTTTCAGATGCATGCCAATAACTCATTTATTATATTGCTTCTTTATATTGATGATATGCTTATCGCTACTCAAGACATATCTCTACTGAATGATTTAAAGTTTAAAATGAAAAAGGAATTTGAGATGAAAGATTTAGGTGCTGCAAGGAAGATTCTCGGTATGGAGATTGATCGAGATCGAAAGCATGAAAAATTATGGCTTAAACAGAGCAAATATCTCGAGAAGATTATTTCTCATTTTCACATGCAGAATTCAAAATCCGTCAGTACTCCTTTGGCATCTCACTTCAAGCTTTCAGCTCAACAATGTCCTTCTACAGATGAAGAGCATGCATACATGGAGAACATCCCATTTTCAAGTGCTCTTGGAAGTCTAATGTATGCTATGGTATGCACAAGACCTAATATTGCACAAGCAGTCAGCATTGTTAGTCGTTACATGGCAAATATAGGAAAAGAGCATTGGCAGGCCATGAAATGGCTATTAAGATATATTAAAGGTACTCTTAATATTGGTTTATGTTTCGACAGGAACACAATGCAAGAGGCCAAAATTATTGGCTATGTCGATTCAGACTATGCTGGAGACCTTGATCGACGCCGATCCCTCACTGGTTATCTTTTCACTTTTTGTGGAGGACCTATTAGTTGGAGGTGTACCTTACAGTCAACTGTAGCATTATCTACAACAGAGTCTGAGTATATGGCAGCTACAGAAGCCGTCAAAGAAGCCCTATGGCTAAAAGGTTTGGCAAGTGAAATTGGTTTTTCTCAACATGTTCTTCCTATTTTTTGCGACAGTCAGAGCGCCATACACCTTGCGAAGAACCAAATGTATCATGCCAGATCAAAGCATATAGATGTCCGATTTCATTTTATTCGGGATATTATTGAAGACGGCGAGATTTCTTTACAAAAGATTCATACTTCAAGAAATCCTGCAGATATGTTGACGAAGGTGATTCCGATTGATAAGTTCAACCTCTGTTTGGACTTGATCAATATTCAAGGTCGTTGATCCTATCCCAGGAGGTAATGGTAAATACATCTATTGAAGATTCAAATTCAGAGAATAAGATGATTCGAGCCAAGGTGGAGATTGTTGGCTTTATGGTGTCTTGAATCCGGATTTTCCGGATAGTCTTAATTATATTAATGGGCCTAATCCTTATCTAGATTTATCTTCTAGAAGTCTTAAATTAGTAGAAGTCTTATTTGAGTCAGTCTTCTATTTTGACTCAAACATCATTAGGCCACATCTATAAATACACCATTGATGTAAGGGTCTCAAAAAAATAGAAAAAGAGAGTGAGAGTTGGTGATATTGGAGTTTCGTCTCCGTCGTTGTAATCTTCTCTTTTCTCTTCCTCATCAATACAATATTCTCTGGATCGTCTTCCCACATATATCTCTTGTCTGCTATCTTTTCCTCTTTTTTGTTCTTCCTCTATATCGTGAATTGTAGTGGATATCGATATTTTCCACAACACATTCTTCATTTAACTTTGTTCACTAGAAGAATAAAACTCATTGATTAGAAGTGAACAGAACATTATTTGGAATTTATTATCTTCTTTTAGCATGTAGTTGAACTTGTACCCATTCTCTCTTGAAAATTTTGAAAATGCAATATCTCACAAAGATACTAATTTAAATTGCTATTTTATGAAATATCATGTGTTATTCAATTCTAACACTCTTAACACTGTAGAAAGAACACATTTTCTTCTGAACTAGGAGACTCTAACACTATGTTATTATCTACACATATTATGTGGAAGACATTGGTTGGCATAATATATGTTTCTTGAATGTAGATTAGTAATAGCTAGGGGTTGTAATTGGGGTAATATTATTTTTTTATACGTTATTCATTAGTTTTATTAAATTTTTGGCTATTGACAAGATGTCTGCAAATAATCAAAAAGAAGTATGTGATTACCAAACAATTGATTCATTGACAAATCAATCAGTAGATTGGGTGATACAATGTCAACTAATTAAGAGAGGAAAAATAAGGACATTCAACAACAATAATAGTTTTGGTTCTGTAATGACATTATTATATGTAGATGAAAAGGTATGTATTATAATTTATAGCTAAAAAAAAGTTAAAAAATATATGTTAATTATATAATTTTCTTATAGGGATCTCACATACAAGTATTCTTGTTCAATAAAGTAATCAAACTTTTCAAGAGATGTCTACGTGAAGGGAAGTTCTACAGAATTTCAAAGACTCAAATTCATCAGCCTAATGAAAATTTTATCTTTTTTCTACAAAATATGAGCTAATTTTGAATCAAAGAAATGAAATTGATAAGATAATTGAACATAAGTCATTTGATGAATTCATTAGGTATGATTTTGTATCTTTGAATTCATTAAATGAACACTTAAGTTCAAGTGCTCTAATTGATGAGACTCATGCCAAATAAACCAATTTAAAATTATATGTAAATTGAGAATTCAAATTAATGATTACCTTTAATTTTTTTTTGTAGATATAATTGCGATTATTGTGGCTATTTCAAAACTAACAAATATAAGGAGAACAAGAAATGGATCCAAAATCATGTGTCATTCAATTTAGATTACAAATTACATGTCAGAATATGTTATTATTATTTTAATTATATATCAGAGCATAAATATAATCAAATTTAAAATTATTTGCTATTTCATATCTTAACGATGTCTCACACCTACACAACATACTATTTGGGGAGATTTGGCAATGTTTGAGGAAAGCATTTTGGAGAACCATCACAAGGAAAAATCAATTTTAATTGCGATTGCAATGTGAGTAAAAAACTTTAGAGGTAAATATCACAATATTTATTTAATTACATGTTTATCTTATTGCATTTAATTTATCTTATTTATTATTTACTTTGTTATCCTAACTAATTAATTTGATTAGATATTAGCCTCTCAACAATAGCAGTACAATATTAAGCATAAATCCATCAACAAAGGAAATAGATGAACTCAAGGAATGGTAATGAAATGTTTTATAATTTGAATATAAAAGGAATCAATTTGGATTTTAAATCTAACAATGGCTTCTCTTTTCATTTGAAGGATTAAGGTGAATGCAAATGAAATCAAAGCAGTTTCAAAACATGAATATCATTTTGACTTTTCAAACATAAAAATTGAAATTGTTAAAGTTGCAAAATTTTTTAAACATATATCAAGTGGAATTTTTGAGGTAATCACAAATAGTTTAAGATATTTTTTGGTCACATTGAGTACAAGACTATGTAAGCTATGATATGCAAGCAAGTCTGCACAAATCGAAAATCTGACCAACTGAAATTAATTGTCGACCTTGCTATTTGGCTTGCAAAATATATAATAGAAAGGTGACTAAAGAAAGTGAACAACTGACATGCAACAAGTGTCCAACAAATGCATAAATTGAATTCACCTCCAGGTTTATTCTTTTCATATTGAGATTAGTGCTATTTCTTTGCCTATTATAACCAATTTTAAAATGGTTCAAATAGGTTTATATTAGAAGTCAAGGTAAATGATCACACTAGCTCATTTCGGGTAATATTATTTGACAAATTTGCAGAAAGATTACTTGGCAAGAATGTTCAAGAAATGGAGAAAATAAAGGTAACTATTTTTTAAAAAAATTAAACACACATTCCAAATTCATATGAATAATTATTTGTTTATAATGACAAAATTTTTTGTTTACTTTTTAGGAGGATAATGAAGATGCATATAATATATTCATGAATACCTGTATCAACCAAAAATATATGCTCACTATCAAATTTTCTGAAGTAAATAACCAAGACCCATCAAAGTCAATATTTATATGTGTTGCTATTAAAGATTTGGTCATGGAAAAATTGCAAGAAGCAAATACTACCATTGAAACCATCAAATTAGAAAAAACAAACATAAAAAACAACAGAAAGATGGTTGTAGAAAGTGACATGAAGATAAATAACTCCTTCAATTAGGGTTCTATTGTTTCATGCTTCATTGTTTCTTAAAGTTTGCTAGCCAAACGCTTATTTATTTGATAACATTGGAAGATGGTTCAAATCCATATTGTCTTGAGCTTTGAAGATCATATATATCAATTCAAATTTCTCTGAACTATTTTCATAATTTAATGCAATAACTTTTATGTAAATTTCTATTTGAATATGCCAAGTTCAATTTTTTCAGTTTTGTCATTCCATATTTTGTTGTTTCATAGAGCTTGCTAGCAAAGCAAAGACCACTACCAAGTGCCGATTGGGATGTGATTTTATTTTCTTTTATTACAAAGTCTATCTTTAAAGCTAATTGTATTTTTTTTAAATATATGATTTATCATTGTCTTGTGAGTATATAAGATTATATGTGAATCTTGGTGTTGCTCTTACTTTATATATTTGGCAATCATAATTGTAATGGTCAAATTGTTATGCCACTGGAGTCTTTATTGTGTTTGCCTTTTTTTCTAACTTAATTTTGGATATGCTTTTATACATGACCAAGTTTTTGATTTTTTTTCTATGTCTTGCATGCAAGCAAAGCCTTCTCCACTCATTGATACCTTTGCATCACATGGCGAGGATAATTTTGGAAGTTTTGAGTTCAGACCAAACATCAGGTCAAGCTTATCCTTTTTGGCATCTTTGGTAATTACCTGGTTTTAGTACTTTTTTGGATTTTTTGTAGATGTAAATGCTATTTCCATTTTAAAATAATTTATGGCTTTTAGTAGTTAAGTCACCTAAGGCACATGAGTGAGCCATTTCAGCCACCTTATGTGGCAAAAAAATGTGAACATATAAATGTTGGTTTATCTGAAAATTAATGCGCATTAAAATCCATAGTTTATATTTTAGAAAGTCCTAACATGCTTTGATAAAAATTGGCAACTTAGGGCTTGTTCAACAAACATTGGTGATGGCAACCCTCAAGTGCCATAAAAGATATACACTACCACACAAATCTTTCTCTTCCTTCTGCTACTTAGTATGATTCCATGAGCTCATTGTATGCTACTTAGTGTCATTGTTCTAACCTTCTCTAAATAGCCTTCTAGTCCAAATTCTTGATGTTTGGAGTCTTCTTGGCCCCAAGATACAGTATAAATATTAGGCTCTTTTATGTGAGCTATAGTGCAATCTAGTGTGAGGAAGTGAGGTTTATAAATTAGACCTGACCTACTATTGTTTCTAGCCCTAAAGTAGGCTTTAGTTAGAAATTGTTTACTGTCCCAATCAAAAATTATTGAAAGGGCTATTACACAATGATAAATCTTTCAACTTGGGAAAGGTAAGAATATATAATTCTAGAATATGTGTTGCCCTTTATAGTTTTAATGATGTCAAATCATGAATTTGAAGAATTCTTGAGTATGTGTAACTTATAGCCAAGTTGAGTTCCAAATGAAGATCAGGTCCATTCGGAAGCCTCAAATGTGGATGAACATGAAAATAATATTGAAAATGAGGCTGATAGTGGATCAATAGACGAAACTTAAAGAATGAAAAATAACCTGAAGAAGGCTTAAGATGTTTAAGTTGGCCTACTAGATTTAGAATTTTTATTTGTTGTTTGAGTCAAAGATATGATTTTTGAATATTTAGTTTAGAGTTTTGGCTAATGTTTAAACTCATCTTGAAATGTCTTTACCAACTTATTATTTATCCAAGGTTAGTTTGAGAAGATGTCTAATATGTAATTGAAGTCATAGTAAGATAGTAGTTTTTCTGTTTACTTCAGATGCTGAAACTCTAAGATTCAGACGATCGAAACTATAAAAAATAATTCTAGAAATACTAACAGGTTCGGATGCCCGAACCTTAGGATCGGATGACCAAAGTTTATAATCTGTAACTTCTAGATTTTCATATATAGAGTTCGGATGTCCAATACTGTAGAAACACTGTAACAATACTATAGTTTTGGACATCCAAACCTTACGAGTGAGTATTTGAACTTGTGATATCTTTTATAGCTGCTAGTTTATTTTCAGCCATCAGGAGGTTCGGACGTCTAAACTCTATAGTGTCAGAAGTTTGAACGCAATAGAGCTTAGCATGCAATAACTAGCTCTATCACCAATGGGCATATAAGGACTTAAGAGTTTGTTTAATTGTGAACTTTTATATCTCTGATTATTTCTAAGAAAAAGAAACAAGCTTTTCCAAATCTTTAGTCTCCAATTTACTCCAAACTTTGATCTTCAATTTTCAAATCTTCTTGCTTTTTATACTCATCTTGAGAGGCTATTGTAGAGAGATAATTTGTACTCTATTTTTTATTCTTTTTACTTGTAAATCACTCTAAAGGTGTTTGGAGCATTTGAGAGATCAAATCTTTGGTATAGGAGTTGACTCTTGCTAGTTATAGTAAGAGTTGTGTGGGCATGGTTTCACCCAATGGAAGCCATACTCTATTTTAGAGTTTGGTATAAAGGCTTGGCTTCACCTTAAGAAGTAATGACTTTAGTGGAGAGTCCAAATCCTTAAGACCAAGATAAGGGCTATGGAGTAGGAGTGATTGGTTGCCGAATCACGTAAAAATTACAATATATTCTTTTCCTTGTCTATTTATTTTATTGCATTCGTGATTTAATTTTTTTACTTGTGAACTTGTGGCTTTTATTTTTAAATTGTGAATTAATTTTGGTTATAAAAAAATATCATTATTCTTATTAAATTTAATTCATTTCTCCTCTTAGGTTGTCATATTTTCTAACACTATTATTTCTGAAGAAGAAATTTTCAATGGACTTAACCTGTTACTAACTTTATTTATTGGCAGCCTAAAATTCACAGCGAATTTTTTCAACCAAGTATATGAAACATTCTACTGGTTGTCCATGTTTGCCAAAGTATATAAAGATTAATTTTTGTGCTATACATTGGTGGGAAGAGTCAATTATTTATTATTATGATTTAACAAGAAGGAGAAGCTAGGGAAGAAGAAGAACCTGATTTCAAAGGTATCATTTTTATTATTTTATTGTGCACAATTTAATATTATATATTATTGTTTTCTTTCCTTTTTTTATTTGAATAATATGATATTCTCTATCTTTTGGTTTAAAAATTTGAAAGTTGATACGGACAACAATGAGAAGAGGGAGAAGAAGAGAAACTGGATTTCAAAGGTATGGTTTTTATGATGTTTTCTTTCCTTTTTGGTTTAAATATTTTAATCTTTTCTTTTTTTTGGTTCAGAAATTTAAAAGTTTATAAGTTTTGAGGAGTGCTTTAGGAAGGTGACTTTGCTTATTGAGGTTTAGAGTGTTAAGGCTAAGAAGGACAAGCTGAAAGGGGGTTAAGTTCTCTTGTTAGCTGAAGTTTTTCAATCAAGGATTTAAGCCATACACAAATTCTGGTGATTATCTTGAAAGCTCTTTTAACTTGTTAGAACCAAAGACCCTTTTTGATTGCTATGCCATTTGCCTCACTCTTTTTCCGAAGGCTTTGTTCAGCTTGGAACTTGGAACCAAATACAAGGATGGTGGCATGAGCTACTATCGCCGTCCTTGTTAGAAAAAACAATACCTCACGTCCTACATGATTTTTTGTGTTAGATGTCTACAAGAATACTCAACGCAAGACAAAATTAATTAAAAGAGGATATATTTAATTGGAATATTTATAAATAATCCTCAGATGATAACATAATTATATTTAATATTTTATTTTAAAAATTATATATATAATTATAACCTTATAGTTTATCTATTTTTTAATGTTAGGTGGCTAATTGAACATCCAGTTATCACATAAAATTCTATTTTAATTGTCATTTTTTCTAACAAATGCTTAATTTGATAAGCAAATTTTTTTACAAAAAATATTTTTAAATGATGAATTTTATTTGTAATATTTTATTTTAAAATAAATCACATCGCCATATTTTTTGCTTGTTTGTGAGATCTATTATACAATACTTTTAGACATTTTGACTATTCTAGCACATTAGACAAAAAAATATTTATAATAAAATAGAAAATAAAATTATGATTGTTGACTTTTATAGTGATCGATGGATGTTTTAAAAGCTTGAATTCAAATCTTAAATTCCATCTCTCAAAAATCCATGCAATGTTTAATAATATTTAACTTTTATAATTATTTTTCTTCTTCCTAATAGATATATCTAAAATTGATATTCTACTATTGCAGGGTGTTATTCACATAATTAGCTCTTTGTTACTCTAATTCACATAATTCCCCATCATCGTTTGAGATGATTTTTGTCGAAGTCAAATAAATTTTATAAATAGGTCCCTAACTTAATTTTATACAAAAAAAACCCTCAAAATTTATAAAATTATATTTTGGTTCAAATTTTTTGAAAAAATTATAACATTTTATGTTTTTACAAGTGAGTACAAAATTTGAATTCTACTATTTTTATTTTGAGAAACAAATCAAATTCTCATCCATTTAATATTTGAATTTGAGAATCCAATCAAATCTCTTCATCCACAACAATTTTCCAAACCTATCCATTTAGGATTTGCTCAAAAAAGAAACAAAATAAAAAAAAAAGGAAGATGGGGAATATTGAGAAGGGATCAAAGGGGAGAATTGGGACAAGCTGAGGGGTGTTAGTATACTTAGTTTATTTTATCTCTTCTTCCACTTTCTCTCTTCTATATACTATGTTCTATCTTCGAGGGATCCCCAAGCACCTTAGTTACTCTCCCGCACTGTGCTGCTTGAACTTGCGCCTTGCGTCGCCCCTTGCGAACCTGAATATTTCCTTATTGGAGAAGGGACCACGCTGACCTCATGTCTTGCTTCCATGATTGTTATTAGCCTAGACCCCACTTGGTCATCATCAATCGAAGTCAGGTTTGGCTAGAGATGGCTAGAACCGAACATCTCATTCCTCGATTGGCTCTCCTACACCTCACTTGCTTTGTTGCATCACTGCTACTCTAGGCTCCCTCCCTCCCCTTGTTGGAATCCTTGCTCATCCCTGAAATGTCGGCTTGCTCCTCTCAAGCTTCAATCGGTGCCATTTGAGTTCCATTGCACCATTGTCTACTCCCATCAATTACCATCTACCATTGTTTTGTGGCTGGATTTGGCCAAGATCTAGTTGGATCCTGCCCAAATTTGAGGAAGCAAGGCTTAGCCTTGCTCCGATGAAGAACTAACTAAGGAAGAAGAAGAGGGCACCGAACAAGGAAGAAGAAGAGAGATAGAAGGGAAAAAAAATGAAAAAAAGATTATTGGCCCAAAAAAAAAGTTGTCTTCAATTTTCATGCTACAATTTATCGACTAGGGCTAGCTCGCAGACTCATCAAATGTCTATTTGGACTAAAATCAAACTGTGAGCTCACCAAATGTCTAATTGGACTAAGTCCAACTTGCAAGCTCAAGAAATATTGATTCAGACTAGGCCAACCCATAGGCTTGCCAAATAGCTAATTGGATTAAGGGGAGCCCATGGACTCGCCGATTGCCATTCAGACTAAGGCCAACTTATGGACTCATCAATCACATATTTGGACTAAGGCCAGTTTGCGAGCTCACTAAATATCCATTTGGATGAAGGCCAGCTCATGGACTCACCAAATGTCAATTCGAATAAAGGCCAAGCGATTGGATCACCAAATGTCTAATTGGACTAAGGCCAGCTCATGGGCTCTACTGAATGTCTATTCAAACTAAGGCTAGCTTGTAGGTTCACCGAACACCTAATTGGACTAAGACCAATCCATAGGCTCGCTCATCATCTATTTAGATTACGGTTAATCTGCAGTCTCACAAACATCTATTTAGACTAAGGCAAGTCTATGAGCTCATTGAATGTCTATTTGGACTAAGGCAAGGCTGCGAGCTCACCGAACATCTATTTGGACTAAGTCCAATTTGTAGAATCACCAATCATCTATTTGGATTAAGGTTAGCTAATGGGCTCACTGGTTATTTATTCAAATTAAAGTCAGTCCATGAGCTTACCAAATATCTATGCAGACTAAGACCAGTTCGCAGGCTTACTAAATATCTATTTGAACTAAAACTAGCCTGCAGACTTATTAAACATCTTCTTGAGCTAAGGCTAACTTATAGGCTCACTAAAAGTTATCATGACAACCCGAGGGCTTTTGAAATAAATTGATTAAATTAAAGTGACTCAATCAAATTAAACTCAAGCAAATTTAGCTAGAATAAGTAAATAAAGTTAAATTAACTCAAATGGATAATCAAATGGACCTAAATCAATCAAGCTAATGGACTACAAAAAACTCAACTTGAACTAGATCCAAATCCAAATTGAATTAATACAAGTCAAATCAGCTCATACTCAACCCCGCTTAGATTCAAATTAGGTCAACCCAAAATTAGACAAAATTCAAGCCAAACCCTAATTGAGTTAAAAGAAAGTTTGAGCTTTACCCTAATCGGGTTAAACCAAATTCAAATGAACCCTAATTGAGTCAAATTGGACTCAAACCCAAGCCTTAATTGGGTTAAACTTGAGTTTGGCTCAAACCTTACTTGGGTCAAATTGAACCCCAAAGTTGAGTCTAAACCAAAGCGAGGTTGAACCCTACTTGAATTGAACCAAATCAGATATGAATTGAAATCGAGTTCTAATTATTGACCTAAATCAAATCAAACTTCATCCAAATCAAGTTTTGAACATCAAATTGAATTAAATTAGACTAGAATTGAGGCCAAACTTGTAAAGTTATCTCCAATACCTTATTGGCTAATGAAAATACTTTGACTAATAAAGTCATTGTCAATATATTATTAGCTAACATAAATACTTCAAACTAAGAAGTTATCTCTAATGCCTTGTTGGCTAATAGAGATACTTCGATAAAAAGAAGTTATTACCAATACTCAAGCTATTAGAAGTACTTCACCCCTATTTTCTTTTCATGTCCCACTAGACAATGGCATCAAACTAAGTCATCAATATTTACCGAAGATCAAGGTAGGAGACTACCGAGTCAAACTCCACATGATCCAATACACGAGAGAGGGCAGTAGCATGCATCATAGCTCCTTTCCCACTCCTTTCCTTTTTTCACTATTTATCCCATATTCTAAAATAATTTTATATTGAAATTCATTGTAAAGTGAAGGGATGCTCTTACTTAAGTCATGTACCATTTTCTAGAATCAATCAAATAATACGTTTTCTTTTCTTTATGTCTCGATTTTATTAGCTAGGTTTCTTGATTTACGAGGTTCCTGATAATCATTGGGATAATTAGTAATAATGTCTTGTACCTATAAATAATTAATATTTTTAGAACATCTAATAGCGCCCTTAAATTAATAAAAGTATTTTGATTTGTGATTTGAGGTTGCTCCCTGGGTTCTTTGCTATCTAAGTGAAGAAACATAGCCAGCGCAATAGAGACAATATTGAATTATAACTAAGGACTAACCAATTATATTCTCCTTTGCAGAAGAAAGTATCGCATGGCATTAGCAGGGAGCATCTCCACCTAAGGTACCTGATCATCTTTAGGGCAGGGTTGGCTATGCATCTACCCTAGTCGATGGTCATAGTAGAAGTTTAGATTGAGTTAGGGACCATCTCCGAGGTCATTTAGTTCAGGAAAGCATCTACTACTGCACCAATTGTTGCTACTATTACACAAGACCAGCCTGCTTCAAGCCTTCCATCAAGGGGGAAAAGGCCCAATTGCATCATTCTTAATGAGAAGAGTCAATCTGATGAATTGCTAGAAGCTGCATCTAAACTAGCAAGGATATCAGTCTTTCAAAGTTTAGGCCTGAAATGGAGCTCAATCTTTAATCACCTTCACCCAACTCCTCATAGGAGGCACCCTAAAGCAAGCCCAAACACATGCATGGATAAAGAAGAACCCATCCTAATTGTTACAAGTAAAGGAAAAGCTAATGGTATTTTCAACCAACTTGGTAAGCCTATCCCTTGAATGAAGTCAGTTATTACCATTCCCACATCCAACTCTTTCACTCTATTAGGTAATTTAGAAAGCGGTAAAATCAAATCACAGGTGGATTGGTCTTATCTTAATATTGTGGTGAAGGAGTGAATAGCCAAGCAAAATCATAAGTTACTGTAAAGCTCAGCATGAGGACTCATAAAGAGAGATCACACACACTATCAGAATTATTTCTCACCATGACTTTGCGAAGAACCATGTGCCCACATCCCAATAAGCCAAATGCCATAAGAATGTTGCATATCTAAGGCTTACTAATGAATTGAATGGCCTTAGAAATGGTTTCAAGCTAGATTTGAACTTCAACTACTTTTGCAGTGATCACCGATTGAGGTAGGTGCACAACCATTCTTGCCATGATGGTGTACTTTGTGATTGAGAAGTTCTTCATCGATGCCATTGGATGCTTTCTTCTTCAAGAAGGAACACAATTGGTTAGTTTTCAATTTTAATTCTATCTTATTGACATCTCTACTATATTAGCTAGGTTTTCACACTTGGAGGAGAAATCATGTCTTACCAAGCATGCTAAAATTTTTGGGATCAAAATTGACCACCGAAGATAGTGAAGACCTCAGCGAGTAATCTTGAAACATCAAATCAAAAGTGTGGTGGTTTAAGTGTATAATCAGATGTTGTGCGAACATGACTTCCAACACGTGTAAGCTCCTATTATTAATTACCTCGATAATCGCCAGAAATCTCCTAAAGTGAGGAACCTAGCTAATAAAATAGAAACACAAAAGAAAAGAAGAAAGTATAATTTAATTAATTTAAGAAAGTGATTACATGGTTTAAACAAGGACATACCCTCACTTTATATTTTAATAGATTAGAATGCATAAATGATATAAAATAAGAAAGGAATGGGAAGAAACTTGATGTATGCTATTGGCCCATTCACATTTGCTAGACTGTGTAGAGTCTAGTCTGGATATGTCCTAATTTTATTGTTGGCAGATGTCAATAATTTGATTTAATGGTGTCATCTTATGGGATATTAAAGGTGATGAGAGAAATTTGAAGTATTTCCAATAACTTTGAGCTTCGATGATAACTTCATTGGATGACATTACAGTAGCTTGCTAGGATTAATCTGAAGTATTTTTGATAGCTTTGAGCTTTGGTGATAGCTTCTTGATTTGAAGTATTTTTGTTAGCCAATAAGGCATCGACAATAACTTCATGGTTTTAAGTATTTTTATAGTTTGTGAAGTATAGGTGATAACTTTATGGTTTGAATTATTTTAGTTAGCCAATGAGGTATAAGTGATAACTTCATAATTTAAAGAGTTTTCATAGATGATAAGGAATAGGCGATAACTTCATGGTTGAAGTATTTTCATAGCCAATAAGGTATAGGCAATAACTTCATGGTTTGAAATGTTTCCATAGTTAATAATGTGTAGGTGATAACTTCATGATTTGAAGTATTTTCATAGCTAGTAAGACAGGCGATGACACTATGGTTGAAGTGTTTCTATAGCTAATAAGATATAGGTGATAATTTCTTAATTTGAAGTACTTCCATAGTTAATAAGGTGTAAGTGATAACTTCATAATTTGAAGTATTTCCATAGCTAATAAGGCATACGTGATAACTTCTTAGTTGAAGTGTTCTAATGGCCAATAAGGTGTAGGCATAATTTTGTGGTTGAAGTATTTTTATAGCCAATAAGCCATAGGCGATAACTTCATTTGAACAAGCCATTATGATGGACTAATTAAGCAAGTTCAAGCCTACCTTAGATTGATTTAATCTAAAATCTAGCCTTGGTTTTGTTTCAAATTTAATTTGATTTAGTTCAATATAAGAACTTGATTTTGACTTCAATTTGGGTTGGGCTCTCATCGGGTTCTTATTGGATCATTAACAGATATTGGATTCAAACCTTGATAGTTCTCATCAGGTCCTTAATGGATCTTGGGTTTGACCTTTGATGAGATCTTAATAGATATTTGATGGATTTTGGATCTAGCCCTTAATAGGTTCTTAATGGATTTTTAATATATTTTGGATCTAACCCTTAATGCATTCTTAATGGATCTTTAATGGATTTTGGATTTGACTGTTAATGGATTCCTAATGGATCCTTAATGGATCTTGGATATAACCTTTAGTAGATCCTTAATGGATTTGGGTTCAAACCTTAATGGACCTACGTTTGAGTTCAAGTCAATTTAGGTTCAACTTGGTTCTGGTTCTTGCTTAACTTGATTTTGGTTCAAGTACAACCTAGTTTTGGTTTGAATTTAAGTTCTAGTGGACCCAATTAGGGTTCACTTTGAACATGATTTAACCCAATTGGGATTTCACCTAGAATTAATTCAACTCAATTAGAGTTTGATTTAACCCACTCAGGGTTTGATTCTAATTTATTCAACCCAACTATGTTTTAATTTGAATTTGATTTGACCCAATTAGGATTTAGTGTAAACTTGATTTAATCCAATTAGGGTTTAATTTGAATCTGATTTGACCTAATTAAGGTTTAGTTTATATTTAATTTAACCTTGAATTGACCATATTTGGACCTAATTGGGGTTGATCTGAACTAATTTGGTTTTGGTTAACTCAATTTAGATTTGAGTCCAGTTTATTTTGAGTTTTGGTCCATATATTTGATAGACTTAAGTCCACTTAATAATTCATTCAAGTTGATACAATGTTATTTCTTCAATGTGTTTGAATCACTTTAGTTTTAATTGATTTAGCTTAATGATTTTAGTTTGAGAGCCCTCGGGTTATCAAGATGAATTTGGGTTAGCCTACAAACTGACCTTGAGTCAATTTAAATTGTCAATGAGTTCACAAACTGGCCTTCATTTAGATATTCAATGAGCTTGCAAGCTAACCTTAGTTCGAGTAGACGTTTGGCAAGCACGCGGGTTAATCATAGTCCAAATAGATATTCAGTGCGCTTGTAAACTAGCCTTAATCTATGTAGATATTTAATGAGTTCTCAAGTTGGCCTTAGTTTGAATAGACATTTGGCGAGTTCACAGGCTGGTCTTAGTCTAAATTGACATTCGGCAAGCTCATAAACTAGCTTTAGTCTAAATAAACATTCAATGAGCCTGCAGGTTAGTCCTAGTCCAAATAGATATTTGACGAGCTTGCAAGTTTGCCTTAGTCAGAATAGACACTAAGTGAGCCTGTGGGCTGGCCTTAGTTCAAATAGATGTTCGACAAGCCCGTGAGCAAGCCTTAGTCTGAATAGGTTTTGAGTGAGCTTGCAAGTTAGCCCTTAATCAAAATTGACTTTTGGCGGAGCCTACAAGCTAACCATAGGTCAGTGGCAGAGGTCTATATTGCACAGTGGGGGCTTTAGGTTGCTGTGAGCATGAAGTTGATGGTTGCACGAGTGTATACATGGCAAGGACAAGTAAGGGTGGCCCTGAGCATGGGGCGAGCCAATTCCTCCTCCTTCTACATTTGCTCCTTTAATTTTAGCCTCCTTTCTACACTTTTGGGTTTTTTAATATATCGTTTTTTACAACTCAATTTTTATATCTCTCCCCTTTTTTAAAGGCCAATTTTTTTCTCTTTTTTTTGCCAACAAACTCTTTTTTTTTATTTTCTTATCTGCTTTATTCCCTTTCCTTCTTCTTCTCCTATATCCCTCTTCACGTCTTCTCGAAATGACACTGGTCCCTAGTGGCCTGACTTTCTACCCGATCAGATCCCATCAAAAATGGCCGGATCTGGCTTGTCTTCCTAGTGGTGGAGTAGAGGGGCAATCCTGATCTCGTGGTTGGATTTGCCTTGATTGGCTCCAAATGGTGGTGAGCTTTAAGTGGTCAATGGTGAGGTTGGAATGGATGGTGGTGACTTGCTAGCATGGTCCCAGTGCTAGCCAAGGCAATGGTAGGGAAAGCTGACAATCAGTGGAGCTTGAAAAAGGAGGGGGAGAGCCAGAGATTGTAGACTGACATGCTGGATTTGTACAAAAAAAGAGGTAGTGCTTGGGAAGGAAGGAGGGAACAGTGGAGAGCTGCAATGGTGGGCATAGGGTTTGGTTATGCAGGTGATGGCATGGTAGCACAAGGGTTCAGGTGAGGTTTGGCAGGTGGGGTCCACTTGAGCACAGATCAGAGAGGGGAATATTCGATGGTTGATAGATGGTACAGGTGATGGTGTTGGCAAGTGGCTACAATGTGGATTAAGGCCATTTGTAGGTGGCTAGATGGAGCAAGGGGTTGCGATGCTTCGGAGACATGTCGGAGCAGGGTCAAGTTCAATGGTGCCGAGGGACTTGCAAGAAGAGGTGGGCAAGACTAGCCATGTTCGAGCAGACCTAGTCTTGATAGGAGGCAACAGGGATTCGAGCGAACCACAAGGAAAACAACAAGGGTTGCAGGGAACAAAGAAAGAATCATAAAGAAAGATAAGTAATAGGGAGCTTACCCATTTTCCCTTCAATACACTAATATGCTCTTCCTTCTGTTTGATGTGAAGTTTCTCAATCATTACTGACTTCCTCATCTTCTTTTTGTGATGTTAATAGGTTTATATAGAATTGGAGAAGATCAAGTTGGTTTAGAATTTATTCAAATTTGAATCGAGAACCTTATCTATTCATTTTGGATATTTTTGTTTGGATTGGATAGTTGTGGATGTGCTTGTTTGAAATTCAATAACTCTCTGGATAAGTTTATTGATTGTGGATAACAAAGATTTGAAAATTGTACTCACCTTAGATTATTTGCAAATCTTTTTTAAATGGAATGAATTATAATTTTAGTAAGAGGTTTGCATACCTTTTTGCTCATTAATGACACCCTTTACTTCTACACTATCTTTCAAATGAAGAAGCAAGAGAAGTTGTGTATAAAGCACACTTTGAGGTTTGTGAAACCCATCAATCAAGACCAAAGATGATGATGAAAATTAAGTGTAAGGACTACTATTGGCCAATGATGGTGAGTGACTACATCGAATACATAAGAAAATACTACCTATACTAAATTCATGATGATTTCATTCATCAACATCCAAATCATCTATATCTAATAGTATTCTCATGCCGTTTAAGATGTGGGATACAAATATAACCGACCCAATTGAGTCATCTTCATTTAGAGGCGATTGCTTTATATCAATAGTAACTGATTATTTCTCTTGGTGGGCAGAGTCAAATCTCAATGAAAGAAGTGAAAGCAAATACTATCATACATTTCTTTTGGAAAATTATCCCATAATAATTTGGTGTTCCTCGAAGAATTATTTTTGATAAAGGACCATCCTTCAGAAACTTCAAAGTAGAATAATTTGCACCTCATCATAAGATAGATTGGAGGTGTTTATCCATCTACAATGCAATGATGGATGACCTTGTACCTGCATCCAATAAGACCCCCTTTAAAATATTACAGAAAGTCATTACCAAAAATAAAAGAGAGTGATACCAAAAACTTTCCGAGGCATTGTGGAGTTATTATACCCCTACTCAATCAATACTATATGCATTGGTGTTTGGGACTGAGGCAATCTTGCCATTGAAAGGGCAAATTCCTTCTCTAAGAATTGCTTTGCAAAAGAAAATTATAAAAGCCCCTTCTCTAAGAATTCCCTCACCATCTTAGTTTGAAATGTTATCGGAAGAGCCTCCAAAATCCTCATCCAATCCAGCTGAAAGGAGATGAGTTCTTAGCTAGAAAGAGGAAAGGGAAAGAAAACAAACGTAGGATGAAAGAATCATCAGTACCTATATTTGACAAATGGACAATTGATGTAGGTGATGGTGAGGCCATTTTGACCCCTCTATTCAAGTCCATATTAGAAGATTGGCATACTTGTGTCAATGAAGGAAGAGTCACTTCTGGCCCTACATTTATGTCAACCAGTTGATAGGTATGTGTGAGAAATGAATAAATCAAATCTCAAGATGGTGTAGGTGATGGAAGCATTGGCACCAATCTTGATGCTACACCTTGTATGTATGTCACTGAGCACTTTGGAGTATCAGGAATGGGAGGGTCACATGTAGATTGAAGTGCCTCTTGCCTTAAACTTAATATGAGACCTATATTACCTTGAAAATGGCCATCATTAATGCTATAAGAGGGAATGGTCTTCTCTCTACCTAGTCCAGAGTGAGAAAATTTTTGAATCAAAGCCTTCCACATCTCTTGGGTCCTATGCCACTTCTACCCTTTACTACTAATTGCTTGCTTTTCCCCAATATGTGAGTTTAGCTCATTTTTGAATAAAAATTTTAGATCAATGCTGAAATGTCCCTAATGTTATTAAACCATGTTATGGTATATAGTCGAAGGATCTTGGTTTCCTACTCAATATCTAGAATATAATACTTTGATTTTCTTGGAGACAAATAAGGCGTAACCAATAGTCCATTAACTGGCCTAGACATGATAGTAGTAGAGGAGTGGAACATTCACACGAAAGCCTTGATCATACCTAAATTGTGGGAATAACTAATGTGGATTATAAGATTTTATAGCCAAGTGTTCCCCTGAGTGAAGCGGGAGTATCCCATGTCTCGAAGAGATAATGTACTCATAAGCTTTTAGAGACAATAGAATCTAAGCCACATCCGCCAGCATGTTAGGATCAGAAAAAATATAAGGGTAAGCTCATCACTCAAAATTTCAAGGATCTCATACATGCATCCTAGCCTCCCTAGGAGAATAAGAGGAAGCAATCATATTCATAATCCATATCATCTCAGAAATAGAGACCGAACATGAGTGATATAACTTCTTGATTTTATCACTAGGCTCCAACTCAGTATATGCCCTTTGAAAGTAGGCATAAATTCAAGCATAAAGAAAATAGATGGGGAACCAAGTTGAAGAACCACCTAGTCTTGTAGGACTATCCACCATCACTCTGAGACCCGCATATATCAAGATTAGCATTGTAGGAGCTAGAGAAACTTTTTGTCTATGTGTCATCCTACAAGCCATCACAAATGTCTCTGAGTGAATATACTACCCACCATGCGGCATAATAAAGTGGCAAAGCCATAGACAAATAAAAGTAATGAAATAAGTTTTGGGGCCAAATTATAGAAGAATGTCGCCTGTGTCATGCATAACCCAGTCAAATCTAGTTGGCTTGCTTGTTAGACTTTTCTCATAAAAATGTTCAATCCAATGGTCAAAATAAATCTGCTATTGATTGTTTGAAAGTTGTGTCATCATACAATCATAAATTCTAAAGAGATCATGTAGAGTGTAACTGGGCCAATGCTTATGTGGTTGTTCGAAGGAATATATTCATCATAGAAACTCTTGAGAATAGGAATCCCAACTAGCTGCCTTATACCCTACAAAGAGATACCAATTTAACCATACGAACTATGGAAGGTGTTTGAAGCATGATTTCATATATCAATCATGCAATGCAAAATTTTTGAGTCTTGCGCATATTGCCTCTTGGATGCTATAACTCCTCCTAAAATGTTGAGACCCACAAGTTGAGCTAAAAACTGACATACCACATTATCAACCCACTCTGAATAATATGGCAAAACCTATACCACTCTAATAAGCAGGAATAATTGTCCTTGAATGGGTGGATGGCCATTCAGGATATGAAATCTAGGGTTTCTAAAGACTCTTGTTGCCTAAAGTATCCAACTGGCTCCAATCTAAAGGACTCTCTAGCCCTATCAGCATTAGGCATCCCATTATTAGAAAAAGGAGGAAAAGGGATGGTAATTATCAAATCTCACTCATTTTCCTTGCTCCTGAGATTAATATGAAATAACTACTTCAGCATCAATTCCCAAGATAGGAAGGAAGCGAGGTAAAATCATGTTGTCTTCCTTCTCATTTTGAATTTTCTCAATCATACAAGGCTCCATGGTGCTTGTGGAAAAAGAAATAGATGAGTAAAGAGGAGAAAGGAAATTATTGCAATGATAAAATATGGTGGGAAAGAAGGAAAGGTCCCCACTTGTGAAACACTTGTAGAGATGATGATGTAAGTTCAAAATTGTTTGCACCCCACTCCTCTCACTTAGAAAATTCGAGAAGTGGATGCGAAGGGTGTACTTTGTTTAAGTAGATTTTGTAATCCAACTACAACTTTGAGTTTGGCAAGAATTAGAGCATAGACTTTGAGTATAATTCGTAATGAGTGGGGTCCAATTTGAAATAAACATGGGCTAGAACCTCAGGCCCAAATACTAAATCAAGCCATACTGGCTGACTGCTTGGTAAACTGGTCAACTAATTCTTATGAACCGGATTTAGCAACACTCTATTAGTTAACTAATTTCTCAATTGGTCAACTAGTTCTTTAACCCATCGATTGGTTCTGGTAAGCTAGGACCAACATGTGATTTGTTGGTCGATCAATTCCTCAACCGACCGTCAAGTTCAGGTCGGGATCTGCAGAATAGGAAATAAATCTTCTCCAAATTCATCAAAAATTAACAAAATTTTCAATTAAGGGGATTACAATCTTAGAATATATCAATCTAAGATCCAAATTTGAGAACTAACGGTAAGAACATATCCATCAGATTTCAATTTTTTGACTCTTGTGAGGTCCCTACTTACCCCAGTGCTTGACCTCCTTCTCGCCACCACAATTACTCGCAGCCCTCTCCATGCTCCTGCTGCTCCCTTGTTGCATCACCAATGCAGCCACCCGTAGCCCCTATCTTTGCCATGACATCAACTTCACCAGTTTGAGAATCTCAAATACTGAGGCCTGCTATGAAAGTCTTTGAAGAGAAGAAGAGAGAGAACCCACGTAGACTAACAATAAAATATAAATAAAAAATAACAAAAATACATTCTCATCTCACTGAACATGTCCTTTATAATTGACTTAGGACCAGCCTGTAGGCTCATTCAAAAGTCAATCTAGTCAAGGGCTAGCCTGCGTGCTCACCCAAAGCTAATTCAAACTGAAGGCCAACCTGCAAGCTCATCTAATGTCCATTCAAACTCAAATGTGGGTCAAGATTGAATCTAAAACAAAGTCAAATTCGCTGAAAAATTAAGATCGATTCAGACTTGAATTCTTAAGAAATTTGAGTTCAAACTAAAGTATGTTAAGTGCGTGGGACATGTGGACCAAAATTGGACCCAAAAATTCATCTAAAATCTAGGTTAAAATGAAAAACATATAAGTATTTTACAAATAGGTCCATGGAACAAAATTTTTGTGACAAAGTTTGATAAAACCTTAAAATTATAAATTACTCCCTAAAAAAGTTTAGAATTTACGAATGAATAAACCCCTCAATATTTCATATTCGTAAATAAACCTCTAGAATTTTAATTTTTCATAAATAAATTTTCAAAAGTTTTTATTCATAAATAAGTTCAAATTTTATTAAAAAAGAACCCTAAAATTTTAAAATTTTATAAATAAATTTTTTTTTACAAAATGACTCCTGAAATTGATAAAATTATAATTTCATCCAAACTTTTCAAAAAAAATTTTGCGAATATTTTCTTTATAAATTCAATATTCAAAAGTGAGTACAATTTTTGAATTTCTCATCTATAATCTTATCCCATCTCAAAACAAGTTTATCTAGCAAATTACATCCATTGAAACAAATTTAAACCAAAAAAAATTGTCCTCGTATCCAAGATTCAAAACAAAATAGAAAACCAATCTATCCATATCCAATTTCTGAAACTTCAAACTTCAAATAAAGATAGGCTTCATCCAATCATCTATTTAAAATTTGAAAGACAAAGACCGATTTGATCTTCTTATCCTCTCAGCTACAATAAAAGAACTTATAGTCCTACACAAATAGAGAGACCAGAAGCTATAAAGGGGACTAATGCTGAAACAAAAGAGAAGAAAAAAAAAGGATTAGTTTGGGAAAGCTGTAAGGTGGAAGAAAAGAAATAGATTGGAGAAGAAGTTGAATAGGTAATGTTGCAAAGCTTATCTTGTTTTACCTTTTTATTTCTTTTGTGCTTTGTTCCACCCCTTCTCCTCCATCTCCTATAGGTCCATGAAAACCTGAGCTGCTCATGCTCTCCTCCAAATCACCATGGTCATGTCTCACCGATGAGCTCTCTCAGAAAGGAGGCCAGGCCACTAGGGCCTGGTGTTATTATGAGAAGAAGTAAAGAAGACACAAGAGAAGAAGGAGATGGGTGAAGCAAAAAGGAACAAAAATAAATAAAGAAAACAGACTTGTTGGCCAAAGAAAAAAGGAAAATTAGGCCAAAAAAGGAAGAAGTTAGTCTGCCAAAAAGATAATAATAAAATAATTTTTTTTAAAAAAAAGGCAGAAGGAAGGCATTAGAGGTGCGTCAAAAGAGAAGATTCAAAGGAGGAACTGATTCACTTCATACTCGTACCTACCCACAGCCTTGCTGGTCTTTGCTAAACCCATACCTACACAACTATCATCTTTATGCTCGTGGCCACTCGTGTCCCCCTCAACAATGATAGACCTCCACCACCAACCTAACGCCAACCCATGGGCTCTCTAGAAAGTTAACTATATTCTAGGGCTAGCCCATGGACTTGTTTGAAACTAATTTCAGACTAAGACTAACTTACGATCTCACTAAATGTCTATTTGGACTAAAGCCAATTTGTAAGCTCACTGAATATCTATTCAGCCTAAAGCTAGCTTGTGAGCTCGCCGAATGTCTATTCAAACTAAGGCTAGCCTATAGGCTTGCCGAAAGTCTATTTTGACTAAGGCCAACCTATGACCTTGCCGAATGTCTATTTGGACTAGGGCAAGCTTATGAGATCACTAGATGTCTATTCAGATTATGGCTAGCTTGCAAGCTTGCCAAACATCATTCAGATTAAGACTAGCTTGTGAGCTCATCGATCATCTATTCCACGAGCTCACCAAACGTCTATTCGAACTAAGGCCAGCTTGCGAGCTTGACAAATGTTTATTCGAATTAAAGCCAGCTTGCAAGCTCACAAAAAGTCTATTCGAATTAAGACCAACCCACGAACTCATCAAATATCTACTTGAAGTAAGACCAACTTGTGAGCTTGCCGAACGTCTATTTGGACTAAGGCCAATTGGCAAGCTCATTGAACCTCTAAATCAAAGCCTACTTGTGAGCTCACCAAGAATCCAGATTAGCTCAAGATCAGTCCGCAAGCTCACCCAAATCATCATGATAGTCCAAGGGCTTTTTGATTAAGCTAAATTGGTTAAATTAAAATAATTCAATCACATTGAACAAATAAAATCATATTGACTCGAACGAATAACTAAATGGGCTTAAGTCAATCAAATACATGGACTAAATATTGAACTAGACTCAAATCCAAATTAGGTTAATATAAACTAAATTAGTTCAAACCCAATCCCAATCAAGCCCAAATTAAGTCAATCTAAGATCAAATTAAATTTGAGCTAAACCCTAATCAGGTCAAACCAAATTCAAATCAAACCCTAATTGGGTTAGATCAAGTTCAAGTTGAACCCTAATTAGGTTGAATCGAACTCAAATTCAAGCCAAAACCAGGTTGAGTTTGAATCGAAATCAAGTTGAACCCAAATCAACTTCAACTTTAATCTTGGTCCATTAAAGTTCAAACCCAAATCCATTAAGGATCTATTAAGAATCCATTAAGGGTTAAATCCAAGATCCATTAAGGATCCATTAGGAACCCATTAAGAGTTAGATCCAAAATCCATTAAAGATCCACTAAGAACCCATAAGGGTGAAATCCAAAATCTATTAAAGATCCATTAAGAACCCATTATGGGTCAGATCCCAAAATCATTAAAGATACATTAAGAACCCATTAAGGGTCTGATTTAAAATCCATTAAGGATCCATTAAGAACCCATTGAGAATTAGATCCAAAATCAATCCCATTAAATATCTTTTAAAAGTTGGATCCAAAATTCATTAAATGTCCATTAAGATCTCATTAAGGATCATATCCAAGATTCATTAAGGATCAACTAAGAACTCAATGAGGGCTCAACACAAGGTCAAATTTGACCCAAATTTAATCAAATTAGACTTGAGCCTAAATTAAGTTTTGAATATTGGACTAAATCAGATCAGATCTAAGTCAAACCAAGTTTGAATTTTAGATCAAATAACACTAAACTAGGCTTGAACTCATTTAGTCAATTAGCTACAATGCCTTGTTCAAATGAAGTTATTGCCTATGCCTCATTGGTTATGGAAATACTTCAAAAACTCAAAGTTATTGCCTTCGTCTTATTAGCTATGAAAATATTTTAAATCATGAAGTTATCGCCAATGCCTTACAGGCCAATAAAAATACTTCAAACCATCAAATCAAATTAAGATAGGCTTGAACTTGCCGGTCAGTCAACCAAACACCTTATTTAAATCAAGTTAACCAACAATAAGCTTACAACTATTGGCTACACTTCAAAGCTAGTTAACCTCAAAAGTTATTGATGACCCACTTTTCAAGATAATCCAACCCAAAAGCATTGACAACACTCCAAATATAGTTGACAACATGCCTAAGAGCCTATTGATTATCAAATAAAATCAAACTAAGATAGGCTTGAACTTGCTTAATCAGTCAGCTACAATGTCTTGTTCAAACGAAGTTATCACCTATGGCTTATTGGCTATGGAGATACTTCAAACTATGACATTATTACCTATGCCTCATTGGCTATGAAAGCACTTCAAATTACAAAGTAATCATCTACGTCTCATTTGTTATGGAAACACTTCAAACCATGAAGTTATCACCAATGCTTTATTAGCTATGGAACCACTTCAAACCATCAAATCAGACTAAGATAGGATTGAACTCACTTAGTCAAGTACAATGCCTTGCTTAAATGAAGATATTGTTTATGTCTTATTGGCTATGGAAACACTTCAAATCATGAAGTTATCGTCTATATCCTATTGGCTATAAAAATACTTTAAACCTCAAAGTTATCGCCTATACCTTATTAACTATGAAAATATTTTAAACTACAAAGTTATTGTCTATACCTTATTGTCTATGGAAACACTTCAAGCCCCAAAGATATCACCTATGCCTTATTGTCTATGGAAACACTTCAAGCCCCAAAATTATCACCTATGCCTTATTGGTCATGAAAATACTTCAACCTAAAAGCTATCACATATGCCTTATTGGCTATGGAAATACTTCAAACAACAAAATTATCGCTTATGCCTTATTGGCTATGAAAACACTTCAAGCCTCTACCTTATTGTCTATGGAAACACTTTGAACCATGAAGGTATCGCCGATGCTTCATTAGCTAATGAAAATACTTCAAATCACGAAGTTGTTGCTAAAGCTTAAAATTGTTGAAAACACTTAAACTAATTCTAACAAGCTCCGACAGTGCCATCCAATGAAGTTATTGCTAAAGCTCAAAGTTATTGGAAATACTTCAAGCTGCTCTCATCGCCTTCCATGTCCCATTGAATGACACTACTAAATCAAACCATTAACATTTGCTAAGAATCAAATCAAGACACCTCCGAGTCAGACTCCACATGATCCAGCATATGGGAGTGGGGCAGTAGCAAACATCAAGCTTTTCCCATTTCTTTCTTATTTTATGTCATTTATGCATTTAAATTCATTAAAATATAAAGTGAGGTTATACCTTTGTTTAAGCCATGTATTTTTCTTATATTAATTAAATTATAATTTCTTCTTTTATTCTGTGTCTCTATTTTATTAGTTAGGTTTCTCGCTTTAGAAGGTTTTCAAAAATTATTGAGGTAATTAAAAATAGAGGCTTGTACCTATTGGAAGTCATATTTCTATAATCCCTAATTGCGCATTCAAACTACCATACTTTTGATTTATTATTTTAAGGTTACTCCTCGAGATCTTCGCTATCTTGAGTGGTTAATTTTGATCCTACAAATTTTGGTACACCCAACAGGACTTGACTTCTCGTCCAAGTAGAAAAACCTAGTTAACATGGGCACAAATTAGAAGAAAAGTTGAAAACTGATGATTGATTTTTCATTAAAAGAAGGGAAATGGCATCGCCAAGTGATCCTTCTACCTCAAACTACACCATTATCCTTGGTGAGAGATCTCTGGTGTATCTCATTGACCAACAATTGCTGTGAGGGCAACTGGAGTCCACATAAACATGGATAAATTTCTCATCTCCATTGGGGGATCAAGGACCTCCCATTCAAGGGGTAATGAGCTCCAGTCTAGGGTGTAAAGACTAAGTCCACAGAGGGACTAAGGGTCAAACCAATTCAAAGGGGCTAAGATCCAATGTCGTTATACCAGATCTAGGTGACAAGATAACAATCATCATGGGGGCAACTAGAGTTTATATCAACCATCAGGCTATGACCAACTCCATCTAATTCATGCATGATACTTCTACTTTTACTAACAATATCACTACTCCTAGCATTACTAATACTATAATTGATCTAGTCATTCTCCACTTATCTAATATGGATCAGCCCCTTGCCTCCCACCCTGTGGGAAAAGATCAAGTCCAACTAGGGGTAAAAGATCAAGTCCATCCAGGGGTCAAAAGATCAAGTCCACCCAGGGGGAAAAGATAAAGTCCACCCTAGGAGCAAAGGCCAAGTTCACCCCAATGTCAAAGGTCAAATTTCATTGTGCCAAACCTTGATAATAAAACAAAAGATTCATTGGCGCAAATCAAAGCATCAGCCTATCAAAGGCTAAGTAATAGCAAAAATCGGTTTTTAATCACCTACAACTTACCTAAGGAAGGATCAGCAGGGTGTTCGATTGACTTTGGGATGTGAGAACAAACCTAAAGCTAAATTCTATAATTCTCACCTCTAATGCTATAAGAGTTAAAGGAGAATAATGGAAGAACATGTGTTCAACTTCTTCAGCTAAAAAAGAGGCAATGCTATCTTCTAATGTCAAATTGTTTAATAGACGAGCGACTAAATCTAAAAAGAAGGATACTCACACCAAGTCAGCAACATAAAAGAGTCAAATAGTTGCATGAGCTTCGAATATAAATAAAAAAATACACATATATTTGAAATTATGCCAACCCATGATGGAAAATTGACTAGTTAAGTATGCATTCCATACTTCTTGAGGCAAAACAAAAAACAAAAAAATTTCACTAAAAAAATATAAAATAAAAAAGTTATTAGTATTTAGGTGAACCATCTTCTTCTTAAAGATAAGGTCTTTGAAATTAAATGGGTAATATTTGAAAGAAGAGCATGGTTGATGATGAAATAATAGAGTTGGAATCTCAGCACCTTTCCCATCCATCGACAGGAATGTTAGCCTAGAAATATTGTGGCTAATCTACAAGTAACTAAAATCCTATTAGAAAAGTTTCTTCTAAGATAGAAGTGCTAAGATCAAAAGATAACCTATCAAAAATCTTCTCCTAGAGGTTAAAGATCACCCTCCCTTAAAAAAAGAACAAAAAAGTGAAAAATAAAAAACAAAGTCTTAAATGGACAAGTCTCAAGAAAACCAAGCTAAGACAGGTAGACTCAAAGAGTAAGAACTAGTTAGCATTTACAAGCCCACAAACTTGGATTCTCAAAAGTAGAATCAGATTTCTGAAAAAAAAGGTGGAAAAAATGGAAAAAAGGGAAGAAAAAGGTGGAGAAAATTGGATCGCATGCCAAAACTAGGAGAATTTACCCTTCATCTTGGTATATTATCAACCAAGAAAGACCACCCAAAGAGTAAATACCGATTGGCATCTGTGGGTGTGTAAATCTTGAAAATTAGAGCTAAGAGGCATCCAAGATCAAAGTTAAAGTCAAAGAAGTAACTAACCAACAAGAACATAGTGAAAGTAATGAAATTGCCAGAAAAATAAGTTCCTAAAAAAATATTACACTAGGAAAAAAGTATAAGGGGAGGTCGATTGGTGACCTACCACCTTTTGAGACTAAAATCATCCTTAAACTTTGATAGGCCTAATCAAGTAGGATACCTTAATTAAAGATAGAAGGATACATCATCTTTCTACCAAAATATTTTCAAAGTAATAAATCTATAGAAATTTTTTTCAAAAAATAATAAATACAAATACATATGCTTTGTATCATTTACTTCTTTCAACATCATAATCAAAGTGAAAAGTAAAAAAAGGAGAGACCATCACTTTATTAAGTTACTTCTATTAAAGCTCATGTACCAATTTGGTCTTCTAAAAGATGAATTGTCAGCTTGAAGTGATATAATTTGATAAGCATCGATCAAAGCATTTGCTCACTAAGTCAACCGATTGCTATAGAATGTCCTACTCTAATATATCAATAAGGCATTGTAGAAGACAATTTCTATGAAAATAGAAACTTTTTGCCTTGTTTTTTGTTCTACAAAGATGTGGTATGAATGACATGGTGAAAAAGCTTCAAGGTGGCTCTTAAGGTTGCCCTCCAAGAAATCGAAGTCAAATCACTTAGATCAAACCATCAAGTCACCAATCACTATCTAAAGTGATCAAACAGGGGGCATGTCTCTCCCTAGACCCTTTGATTCTATGATCATTCCAACACAGGTCAGAATCTCTTCTGCAACTATTGTCAAGAAGTAGTCTTTCTATGGTGGACGCGAGACTCTAATCCACCTATAAAGGAAAAGTGAAACTCCTTTTGATCAAAATAGGATGTTTTTCTCAAAAATAAGTACCATGCTCCTTTGTTAGTCAAAATGAAAAATGCTCATGACTAAAGCATAGGAGCATATGCAACAACTCTCTTCTAAAAACAAATGATGATATCATGGGACATATTGCCTAAGCATCCATTTTGAATGCTTAATCAAACACTAAATCCATCCTCTCAGAAAAGAAGATGATAAGATTAAAGTCAAGTCCTCTATCATTCAAATACTTAAGAAAAGCATGTTATTAAAGCATTTGAAGTGGGCAACCAATCCATCAAGTTAATACCAAGCGAGATCTTCATTTTCCACTATCAAGAGTTTGTGGACAAGAAAATCAAGACTCTATCATCAAATACTCACAAAGTAGATGAAACTTTAAAAAATACAAAAAACTAATAGTGGTTCTTTTCTCGCCTCGAAATACTAGGGGCAAGTAAAATTCTCTCCATTAATTTTTAAGAGATGTCTATTGTCATGGCATTAAAAGGAAATAAATATATATGACATTTTCTATTGCTTCTATAATTAATAGATCAAGCCAAAAGTGATGAAATCCTTGACAAAGACTTCAAGAAGACCACTTATATAGTGGTAAAACCAAATATATTATTTTAATGGTAAAAGAAATACACCATCTCCAATATGGTGAACTCAAGCTTATCACCTCTAATATTGTGAACTCAAGTTTGTCACCTATGATATGGTAAACCCAAGCTTATCATCTTCAATATGATGAAATTAAGCCTATTAGCTCAAGCTTATCACCTTTAATATGGTAAAGTTAAGCTTATCACCTCAAAAGTGGTACAACCAAATGGATTACATCCAAGATGGTAAAATCAAATTCTTCCTCCATGAGAATTGCAAGTCAAATATGCTATCTTTGACCTAGAGAAATCAACTTTGGAAACTAGCCAAGTAAAATCCATTTTTGTGTGGCAATTGAGACGACATTTAAATGGCAAACTATGTCAGTTTGGCATAGCGATCAAGTTCGTATTTATATGAAAAATTAAGTCCACTTACTGTGGCAGATCAAATCCACTTTTACGTAGTAAACTAAGACCACCTTCACATGGTAATTTGAATTCTATCTTGCGTGGTGATCAAGTTCGTATTTACATATCAAATTAAATCTATTTTATATGGTAAATTGAAGTTCATCTTGCATAGCGATCAAGCTTGCATATATATGGCAAACAAAATTTACTTCCTCTTCGCAAATCAAGTTTATTTTCATATGGCAAATCAAGTTCATTTTCACATGATAAACCAATTCCACTTCCACGTGGCAAACCAAAAATACTTCTGTGTGGCAACCTAAGTCTAATTCTATATGGCAACTTAAGTCCATCATTACATAGCAAGTCAAGTCTATTTTCTTGGGACAATTTGAACTCAAATAGTCAACTCCTAGAACATTGACATGAGGACAGGTATTCAAAGTTTGTTCTCACCCTCTCCTCTTGTCAGAAGTCAAGAAGAGGGGGGGGTAATTTATTTGAGGTGATTTTTGCCATAATTAAATTTAATTGAAATATGACCAAAATTAAAACTTCTATACCACTGAATTATGACCCAAGTATGTTTCAAATTGAATCTAAAATGTGATAAAATTTAACAAAAAATTAAGCTCAATTCATTCTTAAATTCTTAAGAAATTCAGCTTTAAACTAAAATGTGCTAAGTGGGTCAAATCTAGAGACCAAAATTGGGCCCAAAAATTCACCTAAAATTTGGATTAAAATGAAAAAAATATAAGTATTTTGCAAATAGGTCCTTGAGATAAATTTTTTACGAAAAAAATATAATCAAACCTTCAAATTATGAATTAGTCCCTTTAAAATTTAAAATTTACAAAAAAATCCCTCAAATTTCTATATTCGTAAATAAACCACTAGAATTTTAATTTTTCCCGAATAAGTCCCTTAAAAATTTTTATTCACAAATAAATCAAAATTTTATTCAAAAAGAATCCTAAAAATTTCAAATTTTAATAAATTATTTTTTTCAAAAAAATCTAAAATTCATAGAATTACAATTTGGTTCAAATTTTTCAAAAAAATTTTGCAAATAACCCTTTTATAAATTCAATAAAAAAAGTGAGTAAAATTTTTGAATTTATCATCTACAAGTTTATCCCATCTAAAAACAATTTTATCTAGCAAATTACATCCGTCCACACAAATTTAAACGAGAAAGATCATTATCCACATATCCAACATTCAAAATAAAATAGAAAACCAATCTATCCATATCCAATCTTTGAAATTTCAAACTTCGAATGAAAATAGAATTCACCCAATCATCTATTTAAAATTTGAAAGAGAAGATTGATTTTATCTTCTAATCCTCTCAACCGCTATAAAAGAACTTCTAGTCCTGCACAAAGAGAGAGACTAGAAGCTGTAAAGGGGACTGACGCTGAAAAGAAGGAGAAGAAAAAAAAGATCAATTCGTGAAAGCTACAAGGTGGAAGAAAAGAAACAAATTGGAGAACAAGTCAAATAAGTAAGGTTGCAAAACTTATCTTGTTTTCCATTTTTGTTTCCTTTGCTCTATGCTTCACCTCTTCTCCTTCATGTCCTCTAGGACCATGAGAGCCTGGCTGCCCATGCTCCCCTCTGAATCACCATGGTCATGTTTCATCGATAAGCTCTCTCAGAGCTACACCCCATCTCCATGTTGAAACCTGCCTTAATCTCCATCACTGAAGATCTTCACCATGGACTTACTAACCACTACTTTATTCACACACTTGCTGGCCAAGCTATGCCTCCGCTACCCATAAGCCATCACTAGCAACCTAGTGCTGACCTCTTATCCTTGATGGACCCTACCTCATAGGCCAAGTGCTACCTCCTTGGCTGATGTTGAGCCCCATGCCACCTTCCTCCTGCTCTGCCTATCCACCAACAAGCTCCACTACCTTAGTTGCACCATACCCACACCCTGTGCAAATCTCGCCTACCTACCCTCCACCAATGGCCTAGTCCAGCCACGAACCCAAAGGATAGGAGCCACCAGCCAAAGCTGCCCTTTGCTGGTTAGCTCCTGTGCCTCACTTGCTGGTCGGAGCCTCCCACTGGTCACTATCATCTACCTTCTATTGCTCGCATCGCTCACTTGGCTAGAGCTAGCCAAGATCTTGCTAGATCTATCCTAAAATAGAAGAAGAAGGGGATGGTGAGTGGCTGAGCATTTGCTCTACTGATCGTCAATGATTAGAGGGTCAGATTCAGTTGAATATGGCCAAATTAGGCTAAGCCACTAGGGCATAATGTTGTTACAAGAAGAAGTGAAGAATACATGAGAGATGAAGGAGATAGGCAAAGAAAGAATAATAAATAAATAAAGAAAAAAATACTTATTGGCCAAAAAAATAAAATTTTGCCAAAAAGGGAGAAGTTAATCTACCAAAAAAATAATAAAATCAAAAAAATCAAAAAAAGGGCTAAAGGAAGGCATCAAAGGTGTGTCAAAAGAGAAGTTTAGAGGAAGAAGGAATTGGTTCACTTCATTCTCGCAACCATTCGCAGCCTCGCTCTTCTCCGCCATGTCCAAGCCTGCACAACTATCATTTTCAAGCTCGCAAGTACCCGTGGCCCATTCTGCACAATGATGGACCTCCATCACTAACCTAGGTCCAGTCCACGAGCTTGCTCAAAATAAATTTAGGACTAAGGTCAGCTTGCGAGTTTGCCAAATATCTATTTGGACTAAGGCTAGCCTGTGGGCTCGCCAAATGTCTACATAGATTAAGATCAGTTTGCAGGCTAGCTGAATGTTTGTACAAATTAAGGACAACTTGTGAGCTCACTGAATATCTATTTAAACTAAGGTGAGCCCATGGGTTCGCCAAATGTCTATTTAGACTAAAGCCAACTTGTGAGCTCATGGAATGTCTATTCAGACTAAGACCAGCTTGCGAACTCTTTGGATGTCTATTCAAAATTAGGCCAGCAACTTACCAAATATCTATTCAGATTAAGACCAGCTTGTAAATTTGCTAAATATCTATTCGGACTAAGGTCAACTTGTAGGTTCTCCAAATGTCTATTTAGAATAAGGTTAGCTTGCAAGCTCACCAAACATCTCTTTGGATTAAGACTAGCTTGCGAGCTTATTGAATGTTTAAATCAAGATCAGTTTGCGAGCTCACTGAGAATCCAGATTGGCTCAAGGTCAGTCTGCAAGCTCACCCAAATTCATCATGATAGTCTGAGAGATTTTGGACAAAATTGATTAAGCTAAATCAATTAAATTAAAGTGATTCAATCACATCAAACAAACAAAATCATATTGACTCGAATAAATCACTAAATGGGCTTAAGTGAATCAAGAACATAGACTAGATATTGAACTAGACTCAAATCTAAATTGGGTTAATCCAAGCCAAATTAGATCAGACCCAACTCCAATCAAGCCCAAATTGGGTCAAAATGAATTCAAATCAAATCCTAATTAGGTTAAATCAAGTTCAAACTGAACTCTAATTAGGTCGAGTCAAACTTAAATTTAAATCAAAATAAGGTTGAACTTGAACCAGAACCAGGTTGAGTCTAAACTAAAATCAAGTTAAACCTAAATCGACTTGAACTTGAATCTAGATCTACTAAGGTTCAAACCCAAATCTATTAAGGATCCATTAACAACCTATTAAGGATCAAATCCAAGATCCATTAAGGATCCATTTAGAACCCATTAAGGGTTTGATCTAAAATCCATTAAGGATCCACTAAGAACTCGTTAAGGATTAGATCCAAAATCAATTAAGAACCCATTAAGGGTCAGATCCAAAATTTATTAAAGATCCATTAAGAACCTATTGAGGTTGGATCCAAAATCCATTAAAGACCCATTAAGAACCTTTTAAGGATTGGATCCAAAATCCATTAAAGGTCCATTAAGACCTCATCGAGGGTTAGATCCAATATTCATTATGGATCCAATAAGAACCTAATGAGGGCTCAACACAAGGTCGAACATGACCCAAATTCAATCAAATCTGACTTGAGCCTAAATCAAGTTCTGAATATTGAACTAAATCATATCAAACTTAAGTGAAACCAACATTATCTATGCCTCATTGGATATGAAAATACTTCAAAACATCAAAGTTATTGCCTTCACCTTATTGGTATGGAGACACTTCAAACCATGTCACTAATGCCTTATTGGCTAAGAAAATACTTCAAACTATCAAATCAAACTAAGGTAGGCTTGAACTTGTTTAGTTAGTCAGCCACAATACCTTGTTCCAATGAAGTCAGCCAATAATATGCTCACAACTGTTGGTCATACTTCAAAACTAGTCAATCCCAAAAGTCATTGATGATGCACCTTTCAAGCTAATCCAAACTAAAAGTATTGGCAAATCTCCAAATTTAGTTGGCAACACGCCTATGAAGCCATTAATTATCAAACCAAGCCAAATTAAGATAGGCTTGAACTCACTTGTTAGTCAACTACAACACCTTATTCAAACAAAATTATTTCCTATGCCTTATTGGCTACAGAAATACTTTAAATTACGAAGTTATCACCTACACCTCATTGGATATGGAAACACTTCAAGTTATGAAGTTATCGTCAATACCTCATTGGCTATGGAAATACTTCAAAGTATGAAGTTATCAACTATGCCTTACTGCCTATGGAAATATTTCAAACCATCAAATTGAACTAAGGTATGCTTGACCTCGCTTAGTCAATCAACTACAATATCTTATTCAAATGAAGTTATTGCCTACACCGTATTGGCTATGAAAATATATCAAATCATGAAGTTATCATCCATACTTTATTATCTATGGAAACACTTCAAACTTTGAAGTTATTGCCTATGCCTATTGGCTATGGAAACACTTCAAACTACAAAATTATTTCCTGTGCCTTATTGGCTATGAAAATACTTCAAACTCTGAAGTTATTACCAATGCTTCATTGCTAATAAAAATACTTCAAATCATGAAGTTATTGCCAAAACTCAAAGCTATCGAAAATACATCAGGCTAATCTTGACAAGCTACCGGTAGCACCATCTAATAAAGTCATCGTTGAAGCTCAAACTTATTGGAAACACTTCAATCTCATCTCATTTCCTTCCATATCTCATCAAATAACACCACCAAATCAAACCATCAACATCTACCAAGAATCAAATCAAGATCCTCCTAGTCAAACTCCATATGGTCCCACACACAGGAGTGGGGCAGCAATAAATATTGAGTTTTTCCCATTTCTTTCTTATTTTATGTCATTTATGCATTCAAATTTATTAAAATGTAAAATGAGGGTATACCCTTCCTTAAGTTATGTACTTTTTTATATCAATTAAATTATTATTTTTTTCTTTTTTATTATGTCTCTATTCTATTAGCTAGATTTCTTATTTTAGGAGATTTTTAACAATTGCTGGGGTAATTAACAATAGGTGATTGTGCCTATTGAAAGTCATGTTCCCACAATACTTAATTCACATACAAACTACTATACTTTTTATTTATTATTTCAAGGTTACTCATCGAAGTCTTCGCTATCTTAGATGGTCAATTTTAATCCCTCACAATAATATAAATAAAGGAAAGAATGAATGCACCATGATTTTTACATGGTTCGGTGACCAATTGCATAGATTCCATAGCCCTTACCTTACTATTGAGGACTTTAATTACTCTAGTGATGTCACTTCTTAAGGCAAAGCCAAGCCTTTACATTTACTTGCAATTTGCAAGTATTGCTTCCTTTGGGTGAAGCCATGCCCATATAAATAATCTTGCTCCAACTGAGCAATATCTACTCATCACCGGAGATTTTGTACTCACACTCCTAACAACGTAGGAGTGTTACAAGTTGAAAATGATAAAAATATTACAATTAAGCCTCACTAAAAAGCCTCTCAAGATTGAGCACAATGGCTAGAGGATTTGATATTAAATTGATAGTTTAGAGGATTCTTGGGCTAGTAGGTTTGGGAGACTTTGATCTCTTCTCTATAAAGACTATTAAGTTGTTAAAACTTATTTAAAGAAGCCCAACCATGTCTATTTGTATCCTATTGATTGAAACTAGATGTTGGGTGTGAAATCCCACAATTAGTTTCACTCCAAAAGTCAGAAAACTAGCCATTAGTCATGCAAAAATCGCTAACTAGATGATCACTTTACCAACAGATTGACCACTTCACATGAACTGGAACTGGCAAATTATATTAGCTGGTCCTTTGATTTCAACCCAGTAGTTTAGTTTTGGTAAAAACAAGAACTTGTACTCCTTACTTAAAGTCCAGTTCATGAATTAGTCGTTTGATTCTACATAGGTTTAGAAGATTTGAATCTTTTGCCTGACACAATTGGCCATTCTCTAAGACAAGTAGACATCTGATTCTATAGAAAAAGACTCTATTAAAGAGTTTCCTACATAACTCCACATGACCAATGCTGTAAAAAATTAATCTCGAACACAAATCCTTGACTCAACTAAATAGATAAAAATCTAAACATTGTTGATGCTGAGTTCTTGAGTTGCTTTAGTTATGTCCATGTCATCCTTGAATCTTCAAGTTATTGTTGACTCCTTCAAGACAATTCCAAGCCATCTTTTGATCTTTTCAAGTCATATTTGCTAATCCACCATCGTGCTTCCTTCTATTTAAAGCTTTTGAATATTTTTTTGAGAGCTTTATGTATTTTGGATAAATATAACTTAAATAAATATTAAATATAGTTTGCTCATCATCAAAATTATGAAGGATAATAATCCATTTTAGTTAGAAAATTGATGACTTGGGTTCAGATTTAGTCCAAATTGGGTCAAGTCTCAATCATCCCAAACCTAGATCAGTTCAAGATCAAATTAGGACAACCCAAAATCAAAACAACTTTAGATTAAGCTCCAATTGAGTCAAACACCATTCGAACTAAATCAAAATAAATTTGAATTAAACTCTAATTGAGCCAAGCTATAACAAATTCAAAATGAGAGCTGATTGAGTCAAATAATATTCAAACTAAGCCACAACAAGTTCAAATTAAACACTAAAGATAGTCAAACACCATTTAGACTAAATCAAGACAACTTCAAGTTGAACTCTAATTGAGTTAAACCAAGCTCAAACCACAACTCAAATGGGTCAAGTCAAGTTTAAATCAAGTCCCAACCAGGTCAAGCCAAGTTCAAACTAAACCTTAACTAGGTTAAATCAAACTCAAGTTTAAGTTAGAACTAAATCCAAACCAAATTCCAATCAGGCTAAACCAAGTTCAAACTAAACCTAAATAGGGTCAAGCTAAACTCAAATCTGATATGAAAATAGGTCAAACCTAAACCTAAATAGATTAGACCTAAGCCAAAATAAGTCAAAACCTATGCTAGAAATAGGTCAAAACCTAAATCATAAATAGGTCAAAACCTAAACCAAAATAAGTCCAAACTTGAACAAAAATAGGTCTAAACCTAAACCAGAAAATAGGTCAAAACCTGAACCAGAAATCAGATCAAACTTGGACTTGAAATTAGGTTATACCTAAATAAGAAATCAGGCCAAACCTGAACCAGAACCAAGTTGAACCATGCCAAATTGAATATGAACCTAAATCCATTAAGGCTCAAACCCAAACCCATTAATAGGCTGAGCTTGGATCCATCAAGAATTCACTATGGATTGATCCAACATCTATTAAGGATCCACCAAGAACCCATTAGGGGTTGATCCAACATCTATTAAGAATCCATCAAGAACCCATTAAGAGTTGATCAAACATCCGTTAAGGATCTATCAAAAACCCAATCAGAGTTAGATTCAAGATCCACCAAGGATCTAATAAGAATCCAACCATAGTAGGAACTAAGGTCAATTAAGTTTAGTTGACAATAAGCTCACGGCTGTTGATGACACTTCAAATTTAATAGACAACAAGCCAAGAAAGGCCATTGATTATTAAATCAAAGATGATTAGTATAAGTCAAGGCCACTAATTATTCCTTTAAATCTAAGATAGACTTGAATTTTCTTAGTCAATCAACCACAATACTTTTGTGTAAAAAAAGTCAACCGACAACATGCTCAAAGCCATTGACTACCCTTCAAAGCTAGTTAACCCTAGAAGCCATTGATGATGCTCCCTTCAATGCTAGCCAACCCCAAAGCTATTAGTAATACTCCCTTCAAAGTTACTCAATCCTAATCCCAAAAGCTGTTGATGATTCTCCCTTCATAGCTAGCCAACTCCAAAGCCATTAGTTGCGCTTCCTTCAAAGCTAGTCAATCCCAAAGGTGGTTGATGATGCTTCCTTCAAGGCTAGTCAACACCCAAGGCTATTGGTGGTGCTCTCTTCAAAGCTAGTCAACCATAGAAGTCATAGATGATGCTCCATTCAAGGCTAAGAAATCCTAAATCCATTAGTGATGCTTCCTTCAAAGCTAGTCAATCTCAGAAGCTATTGATGATGCTCCCTTCAAGGCCAACCTATCCCAAAGCCATTAGTGATGCTTTCTTCAAATATAATTAACCCAAGAAGCTATTGATGATGCTCCCTTCAAAGCTAGTAAATCCTAGAAGCTATTGATAATGCTCACTTCAACACTAGCCAACCCCAAAGCTATTGATGATACTCCCTCCGAAGCTAAGCCAACCACTAAAACCATTGGCGACACTTCAAAGTCAACTGATAGTAAGTTAAGAGGCCATTGATCATCAAAAGAAATCAATTAATAGCAAGAAGAATGCTACCAATAACACTTCAAGCCTTAACAAAATCAACTGACACAAGCCAAGGCAGGCTGGTACATCCATCAACATGTTATTAGCATCTACCGAGGATCAAACAAAGCATCTGTTTGAACCAAACTTAGCACAGTCAAGTGCACAAGAGTGGGGTAGCAGCAAACATCAAGATTCTTTCCCACTTCCTCTTTCTTATTTTTATACTCTTCATGATTATAAATTAAATTCATTAAATTATAAAGTGAGGGTATGTCCTTGCTTAAGCCATATATCCCTTTTCTCAAATCAATCAAATATTGCTTTCTTTTTTTTTTTGTCTCTCTATTTTATTAGATAGGTTTTTCACTTTAAGAGGTTCCTAACAACTTTCAAGGTTATTAATAATAGGGGCTTACCCTTGTATAAAGTTATGTTTCCATAATGCCTAATTGTGCACACAAACACACTCAATTTTGATTTGTTATTTCAAGATTGCTTCCCATGGTCTCCACCATCCTAGGCTACCAATTTTGATCCCACACTCAAGAAAGATGAATTGAAATTTCATAATAGCTATTCAATTGAAATGCGTTTTTGTGAGAATTTCATTAGCTGCTTGCAAATATTATGTTTATCAATAAGATTCATATTTTGTATAATTTGCATGAAAGTAGTTGCATTATATTAAAAGTAGTTGCACTACTATTCAGCTTGTTGTGCAACTATGAAGAGCCAAAAAAAATTTTCACATGGGTCACTTGTTACATTTTGTATGGAAAAGAGCACCCATCCATTTGGATCCCAACTATTGTTCACCAATCTACTTCACACAATCCTCGACCTAGATTTATTTTATAGTTCAGCGATACTATTATATGCAATCATAGTTGCTAATCCTTGTACAAGTTTATTATTTGATGTTGCCGATATGAAAATAGGTCTGATTTGTTTTTTCATTGACTAATTTGTGAACATAAGAATATGTAGGTGAGATTGTTGTCTTGCATGATCTCTAGCAGAGATCAATGTAATTTACTTAGTCATTCATTTTGAGTTAGTTCCCTTTGAATAAATAATGTTCCCTAAATTTACAAAAAATTATGTCTTTGGGAAGATTTAGTGATGTTGATATCATTGCTATTTCCAACTATGAGATATGTTCAAATTTTTAATTTTGAGTTTATAGAGTTCTTCAAAACTTCCTGATATGGTTTACTTATTAAGTATTGGCAATGTTGGATCTTTTGAGAATTTGATGTAGCATGTTTATTATAATGTTGTGCAGTTTTTTTAAAAGCTATACTACTCCTAAAAGATAATATCCTCTATAAGTATAGCGTATTCTTCAAAAAGTTCCTTACCCTTTTGGTATTGATAGACTAAAAAGTATTTTTTTTGAATGAATTTATTTATGTTAGTTGGGTTAAATTACGATTTTCAAAACCTAGTTATTTTTAATTTCACAATTGTACCCTCTATTAGCTTTAATGTCACTTCTTTTTTTAATTGACGGGTGTTCAGGTTTTCTTTTTTTTTTTTAGATTGGTGTCATAGATCTAGGGATCATGAGTATATGGGCTTGATGTGGGATAGATGCAATGATGTTTTATTTAATTGTCATTTGATTGTGAAGTTTTGTAGGTAGATTTGGATTTGTATAATGGGGTAGGGGGCTCAATGTTGATCTTAACATTATAATCATAAAAGTCGAGTGATAAATTTTGGTAACATCCTTAATTTTCTTAAAATGGAAACTCAAACAAAATCCTAAGTATAATGCAGTAAATATCTCGATCAATTTGCAATCAAGTTAGTGACAGTAAACTTAGAAAAAAAATGTAAATTTTTTTTATTATTATTTTAATTTTCATGGATCTTTGAGTGAAAATGAGTTAAGGTTGATCACTTATTCTTGAATATTGAAGTTGATAGGTAAGTTACGGAGGAATCTTTGATCTCATTAGAATGGGAACACAAATAACAACAATAAATATATTTGTACTTGATTTTGCTTGCGTGCAAAGAATAGTATATGGTTGCAAATTCATGTCATAATCCACTTAACATTCATCCACACCTTATTTCTCTTCTCTTCTTTGATTATCTATATTCTACAATTAGGTTGCTAATAATATGTATTATTTGTCTTAAGATATAAGGGATGATTTTTGATAGCCTAGCTCATGAAAAGGTGTTTATATTGGTGAACATGGACTTGTCAAATTAGTTTGTTTGACATGTTGCATTTTCATTTTTTTTTTTTTTATTATGAGTGATGTTATGGTTCTTTCCTCCCCTCCATTTCCATTGTCAAAATGAGTTATTTATCTCTAAAATGAAAAAGGCCTTCTAGTCATTATTTTGCGTTATGAGTTTCTTTAGGTTATCTATTGAGATTTTCAATTCTTTAGGCATAGATTCTCACAAACTTGTTTGCATACTCAAAAATTTATATTAAGTGATTAATACTTTGGTAGACAATAAAATTTTGCTATGAGAGTTGATCCAAAAATTATGTAAGGTATGCATATTCTAGTATTTTAATATTTACATTGATTTTTTTATTATACATGTACTTGATATTCACATTTTTTTTTCATTAAAGATGAACAAATAAGAAAAATGAGCAAAAAACACAAAGATAGATAGATATGCCCAAGAAAAAAAGGAAACACCATTACAGAAAATGCATAAAAGATATGATAACGAAGAAAATCAATAACCATTGTTGATCAATACTAATACTCAACAATCTGAAAGCCAAGTGATTATGAATTATTCAATTTTGGGAGAAAACATAATAGAAACATCACATTCTAAAAATTCAACATGTTTGCCTTTAAAGATTCATTAATTTATATTTTGTAATTTTTATGTGATTTTATTGATACAAACCAGATGTAGATTTAATAGATTTTTTAAATTATTATCCATGTACATGCTTAAATAACTAATATACTTATTTGTATTCTAAATTACAACCTTATTCATTCTTTATTCTATTTTCAGTTATTCCTAAAAAAAACTACTATTAATGCTGACAATTATGAAGAAAAAAAGAATAAATTAAAATAATTATTTGAAATAAGCACACATGTTTTAAAATCACACTCAGAATATATATATTGTGGTGCTAACAAGTTTCAATATCAATTGCCTGCATTTTGCTATTCAAATGGAGAAATAACAATTGCAATCACCTCTATGTTGATGGTTTTATTGATGTATATACCTCTAACTTTGCAAAATCACATAAATTTAGAAATTTAATATATTTTTGCATTTACTTCAATGAGAGAAAACATAAACTTTTGTCTAGTAAACTTATTAGTTGGTGTTTATACTTATAAAGTTCATGGCCAAATATATCTTTTTGCATCATCTTTGAATCCAACAGATCAACAACCAAAGTTTCTTCAGTTATATTTTGATGACTCAAAATATGAAATTGAAAATTGACTTCATCATGCTCCAACATTACAAGAAAAATTGATAGAGAAGCTTATAATAATCTTCAATGTGAATCTATATCCAATGTTCTTAAGGAATTTAAGAAATATTGAACCATTACAAGAGCATATTATTGTCATCAACAAAGATTGTAATCTTGAGATATTATTGTTTATGCAAAGGAAGGAGAAAGTTTTAAACTGCAACCATATTATGGTTATTATGACCCTCTTCAATATCCTTTATTGTTTCCTTAGGGTGAAAATGGATGATACAGGAATATAGCAAACAATGAAAAATTCACAGACCAAATTAAACTACAAATACAAGGTTTGAAATCTATTTCCACTACAATTAGCAAGAATTAATTCTAACAAGATCTATACATAGAGCAAGGTACAACTTTGATAAAATTATTGTATACTTTTTATATTTTCTTATACTTTTTTAAATTTCAATCAATATTTAATTGTAGATTCAACTCATCTTGTTGTTAGGACTAATTTCAACAAGATTTACAAAGGGAGAAAGGTATAAGTTAATTTTTTATATTTGAATTAATTCAATTTATTTATAAAGCACACTGAGTTGTATTTCTCTTTTAGTAATTGTAAGGAAAAAATCAAAGGAGATTACTTGTTAGGAAACTAGTACTATAAAACTCAAATTTGTAAAGATTCTCAAACAATATTATTGTATGGTTGCTGCTTATTTTAGCAATTTGTTGTTGATATGTACATTAAAGTTGAGACTAAGAGACTAGAATTCATTTATAAAAACCAAGATACTATTAGAGCTGAGCTTTATCAAGGAACAATTAATAGTATATATTTTACTGAAACAAGAGGTGGCAAAGTTGGGGAAAGTGTTGTTCTATCATCATCTTTCATTAGAGGACCATAAGATTTATGAAAATGGCATTTAAATGCTTTGGTTTTGGTTCATTGATTTGGAAAACTTGATATTTTCCTCACAACAACTTGTAATCCAAAGTGGGTAAAAATGATATCACAACTTAAAATCTTGGGAGGAGGCATTCAATAAACTAGATCTAATTATCAAAGTTTTTAGAGCAAAGATTGAACACCTGAAGAAGAAATTAAGGTTCCTTTGATAAAAGTGATAGCACATGTTCATGTAATCAAATTTCAGAAAAGAGACCTTCTACATGTACACTTTCTTATGATATTGGGAAAGAAAGATAAAATTATAAATCTAGATATATTTGATGATATAGTTTGTACAAAACAACCAAATGAAAGGGAAGATTTAGAGCTTTATGGGTTTATTGTCAAACATATAATTCATGGACCTTGTGGTCATTTGCAAAAATAATCTCCTTGTATGAATAATGAAAAGTGTAGATTCAACTATCTAAAAGCATTTTGTTCATAACTTATGCAAGACAAAGATTCATTTCTAATTTATCTAAGATGAAATAATGGTAGACAAATTGAGATTTCATGCCATTTTCTTAATAATAGATGGGTTATCCATACAATCTATATCTTCTAAAAAGATATAATTACCATATAAAAGTTGCAATTTATTTTTCTATTTCAGCTATGAAATACTTATATAAGTATATTTATAAGGTGTATGATTAAATTTCAGTATACATTGATCAAGATGAAAACATGAAGATTGATGAGATTAAAAACTATCAAGATGTGAGATGGATTTCACCAATGGAAGCCATGTGCAGAATCTTTGCTTTTAGACTAAATGAAATGTATCCTTATGTAAACTCATTGTAAGTGCATTTACCCAACAAACAAATGGCTATTGGAGGCACAATAGCTTGAAAAATGTTATTCATTCAGATTATGCCACAAGAACTATGATAACGAATTTTTTTGACAAAAATGCAACTGATGCTAAAGCCAAAAAATACCTTTATTGATAGTTTCTTGGGCATTATATTTGGGATAAAAGAAAATTGTACCGATATAAGAGGAAAAGAATATGTGTGATTGGACATATCTATACAGTTGACCCAAATGAATATGTGAGGTATTTTTGAGATTGTTTTTAAATCATAATCAGGATTTATTAACTGTTGACGATATAATATGCTCTACTTTTAGAGAATCTACACACATGTATGGACTGCTTAAAAATGATGATGTAAATTCTGCTTCTATAAAAGAAGCTATTGTATATGGTATACCTTATGTTCTAAGAAGACTCTTTGCAAAAACATCGAGTTTATGTGAACTAGGAGATGTGAAAGCAATGTAGAAAAAATTATTAAAGATTTGACACAATACTTTGCAAGGATTGGATTAATGACAAAACATAAATAAATAAGTTAGTCTTTGCAGAAATAAAAGATTTTTTTAAAGAAATGGATAGAAATATTACTGATTTTGATTTACCTACTTTATCTAGAAATGTAGCTAAAAATTTCATTACACCAAAAGAAGTTTTAGATGAGATGGCAATGCTTTCTCCAGTAAAGGACATGGACATGTTCCTCAAATTAAATTCAGACCAAAAAGTACTTTTGATAATATTGTAGAAGCACTTGAATTTGAAAAATGTGGTATGTTCTTTATATATGGCCTAGGAGGAATAGCAAACTTTTCTCTATCATTCTTTGCTTGCATATGTCAAGACTCAAAAAATATTTGGCAATTGCAAATGTAACATATAGAGTCACTACAACACTATTACTGAGTGATAGAACTATACACTCAAAATTTAACATTTCTCTTGAAATTTCTCATTCAAGTATTTGTGGAATCAAAAAACAAAGGGGTCTATCCATATTAATTTGAATGTCAAAGTTAATAAGATGGGATGAAGCACCAATAGCAAAAAAATTAGCATTTGAAGTATTTGACTATATACTGAGAGATATAATGGACAAAAATGAACCATTTGGTGACAAGGTAATGGTTTTTGGTGAAGATTTTTGATAAGTGCTTCCTATTATTTGTAAAGCAAGGAGAGCTTAGTCAGTTAATAGTTATTTAGTGAAGTCCTATTTGTGGCCAAAAATGATAAAAATGCAATTAAAAGAAAATATGTGAGCTCAAAATAATAGCAGGTTTAGTGTTTCTACCTCGAATTTCATTATTTTTAACTAAAAATGATGAGTTGCCATTTACATTTATTCAGAAACAATTTCCATCAAGGTTATGTTTTGCAATGACAATTAATAAGGCATAGGGTTAAATAATTCCAAATATAGGAATTTATTTGTCAGAGCATGTGAGCTCAAAATAAAAACAATAGTCATGATGGCTGAAAGAGGACTCATACATGGATCTTGTACAAGATCAATGACGGGATGAAAACTATGATGAGTGTGAGCCAAACTGACCCAGGAGCAAAAGGCAAGGAAATTAATGAAGATTATCATGTTGACAATGATATTCGCCATAGTCACAATATCTAGGTGGGACCACATATCTACAATCTTGGGATTCAGCTGCGAAAGAGAATGGGATTAAGACATGAGGGAAACACTGGGTTTGAAAAAGCAAGTAACACACCATTGTATTTATGAGAATACAAATCATTGATAGCTGCATGTTGTGCCTCATCAGGTGGAGCATTGGGTGATGATGAACCTCAGAGAGTGTTATTATATTGATGCTAAAATAATATGGAGCAAAAGATTAGTCCATAAAAAAGGAAGAGGAAGTGGGGAGGGGGCAGGGGAGGAGAGGAGATTTTACTAGTTAATTCAATTCAGCCACCAACTCATTCCATGAGCACTCCAACCTGGACATTATAAATCTCAAGGTTGGACACTTCCACACCCTTGAGTTTCACACAAGCCATCATCTCTTAAATAGAAGTTGGATCCAAACCCTCTCTAAAACAAACATCATGAATTTTGTCCATGGAAAGAATGAAAGGAGCTAGAGCTTTTTGAAGAAAGGAAAAAAATTAGGAAACAGAGGTTGAGTTTTGAAGTAGGAAGAAGAAGAAGCAAGAAGAAAAGAAATGGGGAAGAGAAATCTTGGTCAAAGAAGGAAGAAGAAGGAGAAGGAGAATGGAAGTGCAAAGAGAGGACCATGATGTAAAAGAACAAAGGGAGGAGTTTGCAAAAATTCATCATTGGGATTTGAAATCTCTTGTGACCTCCTCTTTGAAGGAATGCCATTATTAATAACAACAAAAAAAAGAGAGAAAACTAGAAAGAAAAGAAACTAGCCATGTTCTTTTTCAATTTCCTAGCATGCCATTCAAGCTGTATGCCAATATCATGGCATACCAAACCAATCACTTCAAGACAAGAAAACATCAAAAAAAGAATAGTAGCAAGTCACAAGAACTAGAGATGAAAAAAAAATATTTTTCTTATTAATAAATCTAGCTTGCAAAAAGGGGCACAACTTGTAAAGCTTTTTATTTGCAAATAAGTCAACAATCATTTGGACTCGGTAAAAGTTGTTGCAACACCTGTAGTAGGATAGAGGACTTATTGCGATGACCATGGAAAGATTTACTATGTCTCGTCACCGACATTTGTCAAAGAGATCACATGGATTGGCCTAGGTCTTCTTCAGCTAATGAGACCTCAATTCTGAAGCCCTTAGAGTAACTTTTTGATAGGTGCCTCTATATGTACGGGGAATCACTGCCTTCCGACCCACGGGAGTATACAATGTCAATGAGTATCAGCCTGCTGATAAGAGATAGAATACAAAAGTCTAATGGTGATGGTGATGGCAGCACTTTGTGTTAGAACTAGGAGTTGCACAAATATGCCAAAGGTGCTCTGGCTAGTATTCTATTAAGTTAATTGACAACCCATCATAACTTGGTGTCAACAAAAAAGGAGGAAGGTGAGTCGAATACCATGCAATGTTCTCAATGTTTGAAGAATATAAATTAGCGAGTAGGGACTCTTTGGTACTCAAAGACCACACTAAATTCACCTAAGGGACATGATGGTAATCATTTACGAAGCCATGACTGCAAGCCTCCAATTGAGGAATGAAAGACAAATGGGGAGGAACAAGTACTACAAGGCCTACCATCCTCACAAACCATTGAACCAAATATTAGTAGAAACTTCTTGAGATGTAAGAAAATGTTGTTCAAGTTAGAGTTGAAGAAACTAGACACTCCAAAAAAAACCTCAACCATAAGCAGCTGAGTCCAATCCTTTGATCAAATAGGCAATGAAAGGACAGTGAAATACTAATAAAGCATAGCAAGGAACTCATAATCATGTGTACATCGGCATTGTCAAGGCACATCGTTTGTTTAGGAAAATGAATAAGCCACAAAGCATAAACACCAAACCAAACATGCCATGACACAAAGCATAAATGCCAAACCAAGAATGCCATGACTATGTCAGTTGTTGACAAAATGCAAGGAATGACTTCTCTCACACACTGAATGAAAGAGCTCACATATTCCAACAACATAAAAGGATGAGATCTCCTTTCCTAACAAAAGATGGGTTAGAAGAATAGTAATATAATCCCCTATTCCAAAAGTCATGTTACTCACATCCGTAAATGCAAAATTTTCAAACTCTTTTAAACCCTAGAAGATGGCTCACTTCCTCTATGGTCGATAACATCTCTCCATGGGAAAACAAGAAGGTATGAGTAGCAAGAGTTCATCTTTCCACCACAGAAACAAAAGGAGACCAGTTCATTAGTTTACAACAAAGCACTTCAAACCATTGGTAGTTCACATAGAGAGTAGGGAAATAGTACAACACACGAAAATACACCGACAACTCTTTTACCTACAATGGATGATTGAAGCAATGGCCACTCGATAAATCAAGAACCTCCTATAGAGCAAAGGAAAAGAGGGCTAATTAGCATGAAAAGATTAAAAAAATGGGGTTACAACAAATGCCAACATATTATATATCTCGACAATTAGAACTCGAAAAAGGAAGAAACTAGAATCCAAATCAAGATGTGGTCAAAAACAAAATCAAGAGAAAACTCTAGTTCAGTAGAGTCTGATGGAGAAATTAAGCCAGCAGCCTTGAGTGTGAACTAAAAGCCACACTACATACACCAGCCACTTGGCATGTGAAGCAAAATAATATGCTAGGAAGTTGGCGTGTGAAAAGTTTTTTTTTGAAATTCAAGGAAAAATACATAAAGATAATAAAATGTAAAATATTTATGTAACATAGGGAATTTTTTTAAAAAAACCTTATTGAAAGTTTGTGTCGATGTACTATGTCTTATCATGCAGAAACAACACCAATAGCCACATCACACATAAATTTTATCAACCCGTGAACTATGATTTGCAGACCAACACCATAAATCCATACCAACAACCCCATTGACAAAGTTTGTATCCCACCATCAATAGGCCCAAGTCACTAGCTAGCATCCCCCTTGCAAAATCTACATCCACCTTAGGGAATAGCAAAGAACAACAAAAGTGGCATCGAGCTCATCCCACATAGGACATGTTCTATTTTTCAAAACCTTTGCCTAGGAAAGGTCAGAGTGGTCTACAACCTAACTTCAATACCCTTTAACCTAGCCAGTGGTTGACAAATTTTTTTGTTTACATTAAAAAAATTTACATTTTTAGAGTCATCATCACATTGCATTTACCTCAACATCCATGTATCTTCATCAAGATCCTCAGACACTATGATAGAAATATACTAGCACTCAATCACCTAATATCCCAATCTTGACTAGCTTGGCAACTTCAAACACAACTATCTTATCACAATAATTATAGTCAGAAAGGCTCCACCAAAAGCCCTCAAAAGTATCCTTGGACCGAAAGGCAACAAGCTATCCTTAGCACATCACCATTAGCCTCTTTTTTATTTCCTATAGACTACCCATTGCAAGAATAATGGAGGGAAAGGTTCCACCAAAAATCCTCAAAGCTATACTTAAACTACAAGAGAGCATAGAATCCTCGGCATGGTCCTATAGCTTCTTACCTCAAGAAATTATCGCAAGAAAGCTTACAAACCCTTGGATATATCTGCATTCTCATTTAAATAAATTTCCTAATTCAAATGAAGCCAACAAGCTAGTTAGTAGAAAGTCAATCAGGTCAATCCTCAAAGGGGAAATCATTTTACTCTTGACTCACACTTCATTTCTCCTAGTAGATTGCCATGAGATGGGAAACTTTAGATACCCACCTTTTTAGCCTCTTAAACATCATCATGCAATCGTGAGCTAATCAGACTCCCTATCATTTGAGCTAAAAATTCATTGAATAAAAAATCTTCATTTGGTAAACTAAAAAGATCACTTGAAATTTTATATTAAAAATTACTAATAATAAATAACAAGAAAATAAATAAATAAATAAAATGTGTGTACTTTTATACACCATCTACCTAGCATATGGAATGACTAATATGCCAGCTAGCTAGTGTATAAACCAAATCGCACATAGGCTAGCTAGTGTGCGATTAAAAACACTTGCTACCAAGCTAGTGTATGGATTTTTGGTGGGGCCCTCATTTTTTTCTTCAAAATCTACAAATAATTATCTCCTCCATTGGTTTCCACTATGGTTTAATCTCAGCCATCATTCTCCATTTACCTATACCCATCCAACAAATCATAAAAATTTGTTACTAAATCAAACTTTGATTAACTTTTTTGATCATCTAGAACTCCAAATTTCTAGCAAAATCTACTCCAAATCCCCCAAAAATATTAGCCCAATCATATATCCAAAAGATCTTAGACCTCTACCACAAATATTAAAGCAACCTTGTTCTCCCCCTAAAAATCTTCTCATCAAATCTTCTTATTAAAATCTTCAAATTAAATTTTCATGAAAGGATCTCAATCTAAATAAGCAAGTTCTCTAATAAAATGATTGGCTACGAGCTCTGAAACTATAATTTATAAAGCCATGAGAGTTTGGATCCTCATGAGATCAATTTTTGGGAAGGACCACTTCACGATCAGGGAGGTAAGGGGTTGTATGGCATCATCAAACTCCTTCTTTCCTTCTCTTTATCTTATCCATTTCTTTTTCTTTTAGTTTTGCATCTAGTTTAGATTGATAACATAGAATTTATTATCATTACTATCATATAATTTCACCCCCATAGGAAACCTTAAGAGCATTAGGAAGGAACTGCTAGGTCCTCCCCTCCCCAAGATGGCAGGTAAACCTCCACCAATCTTCTCACTTTATTCTTTTCATTTATTTGATGCAACACCCTAAAAACTCATAGAATCTTTCTCTTTTGCCAAAGAACATGCAAAATGAAGCCACAAACTGAAGGCCCAAATGACAATCTAAGAGGAGAGGTGAATTAGGTTTCTGAATAAAATAAATAATTTTGCCAAATCTAACTTCAATTCAATCCATATGCAATCACAACAATAGAATCTCAACAAACAATCAAAAATAACATAGTGCATATAAAGAGTAGATGAGTCAAGAGAATGCAATCTGATTTACATGGTTCAATGACCAACTACATCTATTCTATAGCCCTTGCCTCAAGCTTGAGGGCTGCAATCACTCCACTAGTAATAACATTTTTTTTCGTTGAAGGCAAGTCTTTACAATTCTTTGCTCCAATTGAGTAAGTGACACTTCACATTGGAGCTAACTCTCATAGTCTTCTAATACCTAGAAGAGCCCTCAACCCTCTCCAAAAAATCTAAGAGAGTTATAATGATATAGATTGATAAAAGCAAGAAAAAAATCTTACAAAAAGATTCTCTCAAAGATTGAAATACAAAGACAATCCGAATTTAAAAATTAAAACCTATTTAAGCTCTTATTGAGGGTAGGAAGCCTTCATCTTACTCTAATGATATTGAAAATTTGTTTTTCTTTTAAGTAAAGAAGTCCTAATCTAATATATAATTATTAGGAAGGAAAATCTAGCCATTGGGAACCACCCCATGTTTTTCCTACTAAATTTGGGTGACCAAACTCATCATCGAACTCATTCCAATAGTTAGAAAGTTAGTTGTCAAGTTTTTGTCTGCAAGTATTGGGTTGACTAAACTTACTAGTTTGGGAAACTGAACCTCCAAGCTAGGAGAATTGAACTCAGAGTTTGAACAACTGAAGATTGTAGAAATAAAATCTGAAATCTTATGTATGATAAGTTTGGGCAACAAAATATGACAGATAAAATTACTATAAGTTTTTTGCAAGTTTAGCTATTTGGCACAACTTAAATTTAACCTGGACAAACCAAAGATAAGTTGGTGATGGCATATCTAAGTTAAACTAAGTGTACTGCAAAAGCTTAAATTAATTAATAACCAAATCCTTGGCTCAAAAAAATAAAAAGTTAAACTTATGAGTTTGTAATTAATCTTCCACTTTGAGCATCCATCTTGATCATCAAAATTCATCTTCAAATTATTTTCCTTCTTATCTTCAAATCATCATCTTCATAGTCCTATAATTTTCTCTTGAGACTTGATACTTCTCAAGCTATGATGATTATTGCTAATCCTAATGCTTACCATAACTAGACAAACTTATTAAACACTAGTTTGATTATCAATAAAATTCAAACAAATCAACAATAAGAATTAGTTGGTCTCCCCTTAAATATATGCAGAGATAAATCAACAATTTTAAGTCAACATGAATATATAATATGAAAGAAAAAAGCAAACATGTTAATTAACTTATCAAAATAAAAGAGTTTAAAAGATCTTATGCATTGTATGCATGATCCCCCTTTCTATAATATACGGTCTCAATTGAGTGAATACTAAAATACCGCACATGCTAAAATAAGGCATATTCTCTATAAAGATTTCTCCATAATAGCATTACATTGATAGAAAAGTAAATAGAAGTTATAAGAGTTTAAGATTATCCCAAGTAATTATGTAACTTTGGAAGTACATTCATGAAAGACCAAATGACAACCTAGGAGGGGGATGAATTAGGTTTCATATGAATGCTAAAATATTTTTTTCAAATCTATGCCAATTGAAACAACAAGTAATCACAATAATGAAAGAGTTCAAAAAATAAATACAAAAGTAGAGAGTATACAAACCCATATACATGGTTCAATGACCAATTGTGCCTACCCCATAGATCTTACCTCATTCTTGAGGACCTTAATCACTCTAGTAGTAATGTTGCTTGTTAAGGCAAAGTCATGCTTTTACAAACTCTTGCTCCAACTATGCAAGTGTCATTCCACACTAGAGCTAACTCTCTCACACTCTTATAATACCCAGAAAAGCACTCAATTCTCTCCTAACAACCTAAAAGAAATACTAGGATAAAGATTGACAAAAAAAATGAAGAAAGAATCTCATAACAAGAGTCTATCAATCATTGAAATACAAGGATAATAAGGATATAAAAGTTCATGCCTACTTGAGCTCGTGTTGAGAATAGAGAGCTTGAGGAACTTGGATCTTACTCTAAAAATATTGAAAGTTCATTCTATTATTGAGCAAAAGAGTCTCAAGCCAATATATCACCATTGGAAGCAAAATGTAGTGGTTGGATACCACCTCAGGCTTTTTTTGCTAAGTTTAAATGCTGAATATGTGACCAAACTCATTCCAATGATAAAAAAAACTAGCCATTATATTTTGTCCTCATGAGTTTGGGCCCTCGAACCACATATTTAGGGAATCGAACCTTGAGTTTAGACAACCAAACTCTACATTCAGATGACTGAAGTTTTCTAGAACTTGAATGCTGATTTTTTTTCTATCAAGTTCAAGTACCCAAACATACCAATTATGGCATGCAAACCTTATTTGGGAAACCGAATGACCAAACTTGATGGAGAAACTTATTGAAAATTTTCTACAACTTCAGCTATTTGACACAACTTCAATTTAACTTGGATAAAGGTAAGATAAGACAATGAAGGAATATCTAAGTTAAGTGAGTTGCAAACCCAGAAACTCAAATAATTTAACAATCAAATCCTTGACTCAATAAAAATAAAAAAACTAAACCTATGAGCTTGGAGTTAATCTTTCACTTTGAGCATCTTTGAGCTTTTATCTTGATTTTCAAGTGTGATCTTTAAATTATCATCCTTTTTTATCTTTGAGTCATTTTCCTCATGATTCAATAAGTTATATCTTGAAACCCGATCCTTCTTGAGCTTGGATGATCATTGCGAATTGTGAAGCTTATCATATTAGATAAACTTGTTAAACTCTAATTAGATTATCATAAAAATTCAAAGGACAACAATCTCTACCATTTTCATAATGAAAAACTATGCATAGTGAACATGCTAAAATATATGACAAAAGTAATAGGGCATGCTTTGCACAAAATTAACTTTAGTGCAATTGAGTTTAAGAAGTCATGCAACTATACATACTCTTCTCCCCTTTTAGACATTGTCAAAAGGGTGACCACACCACCACCACCCCCCCCCCCCCCCCCCCCCACCCCCCCCCCCCTCGCTTAAATGAATGCATTACATGGAACATGAAGCAAAGCAAAACAATCATAAAAATTCAATTTTAACTTCACTAATATCAGGCATCATCAAATACAAAAATCTTAAAATAAAATCAGCAAGATATATGGATAATTACTATCAAATGGCTGCACAATATTGGATTACCAAAATCCAAACAAATCAACAAGAGAATAGACAATCAAGGCTCCTACTATATATATATATAGTTAGGTTAATAATTTTAAGTCAACATGAATATATAATATGAAAGAATACAAAGCATACATGTTGAATAACCTATCAAAATAAAAGTAGTTTAAAAGATTGTGTATTATGAATAGGAGGAATATGTATACAATTTATATAATATGAAACCCTTCATATAAATTGTATACGTATTCCTCTTATTCATAATAGACATAGTCTCAACTAAAATAATTCCTAGAGCTATTAGCTATACCCAAAAAGAATGCATATTCTCTATAAAGATAATAAAATTTATAAATAGAAGCATTGCATTGATAGAAAGCCAATAAAAGTAGAGAGTTTTACAATTACCAATTGTAGTTTAATCACCAATGAAATTTATTGGTATGTAGTCCATTCAAATATCCTCTTCATTATTTATAAGCTATAACATTACTATCTCTCCATAAAAGATTAGCAATAGTAAAGAATATCCTTAAAATGGATGATCAAGCATGAACATCATAAGGAATTACAAGTGAGATCAATACCAAAAAAATGGAAAAGTATGAAAGCGATTGAAACCAGAAACACCCTACTTAAACTAACCTAATTAGAGAATGACTAAAGGATAACCAATTAAAGATAATTGTCATTCCTACCAAACTATATTAGCAGAAGTTAGGGTGAATTTTGGAATCCAAACCCACAAATTTTGGAATCAAGATCTTTGGTACGCAAACTTATTTGAAGTTAGCATTTCTTCTAATTGGACAACAAGTAGAGATATGATAATTGTGTTGTATATACGTTAAGTTCTTCGTCTTCTTATTTCTTTGAATAATGAGACATGAAGAGGACTACTATATTACTACAGGGTGTACTCAGCACAATTATTAATTACTAATTGTTCAACTTTGTAACTATAGCTTTCAATAATAAGAATTTATTATAATAATATAGTAGTTACCCTTTTACTTTTTTTCAGAGGTATCAACTTTTATTTTCTGAGGAAAAAAAAAGACTAATAGTGACAAGCTAAATTTTTGAAGGAAAACATATACTAAGAACATTTGAGAATTGCTTCTTCACATTAAGAGTAAAACTCGATATGCTTTTTTTAGAAAGCTCATTATCATTTTGTAAAATATAAAATTTAGTTTTGAAAAGATGAGTTCTTTGAAATCAAATGATCATTTTTAATTTTCAAGGATTCAAATTTACATGAAATTGATGAAAACTCTTTCTTCAAAGGTGGATGCTTCAAAAATATTTTTTAAAATTTGGCTTGCAAATCATGAAATGCTTGAAATGCAAATCATTGTAAAAGACAAAGAAGAACAAGGGAAGGAAAATGAGTGGTGGGAAGAGAGGAGATAAAGATAAGTTAGGGAAAGAAAGTAACAAAATATAAAAAAGTATATAGAAAATATGCAATTGTAGAGGTGTGAGAAGAAAGAAAGGAAAAAGAAACAAAATAAGAAAAAAGGAAGAAAGAGGGAAAAAGAAGGGAGACACAAAAAGGGAAGAAAAGTATAAAATTTATTTGTAAAACTGATACAAAAATTTTGAATTGTCTCAATTTGCATAGAAACCGAGTTGATTGTATTTTTTTTTCAACCTACAGGAATCCTTTGAGTCTTTATTATCACTCAGTCTGAGGGAAACCCATGGGGTTTTGACTACCACTTGGCTCAAGAGAATCCCTCGGCCTATGAAAATCCCTGGAGGTCCCAATTGTCACTCAACATAAGGGAATTTTTCTAGGTCTGGATTGGCCTAAGGGAATCACTTTGGGTCTTGATCGCAACTCAACCAAAGGGAATCATTTAGAATCTCAGTCTCCACTTGGCCTAAGAAATCCTTCAAAGTTCTGAACACCACTTGACTTAATAGAATCCTTCAGGCTTCCGATAGTCACTTGACCAAAGAAAATCTTTTGAGGTCTCGATCACCTCTCACAAGTCAAAGGTAGCCTTCAAGCTCCAATCACTTGAGCAATTAAGTCAGTTTAATTGAGCCAATCACCAAAAGAACAAGCTAAGTTAAAACAACTTAATCAAATCAAACAAAAAAAATATTAATTAAATAATTTAATGAAATCAGTTGAATGCAAACTAACTTGACTAAGCCAATTGATTATATTAAGGTAATATGGACTGAGATAGGACTGAAATTGACTTAAATTAGGTCTAAGACTAACTTAAAACTTGAACCAAATTGCTTTTACTCAACCCCTATTAGAGTACAATTGTGTTAAGCCATACCTAAACTAGTTCAAACCCAAAGCCTTATCAAGTGAAGTAAGTTAGAACCCAAACCAAATTGGTTTAAATCTTAACCCTAGTTGGGTATAATCTAGTCAAACCTGAAGCAAGCTAGTTCATACTCAAACCCTAATTGGGTCCATTCAAGTCAAACTAAAGGCAAACCAGCTCAGGCCTGAACCTTGATTGGGTCTAATTAGGTCTAACCCAAATCAAACTAGGTTAAACTCAAACCCTAGTCAAGTCTAATTGGGTCAAACCTGAACCAAGTTTCTTTAGACCCAAACTCTAATTGGGTTCAATCAAGATGAACCAGCACCAAATCAGCTCAAACCTAAATCCTAATTAGGTCTAATTAGGTTGAACTAGAACAAAACTAGTATAAACTTGAACCCTAGTCATATTCGATCAAGCTGAACCAAAATCAAACAAGTTCAAACTCAAACCCTAATGAATCCAAAAGGGTCAAACTCGAAACTAATAAAGAGACAATAAGAGTCAAACCTAAATCCAATTAGGATCCATTAATTGTCAAACTCAAACCCAATAAGGGTTGAACCTGAATCCAATTTAGGATGCATTAAGGGTCAAAACCAAATCAATTAATTATCAAACTTGAATTGAATTAATGATCCATTAAGAGTTAAACCCAAACCTAATAAGGGTCAAATCAAAATCCAATAGGGTATCCAACAAGGGGTTAGATTCAAGTCCAATAATGAGCTTTCCCAGAACTACAATCCTTAGAGGTCGAGCTCTCACCTTTCTAGTTCTTTGCCATTAGGAGGACATCAACATCCTCCACACCACTCTTTTGCTTGGAACTTGGCTACAAAGGACTCTCCTAGGGAGCAAAGATAAGTTCCTACAACTTGGCATTAATGAAGTCTAGGCCATCAAGATCTATGAAGAAAAAGAGAAAATTTATTCAATTTAATTAGACAAACCAGACAGATTGCACTTCAACTGAATTTCCAACTTCCCCTAGATAAAACCAAAAGGAAGTGGTTATTAAAGTTAGTATACTCACTCCGCTCCCTAGCTACATTGAGACCTCAAAAGTAGAAATTCTACATAGAAGCCTAGAAGGAGCACTTTTATAGCTTAAGGGCCACATAATCATCCTAGTGAGCAAGAAGCTAGGCCATATATTTTACGAGCTTCGGCTAGTCACGATGTTAGGTTCAATCATAAGGGTTTCAAGGTAGACAAAGGCCTTCATTGTAGAAAATCTTGGCCTTAAAATCCTTCCAAGGATAAATAAAACTAGAATTATCTCATAATAGTCTATTCCCTAGTTGTGGGGAGAAGTGTCATTTTCCTATACTATTAGAGTTATAGAGATTGAGGCATTTTTGAACATCACTATGGAAGGTTCAACACCCTAGGACCAGCTAAGAGCCTAGAATGTAGCTATGGTACACATCACATTAGAGGATAGTCAACTCTAAGATAAATCATATCTTATGAGGGCCTCCCTAATGAACCCTTGAATGGAGAACCTAAACCCTAACAGTAGCGAAAGTTAATGGATAAACTTTGAAGATCTTTATCGCTTCCAATATTATCTACTCGGGTACCTACATGAAACCCAAATCTAGAGAAAAAAAGGACATCTACTCATTTTTCTCTCAAAACTTAACTGGATAGTTAAAAGAGGCCAAACACTCGATAGTTAAAAGAGGCCTAGCCTTGGATGGTCTTGAGGTGAGATATGTTATTGAGATCCTAGGCCTCTTATGGTACTAGACTGGTGAGTCAGGCTTTTAGTTAAAGATGAAATATAAGGCAAACTATATGTTAGAACACTAAGCAATTCTTCTATATGCCCCAACTAATGACCAAAAGCTCCCAAATGGAGGTCTACCATTTAAGTTTAAAAAGTTAGGTGAAAGGTATGAGATGCTTGGAGTTAGTATTCTACATTACAATTGAGTTTCAAGATCCCAAACTAGCCATTAGTGTGGACTAAGAAGAAATGGGTCCCAAGTGAAGGATGAAGTCATCAGCAAACTGTAAAGGCCACAAACATAAAGCACTACTAAAGCAAGGAAAAGAACAATGGAAGATGGAAAAAAAACACAACGAACAACTTTGTAGACTTACAAGCCATCAATTTAGAGAAGAAACTATATTGGTTTTTGCTAAAAAATGGAGAAAATTGGCCACCAAGAACCAAGAGCCATGAAATACACCATCACCACTCATGGGGAAGATGACTAGAAATGATTAGTAGACTAAAACCTACGATTCACTCACTTATTTGTCAAAATTCCCAATGACTCAATGTTTATGACCTGGGCCTCAAGATCAAGCCTTAGATCTAAGGGCCCACATCTCAGTTCCACACCTAGTAGCCTTAGACCAAGGGTCATCTAGGTGAAATGGAGGAAAAGTCAACTAGGAAGTTTGTACTTGTTTCACTTATACTTCTCTTTGATTCTAGAATCCTACCTAGACCACTTCATATCAATTCCATTAAGAAGCTACTCTCTGAGTAACCACATGTCTTTGGGAAGTTCATCCACAAATATAGAAAGCTATAGTCGAGTTCCCACAATTTGGCAACATTTGGATGGTCTTCATATCTTCTAGAAGTGCTGTCCTACTATGTTGCTAATAGGAACTATGCCACATTATGCTCTATCTCCTGATACACAATAAGCAAAGATGTCATAGCAATATGGTCACCTTTTGCTAGCTAACCCAAGGGTTGTTAGCAATTATCCAAAATTACAACTTGGTCACAAAGGATGTAAGTTCACTACTTTGTATAAGGGGGAATCTTCCGTTCTTCTCCAATTTCTATTAGAGAGATACGAGAGAGATCCAAGCCTCTCATCCATGGTCAAAGTCCACAAAGGGTCTTCATCTTCTTGCTCCAGTCTAGAAACATCAAGGATAGATCATCATATCCCTTAGAAGCTTTCAAACCTCCAATTTGGAGATATATTCTCATCTCTCCTAGTCATTATATACTTTTATTATTATCTACATCTTCCTCAAACCCCACCTAAATTAGTTCTTTGAATGACTTCTGTTGGGAAAACCTCCAGTGGGTAGTGGCTTCCTTTGTTTTTCATATATGGCTTAATTGTCTTGGATCATGGAGAGCTTTTCCTGGAAGATCCCTAGATCAAGTTGTGTTGCAACAACATATAACTTTTTTATACTCTAATTTTTCATATAATAAAAAAGTGATTGCGAAGTTATATACTTAATTATAATATATTATGATCATAAATTTGATATTGTGCATAAAAGTTAGTCCTTCTACTCATAATTCCCATAAAATAACTACTCAAATAATTGTTGATCAAATATTTGACATAGACCGCATATGAGAGCATGAATATATTCACATATCACAAATCTAATTTCATTTGCATACTATGTGTAAAGACCAACATGATCTCCAAATTCTTGCCGATAACATCACCATCGGTCCACTTGTAGTTGATGTCTTGCGCCCTATGACAGATCTACCATTAGATGTGCATCTGGTACTATTTTGGTTACTTTGGTTTCTTCAACAAATTTTCAAACAATAAACTGCTTAAGTATTCTTCTCTAGCCATATAGTGGTTGGGCTCATCTAGTAGTGAAAATGTAATTGATTTCCTTGTAATTTTTAGATGATTGTGGAACCTAAAGAATGAGTCCCAGATTTTATCAAGGCTGGTGCAGATATTGTAAGTGTTCACTGTGAGCAATCTTCAACAATCCACTTGCACCGAACACTTAATCAGGTAACCTTGGTACTTGAGCTTTGCTCAGAATATAGAATACAATGTTCTAGATATAGTGGAATGATATTTTATCCTGCTAAATAGTTTTACATCCACCTTAGCTTTAAACGTAACTGATCACTACACTTTTGTCAGTTACTTTAATAATTCTTCTTATTAAAAAAAATTTTCTGCCCATTTTCCTCTACTAATGTAATTGAAGATATGCTGCTGGCAGGACCTGAGATCAGTTTGCATGAGATGTTAGTATTATGCCATCTTTTCAGTTAGAGACCTATTGTCAGTGTTTGTAAATCTAATGTCTTTAGGTTCCATAAGGTTCTATATAAGAATGGAAATTTGTGTTGTTGCCTATTTCTAATTTATCTAGTTCTTGTCTTGCATAAATTCAGATTAAAAGTTTGGGAGCAAAAGCTGGAGTAGTTTTGAACCCTGCAGCCCAATTGAGTGCCATAGAATATGTGCTGGATGGTAAGGATTTATTTTGTAGCTACATCACCAAAATAGGTGTTTCTTTGACATATTTCATTGTAGAGAAAAGGAAAGGTGTTTATGATGTTTTTTGTTTGAGCTCTTTGATTTAATCACTCAAACCTCCTCATACTTTGTTCATTAGATGTAATGCTAATTGCTTTGAGCAGTCAGATTGGTTGTTAGAACAGGGAACCAAAGATAATACATAAACTCTATTTTTGAACTTTGTGGAATTGGAAAATTGTTACTAGCACATCATGCTATTATGATTTTAAGTGACATAATGCTATCTGATTACTGTAAAAGGAAATATTAATTTGTACAAATGGAAGTGTGCATCCTTTTATGTCCAAATATCCACTGAGAGCCTTCTATGATGCTCTAATGAACTTAAGAAAACTTGGAGATTTGTATTGCTTGCAATAACAATTAGTAGTAGATCATTTCTAAATCAAGATTTATGATCTATCTATGTTGTGATGTTTGGACGTTTTAATACTCCATTAACATTCCTTACCACTTTACGTTATTAAGGCTGAATATCTGTCTATACTACAAACTCTAGCGAAGATGAACAAAAAAAATAGGAATTATAATTTTAAAGAACCATGGCCCTGACAAAAACAAATAGATATCACTAAGTATAGCAAGTAACCATGCAATATAATAAGTAATTACATAATATAAATAATGACCATATAGCATAACCAGTAATCATACAATATAAACTAAATTTTGCAAAAATGACCATAAACCCCACTCAACAGATAATAATAACAGACATTACATGTCAAATGCTTGCAATATTTAAGATTAGAAGAACAGAAGCACCAATAAATTTTGTACCTAAAATGATGAAAAGGCAAGATAACAAACATACAAAGAAATATCCCAAAAAGCCTCCAAATAAACCAAGCTGCCTCCTACTAACTGCAACGAAACATTCCAAAATTACCCCATCACAATTCCAAAGGAACATTTTTCATCCATTACCAATCTCCACCTTCCCTTCAGGACCTTAGCTAGAACCTTCTTGTCCTTTAGCTTTGACTTACCCCTCTTTGCTTTGCCTTTTGGCTTCTTGACCTTCTTAGCATGGTGGTAATGGCATGGCAATCCTTTTGCATGCGTGTGTAGTGCACTCAAATGAGGCCATATACTCCTAAAACATGTTAATCACCTTGTGGATAAGCTCACAATCTAGTGACCCATCCTAATCAAACTAGAGTACTGTATAAAAGTCAAAGTAACCACAATCTAGTGCCGACTGATGTGATCCACCATTGACTTTCCTCCCACACACCCCCCCCCCCCCCCTCCCCTCTACCATCATCTATTGTATCCATAGGTACAATAGCATCTACTTGTCTTTACTAAGCATCGCGATGAGTGCCAAGTGCATACCCCCATCCCCTAAATGAGGTGGCTAAGGATGTTGCAACAAGCAAAAGCTAAGGTGGCAGCAACCATTTTTAAAAGGTAGTTTCCTTGTAGTCTCCAACCCAAGCTTTGCTAAGATGGGAGAATAAAGTTCTGTCAAGGTAAAATAACCAGCCAACAAGATATTTGTCCAAAAACAAGCAACTCCATCATCCATGGCTTAAAACACACAAGACCCAACCTCTTTTCTGCACATCCAAAAAATATCAACTCCCACCAAGTAATTCTTGTCTCATCTAGATCAAGACACCAAACTATTGTAGTAACATTAACCAAATTGTATTTTGCTATTGCAACAAAGAAAAATTTGAAATATGAGCCTCTCGGATTGTCATAACAAACTAAATTTTCTTGAGAACACATATTTGTCCGCATTCTAAAATCAAATAGTGATAAAGTGCAGGTCCTATGTGGGTTCTTGGATCACATCAGATGTTGGTCTGAAACTTGAGGAAAATGAAGTTACTTTGGTGATTGTTAAACTTGTTTTGCTATTTGCAAATGCAAAAAGTGCTCGGCTAACCAATGGTTAGAGTGCCTAAGGATTATAAAATGCCTAGGGCTTCTATAGGAAACTAGGTAGTACAAAGCTATGTCATGGTTGTCAAGGAGGTGTTTGAGCATGTCATGGCTTGTGGAGGAAGAGGATGTATGGGCATGCATGAATGGAAGAAAATGTTATGCCAAGTGGATCCCCATTGGCTCGAGGCTCTGACTAGACTTTTATACTTGGGGGATCATGCACTTGGTGTAGTGGGTGGATGTTCTACAAGAATGAATAATAGCTTGAGAGGTGCCCAGGGATGTCAAAGAATCCTCACCTAGCCATATTGAACAGTGTGTGAAAATGTTAGAAGTCTTTAGCTGGGCAACTTCTGCCATCCTTCTCATTAATGATCAGCTACCTCGTGAGTAGGGAGCTTGACTTTACCTCCATTAGCTTCATGATTTAGATTTTCTCATTGAATGCATGTTATCAATGCTTGTGCTTTCATTAATGGGCTCTAGTCGGATAGAGTATGGTTGCTCAAGGGTTCTTTGCCAAATTGAGGAAAGTCATTTTTGATGTTGAGCTAGAAGCATGGCATATAAAGTTGCCAACATAGGATCCTATATACTTGGAATGTTCCTCCATTATTGCCCCTCAACTTCCTCATGCACAAGGACACTTGCCCCATGTTGTGCCTCAACAAGGGGGAGTTGACGCTTGATTCTTTCCAATTGCAAAGATTTGTGCAACAATGAGGAGATTATGGCTTGCTGTGCTAGTGAGATGGATGCCATCCTTTCAAAATCACACGAGGTTTGCTAAGATGATGTGACAGGCCATTAAAGTCCACTACCTATCTTATCTTGTGACTTAATTGCACTTCACTCATTCTGACACTCTAGTCACCAAGGCAATTGATAGTGGACACATGGTGCATTGGGGAGTGAACAAGCACCTTTGGAAGTGTCTTTTATGCTTGAAACTCCTCATAATTTAGGTTGCAAATCACTTTTAAAAGGTGATGGAACTTCTTTTATTTTTTTATCTATGACTTGCCTTTTGCATTATTTTGTTTTGAAACTACTTTTGTGTCCCTTAGTCTTTCTCAAAGATGTTGCAGGCTTTCGACTTAAAGGTTGGTGCCATCCCTTGATCTTCTACAATGGCCTATTATGGAGATGACAGCCTCCACCCTGAGTTCCTTAAGACAAGGTAAGTATATGAAGTTTTTGTTTTTTGCTTCTTTTGAGAATATATGTTGGCCCTAAAACTCCTTGGGCAATGGGGAAGCTAATTTCCCTGAGTTGATGGCATAAGAACTAATGAGAGTCATCCTCCAGTGGTTCTAGTTTGTCATAAAACTACTGAGAGCAAGGGTCTTCATGAGCCTGTGAATGTATATGGCTTTCCACCAAGTACCAAGGTGGATTTGCTGAGAGGGGAATAGTAATAACACTTCATAAGTGAGCCTTATGTGTAGACTTCTCTTTGAATTACTTTTAGGCTAGAATTTGCTTCCCCATAGAGCAATTCATCAATGATATTTTGGCTAATTTTAATTTGGACCCCTAGACAAATTTCCCAAACTCACGGTAGAATATAGTGGCCTTCATGGTGTTATGTGCTACAAACAGCATGAGGCCAACTATCCAATTATTTAGGAAAGCCTTTACCCCTAAGGCTTCTATAAAAGAGGGGCGGTATTTCTTTGCCTTGATGGAAGGAAGATATTTAGTAATAATCCTATCAAAGTCTAAGGCTTTTCAAGACATCTAGTGGTTGTCTTTTGTAATGAAGATCTAGGCTTGAAGTCAAATTAGGAAAGTCCAAAAGTGCCAATAAGACTAGCCCATGCTTCTAAGGAGGCAGGTTCACCAATGGATAGATTGTGGTCATTGTGATGTGCTATAGGAGAGTGACAATCTTAGCCTTAGACATTTGGGTCACACTTCTAGTAGTAGATAGTAAGTAAATGATTTGGGCTTGCTTTTTCTATCCATCTCACAGTTGATTGTTCCTCCATGCAAGAAGTTGAGGCATGCATATTCAATTTGAAGCTTTAAAGGCCTCCCTCACTTTGCAGCCCATGAACCAATATAAAGTTAAGCGTTGGCAATGGAGGAAGGATGAAAAAAAAAATGAAAGAGACTCCCAAGCTTTGTCATCAATAAAGGAGCAGTTGACAAGGAAGAAAAAGTTAAATAAGAGTTGCATTTGCAACAAGGATGAAGGGAGGAATACTTGCCTATCTTGCAGCCGAATTTGAATATGCCACTATTTGCTTCCAACCCTTCCCCTCACAAATGGTGAAGAGGGTGGAAGCTTACCCTTTTGTCTTGAGGTCTACACCAGTGCCCTATAAAGGGATGGATAAATGTCTCTAAGCACATGAAGAGACTAGGGTGTAGAAGTCCAATAGCAACAATGCTCATGAAGGTCCTACATTGCAATAGGAGTGTCCTTCCACCCCAATACATGAGACAAAGGGAAAGATTCCCCCTTTTACAAATTTTTTGTGTTGGGAAATATCATAGGACACTAGAGAATTTTAGGAGCCAATAGTCCATTCACTTGTATTCCCATCTTCCTTAAGTACATAGAAGCTAAATTTATACTTGAAGAATATATTAAACTAAGATACATTCATTGGTCTACTAATTAATTAGCTCCTTGAAATATTAAGAGACAATTATGGCTCCTTGAAATACTAAGAGACAATTCTAGACTAATCCACTAGACTCTTGATACATGAACCCTAAGATTAATTCAGCATATTACTCAACATATCTCCCCCTTCATGTGCTATTCTTGAACTCCCAATTTTTCTCAAAAATAGTTGAACTTGTCTTTTGCCTCCATGAAAATGTGCACAACTTGATCTTGAGTATTGCAAAATTTCAACTATGCTCCATCTTCACTTACATCTCGAATGAAATGGTGATTGATATCAATGTGGCGAGTTCTACTATGATAAATAAGACCCTTGGTAATATCAATGTTTGATATATTGTCACAAAACATCATAGTAGCTTCATTTTTCTTCTCTTGAATGTCTTCAAGAATTCTTTTAAGCCAAATCACTTCTGAAGTAGCCAAGCTAGCTGCCACATATTTGGCTTCAGCGGATGATAGTGCTACACTTTGTTGCTTCCTTCATGACCAAGAATATACTCTAGAAGCAAGTGAAAAAAAAAATCTGGAGCTGCTCCTCATATCATCATAGCATCCTCCCCAATCACTATCATAATAACCAAGCAATTGTGCATCAACTCCCTTGTTGAATTTGATCCCAAAATTAAGTGTGTCTTTGATGTATCTCAAGGCTCTCTTGGCCATTCCAAAATGCAATTGGCTTGGATTGTGCATAAACAAAGATCATAAACTTGAAGCATACATAATATCTGACCCAATATCTATGAAATATAATAAATTTCTAACCAAACTTTGATACAAAGTAGCATTGACCTTCTTCTCTCTATCTTCTTTGACAAGCTTCCATTCACAACAAGTGGTGTAGACATAGGTTTGCAATCAATCATGCCAAATATTTTCAGCATACTTCTTTTGGCAAATAAACACTCAATCATCTAGTTAATAAATTTCCATGACAAGAAAATGATGTAGTCATCCCATATCATTTATTTCATATCTTTGCATCCTGTCTTTCGTAAAATCAGCAATCATCTTTCCATTATTACTAGTATAAAGCAAATCATCAACATATAAGGCAACAATACAAATATTTGATTTACTTTGAGTCCTCACATACAAAGTTGTCTAACTTTTGCTTTTCTTGAATCCTTGTTCCATGAAATTAAAGTCAATTTGTCTATACCAAGACCTTAGAGCTTGCCTGAGCCCGTAAAATGCTTTCCCAAACTTGTACACCTTGTTTTCTTATCCTTCTTTGACAAAGCCTTAAGGTTGTTGAACATACACCTCCTCTACAATTCACCATTCAAAAGTGCAAATTTGATATCAAGTCGGTAAAGGTTCCAACCTTTCTATGCTGCTATGGTAATAAGAGCTCGAATAGCATCAAATCTTGCAATTGGTGCAAATGTTTCATTATTGTCAATTTCAGGCTATTGTGAATAACCTTTGGCCACCAACCTTGCCTTATTCCTTTGAATTGAAGTATCCAGATTCAGTTTGACTTTGTAAACCCATTTCACTCCAATGGTCACTTTGTTTTGAGGTTCATCAACAAGGCTCCAAGTGTTGTTATTCTCATTGGCTTTGATCTCCTCTTCCATAGCTTTTCTCCAATCTTTTTCTCCATAAGCTTCTTCAAAATTTTCTACTTCAAGGATTAAAAAAGTTACATCTTGCATAAGCATCACTCAAATTCTTCATTTTCTTTGAGTATGAAGAACTCAAACGTGAGCTTCGAGATGATGTTGAACTACATGATGGAGTTGGATCTTCTTCATTTTCATCATCATTGGTTGCATTTTATTGCACCTCATCTTGCAAATGGTAGCTTTTTCAATCTTACTTTCATTCCAATTCCAAGAGGCATTGTCATAAACATCTCAGCTAATAATAGTTTTGTTAGTTTTCAAGCTAAACAATCTATAGACTTTAGATTTTGAACTATAGCCAACAAAAATACCTTTTCCACTTACTTCATCAAGCTTGTACCTCTTCTCTTTTCAATTTTGAGAATAGCAAATTCTTCCAAAAACTTTCAAGTGCTTCACCAATGGCTTCCGTCCACTTCATGCTTCAATTGGAGTTTGATTCCACACAACCTTTGTGGGACTTCTATTGATCAAATACGCAGCTTTATAAATAGCTTGAGCCCAAATGTCTTTGGGTAATCCATTATCATGTAGCATAGACTTTGCCTTCTCCATTTTACTTTGATTCTTCCTCTCAAACAGTTCATTTTGTTGTGGTGTATAATCAATGGTTAGCTGCCTTTCCATGCCTTCATCTTTAGAAAATTCCTGAAATGTATTTGAAGTGACCAAGCCTTTTATGCCATAGCCATGAGTCTCCATTGATATGTGCCTTCTATCCATTTTTTCACAAATACAGCAATGAAAATCATCAAAATTAAGTGCATAATGATTCTCAAGAAGTTATCCAAGGCTAAGCAAACTTTGGTCCAAGTCCGGGACATATAAGACATCAAGAATCAAATTTCTGCCTGTTTTTCTTTGAACTGAAATAGTTCCTTTTCCTCTTGCTTCCACCCTGACTCCATTGCCCATCTTCACTTGAGTGCATATGGATGTATCCCTGTCAATCAAAATGGATTTGTTTCTTGTCATATGGTTGCTACAATCACTATCAAGATACCATACATCATTCTTAGTTTCAGTGGCACTATGACAAGCATAGAACAAGTTCCTTTCACCTTGCTTCTCTTTATAGAATTGTGCTTGTTGGTTGTTCTTCAATCTACAATCTTTCTTATTATGGTCAAATCTTTTGCAATAGTAGCACTTTGGTTTGCCTTTGTACCAGCACTCTTTCTCTACATGGTTGCTCTTGCCAAAAATATTGCATGTTAAGCTGAGAATTTTCAACATAAGCTATTTGAAAGTTGCTCCTTCCTCTTCTTCTTGAGCTTTTGCCTCTTTCTCTTCCATGGCCATATCAACCAGCTCTATGAGAATCTCCTTCTCTTTGATCATTCCAAGAAGTTTCTTCTTCATTGGATTTGTAGCTGAAGTTTGAGTTTGGACTAGAATGCACTTCCTACAGATTTTTCAGCATGCCTTGCCAACATTTTTCTCATGAGCCTTCACGGATCCCATCAAATCTTGAACGTCCAATGAGGAAATGTCATTACTTTCCTCAAGTATGGACACCATTACATCAAATTTTGGAGGTAGACTAAGAAGAATTTTCTCAACAATTTTGCTGTCAGTTACTACTTCACCAAAGGCTTTCATTTCATTCAAAATTTTTGTAACCTTGGTCTAATAGTCTTGGACACTTTCAGATTCATTCATCTTCAAATTTTCAAGTTTTCTTCTAAGAGTTTGAAGAGTAACATTCTTCACCTTGTCATTCCATTGGAACTCGTTTTGTAGAATTTCCGAAGCTTCCTTTGCATGATTAGCTCTCATGAATCTTGAGAAGATATCTGGATTCACTTCTTGCTGAATAAAGGAGAGTGACTTTGCAACATTCCTTCTATACTGCTTGAGATTATTTTGCTCTTGATAGGTGACGTTGGATGTTGATGGAGCTTCAACATAACCTTCCTCTATGTACACCCACAAGTCTTGTGATCTAAAAATTATTTTCATCTTGACACACCAATGCTCAAAATACGCTTCAGTGAATACGGGAATTGGAGAATTATCATTGCCTAAGGTGGTCATTTGTAGGCTGCTATCAAGGAGAACAAGAAGCTCAAGAAGGAAGCAAAGAAGAAGAGTGTGGTAGCTTCTAAAGATGGGACTTCTTCGAAAGCTATTGCTGCAAAGAAGAAAGCTTTAGCTAGGAGTAGCTCTGATACCAATTTTGTTGTAGAAACATTGGAGGACACAAAAGACTTTTTGGAGCCAAGAATCTATTCATTTCATTCAATTGTATTCCCATCTTCCTTAAGTACATAGGAGCTAAATTTATACTTGAAGAATACATTGAACTAAGCTACACTCATCGGTCTACCAATTAATTAGCTTCTTGAAATACTAAAAGACAATTCTAGCTCCATGAAATACTAAGAGAAAATTCTAGCTCTTTGAGATACTAAAAGACAATTCTAGATTAATCCACTAGACTCTTGATAGATAAACACTTAGATTAATTTAGCATATTACTCAACATTTTGCCTTTTGTGGATTGGACTCCACAAGGCATTCCAGTGTTTGAGCATGGTGAACCCCCCTCACAACCTAGGGAGAATCATTCACACTTTAATAGATGTCAAAGTCTTCTTTTAGCTAATCCTATATGGGGTGGAAGTTTGAAGACAACCACCAACATCTTGACTCTGCCCTCCTTTGTGAAGCATGGCTTTTTAGGCGATGGTGCATGTGAGTCCTCATTGACCTTGTTCCTTTTTATTATATGGAGAATAATAGTCTTTTGTGCTTTTTAGGCTTGTGGTCATGTGATTGAGATCTGTTCTCACCTTCTGACAGTAGAGAGGAGCCATGAGGTGAGCTCCTCATATGACATTCTCTGTAGCTATCTTGTGACAGCAGAAGCTAAGCTAGTCCCCTGGGAAGGTGGCTTTACCTTCTATGATAAAGAAATAGGGGACCTTCAAGATCAAGCAGATGCCCTAGATGAGGGGTTCAGGACTGTTGCTGTTCACAAGAAGATGATGAGAGGCAAAGGGGAGAGGAAGTAATGTAGAACTTGGAGGAGATGGGCACCCTCCTGAAATAGAAATATCCTTTTTTAGAAGAGCTCACATGCAACCACAACTGGCCTTAGACATAGCTTTGAGAACAACTAGCCTTTATTAAGAGATGACTCAGGAGCAAGATGAGTTTCTGCAAAAGCTCGAGACCCTAAACCTCAATCTGGCACACCAAAGCTCAAGTGTGGTAGAGAAGATCAAGACTCTGGAGGATCAGCTGGAAATAGCTATGGTTCTAGGCCACACTGCTAGTTTTCTACTTTTTCCTCATCTGGAGAGGAGCATCTTCACTCACCATGGAAATGCTTATAGGTCCTTCCAGGCCTTCTGAGTGAGCTTCTTCTCAACAAAAGATAATGTCTAGTCAGCTAGAACATGGCTGAAGAAGTGGACTATGATGGCCCCCCTAATGAGTTTGTCAAAGTCAACTTTTCTGACAATGAGATAGATACTGAAGATGAACATAAAGAACTAACTCATGATGATGATGAAGGTGATGATGGAGGTGATGTAGGAGACACCCATAGACTCCACCTAAAAGAGGCTCTGTGATACATGATACACTCTAGGCAAATTCTCTGGGGCTGAACTTTTCCTCCTTTTTGTTGGAACCGCAAAATAGCTTATGATATTTACATCCTAAAATGTGTGCTTGGATGTTTGTCAATGCTTCCTTGCAAAGGTACTAGGCCACACAAGATGCGGGTGAAGAGTTCTAAGTCCTATCATATTAGTAGCAAGCCATTCTATGCAATTTATAAGAGGCCATTCCGGTGATATGAGGTATTGAACCAATTCATTGAGTTAGGGTTTGAGCTTCATCGATGGTAGAGGTTTTGTGTACCTTATGGAGTGCCAACCCCTGGTCTTGTAGAAGGAGTGGTGAACCTAACAGGCCATATGAGCAGAATTTGCCATAGCAATGACACTAAAGATCGAACCTAACAATTAGACATCAAGCAAGGGCATTGAGGCAGTGTTTGGGCTCTCTAGGAGGCCAAGGTCTTCAATAGGAATATACCTATGAAACAATAATATGAAAAGAAACTACAACTGACTGTAAATACTTGCATACTCAGGAGGAACACTAGTTCACATACCTCCATTGTTGAGCCCAAGGTGAAGACCATACTGAGCTTGTTATAGCAGCTATGTCTTGGGATGTCATATCAGTGATTCTAAATTGCAATAGAGCTCTTGATGAGAATTTTTCTGAGTTAATAAAAGTCTAAAATAAATTAGGTCCATATGGTTGTAGCCTCATCGTGAAGACTTGGCTTATGATAAAAATTTGGAAGATCCTATAAAAATATCATTCTCCTATACAATGCCTGAAATAAAGACATTGCTAAGTGAGTTATAGAAATCCAGTATATCACAATTATTGTGACATGAATCGATTAGGACTTTCATGCCTAAAGCCTACTCAGATTTTAGAAGACCATGCCAAGCTCGTTGAATCATCCTACCAAGCTTGCAAAATTGTTTAGGCATGCCAAGTCCTATTAAAAAAACATGTTGAGCTCATGGAATTACCATATTAAGTTGGAAAGATTGCTTAGGTAGGTGAAGGCTTTATTAGAAAACCACACTGAGCTCGTGAAATCACCCTACAGAGATAGCAAAGTTTCTTGGCTAGTCCAAGGCCTTTAGAAAGAACCATGTTGAGCACATGCAATTATCCTATTGAGCTAGCAAAATTACTCCAGTAGGCCAAGGCTTTGAGTACTCAAGTTGGGTTGGAGCTTTGATGCAAAACTCAACCAAAGTCATAGAAATTACCAAGAAGAGTTGACTCAACCTCATAATTCTAACACTTTAGTGCTTAGGTTATGCTAGGGCTTAAGTGAAAAACTCTGCCGATCTCGTGAAAATTGCCAATCGGGTAGACTAAGCTCCACGTCAAGCCAAAGCTTTTAGTGCCTAGGGATTAGGATGCCTAGGGCTTTAAGTGCTTAAGCTTAGGACTTTGAATGCCTAAATAAATCATTACTTTAGATGTCTAACTAAATCAAAACTTTGAGTGCTCAAACAAATCATGACTTTTGATGCCTTAACAAATCAAGTCTTTAGATGCGTGAACAAATCAAGACATTGGGTGGCTGACTGAATCAGAGCTTTGTCAAGTACTTCATAAACTCATGCTAGAGAAGATTACTCATTGATAAGTTGCCTTGAGGTAGCTTATGTACTTGATGTTAAGGTGAGACCTTTAGGCTGAGTAGCTACACAGTTGTCGCTACAAACTTCAATTGGCATGCAATGTTGGCTCCTAATCTACTATTAACTCAACGCTGCTTTAATAGGGAGCCTCTTGCTTAGTAGGCTTGTGGGATTGGTAGCCTCCTAGGATGCGATAGCTAGCTTTTTCCACAAGGGTTCATAGCACTACCGAATAGCTAGTTTATTACCTCTAGCTTTGGCTACTCTCCCTTGATCCATGGAGAACCACATCAAAAGATGAAAAGTGGAGATTATAGACTCCAGTTTGTTGAGTGTAGGTTTGCCCATGATGGCATTGTAGGTAGAGGGTCCAGGGACGATGGTGAATTCCATTATGATTGTTGCATTTTTCCCTCCTCCTCCTATCATGACAGTGAGATGGATGGTTCCACAGGGGATAACTATGTTGTCAATAAAGTCCACCAATGAACCTATGAAAGGCTTTAAAGTGTTGCTCTCTATGTGTACAATGGAAGGTCGAGGCAAAGAGAATGTTGGTGGAGCCCCAAGTCTCCATGATGATCCTATTGAAATTGTGGTTGGAAATTAATGCACTAGTGACAAGGTCATCATCATAAGTGGCCAACAACCCATAGGTGTTGTTTGCTAAAAATATGATTTGATCATTACTCCCAACAGGTCAGGTTATAGCAACTTCTTCTAACCACAACCTTTTGGGAGCATACTCTTGCATGAGGGCCCAATAGGTGCCATTGCACTGAGTCACCAGAATACTACCTAAAAGTCCCAAGCACCTAGTAATTATTGTTATCCTTTGTAAATTTGATGACAAACAAACTTTACATTTGGTCATATCTTGAGCATTTGTAGTAAATAGTCAAGCCAAACTCAAAATGAAGATCAAGCCTATTTGGAAATATCAAGTGTATATGGATAAGAAGATGATATTGAATATGGGACATGATGATGAATCAATAGGTGAAACTTGAAAATTTGAACATCGGTTGAAGAAAACTCGAGATATCAAGTTTTGCTCAGTAGATTTAGAATTTTTATTTATTTTAGTCAAGTTGAATATTTATTATTAAGATTAATTGTTTAGAGCACTCGTCAAGCTAAGTTCTACAAGAAGCTCCTAACAGAGCTTTTCTAATTGAACCAGACATTCGCTTGGATTAGTGAATGACTAGTTGTGTTAGATAGAAGATTCAAAACTTCTCAACCTATCTAGAACTAGACAATCGGTTTAGAATCAAATGACCAGCTAAGTGGATCTCCAAATTCTGGTAGACTAGAATCGATAGACCAATTGCCACTATTTCAGATTATTTTTACATGACTAATAGCTAATTTTTTGACCATTCGAGCAAGACTAGTTATAGAATTTCACCCCTAATAGCTAGTTTTGACTCATAACGTATAAATAGGCTAGAATGTGTTTCTCCAAATAACTTTTGCATCTTCTGATTCAATTTAGAGAAGAGTTTAAAGCCTTCCAAGCCTTTTAACCTTTGAGTTCTCTAAGCCTTAAATTTTATGTCAAATCTTTTAGTCCTTGTACTCATCTTGAGAGTCTTTTGTTGTGAGGCTAAGTTGTAACATTTTTATCCACTTCCACTTCTAATTCACTCCAAGCACATTTGGAGCGATTGAGAGATCAACACTTAGATGAGGATTGTATCTTTCTGGTTGGACCAATATCAAGTTGTACGGGTGTGGCTTCACCCAAAAAAAGTGACACTCATGGGTTGTGAATTGATGTAAAGGCTTGCTTCACCTCAAGAAGTGAAGACTCTAGCGGAGAGTCTAAGTCCTCAAGAGTGAGACAAGGGTCATAGAGTTGACACAGTTGATCACTAAATCATATAAAAAATATGATGTCATTCTTTCCTTTCTCTATTTACACTATAGCATTCATGATTAATTTCTAACTTGTAGGCTTTTGATTTTGTCATTGGTTTGTAAATTAATTTTAATTACAAAAGTGGTTATTATTTTTATTAAACCCAATTAACGCCCCCCTCTTATATTTCTATTTTTGGGTGTCAATTATCTCAACATGGTGCATTATGTGTTTGTTACTGATCTAGAGCAGATGTGAAGGTGGATCTTCATGTGGCTCGGCTCCTTGGATGAAGTGCCCAAGTTGTCCCTCCCAAATTAGCCTCTTGATCTCCCCAATGGAGGTTTCTACAATCTTCAATGATGTGACCATAGTCTCTATTGAAGTGACAATATTTGGTCATAATATCATGGTTTCTTGGATGATGCTTCAATGATGAAGGATGAGACAAGTGAGAATATTTGGTCATATTGGGAATGCTGCTTGGATGATGCTTCATCAAAGGAGGACACAACAAGTACTTGTCATTTTGGATTTGGGCCAAATTCTCTATCTACAACTCATTGAGAGGAGCAAGAGGAATCACATCTTGATGTCAGTCTTCAAATCAGTGTCAATTTGATTGGTGCATCTCAGGCCATTATCTCTTTGACTTGGAGGTCTAGACTCTTTCCTCTCCCATCAAATTTTAGGAGTTGGTTTGCTCCATTTGTGTTTTGAGAAAACTTCTTTAGAATTGATGTAATTCTATGACCTTGCATGAAATCATTAAGGTCAAGTGCCAATGACTTAGCCAAGGAGATGAAGAGGAGGTTAAGCCTTATGCCACTAATGACAGTGGCAAGTGACAGAGTTGTCCAAATTGCTTATGTGCAACCTTTCCATGTTGAAATAGTTGATGTAAGACTAGAGGGTCTCCTCCTCCTATTTCCTAAGAGATAGCAAGCAGGTAGAGATTCTCTTGTGTGGAATAAAAGAGATGAATTCAGTGGTGAACCTCTATGTTAGTCAATAATACTTGTTACAGAGGCCGCTAGAAGAGTAGTGTAGAAAGTGGTTGCATTGTCTCAAAGAGATAGAGGGAAGGTGTAGCAAAGGAGTACTTTAGTAGCTCCATGCACTTCAATGAGAAACTGGTAGTACCTCATGTACTTTATGGTATCAGAGGCTCCCTTGTATGGCTTAACTCTAGGGAGTTGGAACTTTGGTGGTGGAGGTTATTCCAAAAGTTAGGGTTTCAAGAGGTTTATTAGACTCACCGCTAGAAGCACATGTGGAGATGGACTCAACTAAATTTAACCTAGAGCTCACTGATAGGATGCTACTAGTAAGGCTGGATGAACTAGATTAGCCCCTTCGAAGGAATGCCCATCAAGTGAGTGCAAAGTGATGGGAGAGGTAGGTCAAGCAATAGTTGGTGATCTAGTATGCGAGTCATGTTGTTTATAGCCCTCTTCTTGTGGTCAAGAGGCTTGTTTCACCAATAAGTGTTGCAGAGGGGAGGACAAAAGATCTTTCTTGCTAATGACTTGGTGGCTAAGAACTTGCATTTAGGAGAAGAGGTTGTTAAACTCCTCTTTGGCAAACATGATTTGTGATAGTAGAACCCTTTAGGCCAGACAAATCCATTAAACTTATAGTAGGTGGAGCTGTAGGATGGGATGAGCCCACCTGTTCTAAAGCAAAGTGAACAATAAGATGGGATGGGCCTACTTGGTCAAGATCATCCCCAAAGGACATTGTGGAGTAATTTATGAGGATAGAGCAACAATGTTTCAAATATCACATTTCATATGGGTTGGAAGTGCATATGCTGAGTGTTAGTGTGGTCTTATTAGCACTGCAGTTTTGTCTCAAGGCTCTATAGGAGGAGGAGCCCATGAAGTTACTACTCTTCCCATTCAGGTCATAATAAAAATCATAGTGTGGTGCTTCCTATAGTTCCAGATGATAAAGCATGGATCTCAGGCAAGAGCTCTGATTTATGTCATGTGCTGCTTTAGAACTTGAGGATGCTGAACTTTAATTTTGGTTAATCAAACTCATAAATATTTATCTCCTTTTAATCAAACCATAACCATGCTATGTTTGTTTAGCTTCGGATTAGAGTGTGAGATCTCTTTTTGGTCCTCTCTGGCTGATTTCATCTTGCACAAAAAGAAAAACACTATCCATCTAGTTGTTATTGGGGGAGGATGCTCCAACACTCAAGTCAATATGTTATCCTGTTTTTGGTCCCTTTCACACTCAAGGGTGCTAGGGTCTGTTGGGAAATGATATACAAGAATTACACTTAGAGGGGAAGGAGAAGGAAATTAGAACCATTTACCTGGATAACTTAGGTCCTATTATATTAGGCTACTCTAGATAACTTGACCAGCCCCCCTCAAGTGAGTCTATCATAGTTGGTGTGTGAGTTAGCTGAGGCATTTTGGAAATTCTACTTGGTATTTTATATTGTGATCTGACGAGATTTTATTAGATAGTGGGAGGTGATGTAGGGGTAATGGTTGGTCTAGGCAACATAGGGAATTGGTGATGCAGGCATTTATCCCCTAGGGTGCCATCGAGATTGCCTCTTATAGGGACAAAAGGAGATTGAAAAGTTTTAAGACAATTTTTCATACTAGGGCTATTGGCCTACCTTGGTAACGACATATAACTCAACTCTCAAGGGTTGAGTTATGAAGCCCATCTCTTAGTAGGCAGGCTGTGGAACATGTCTTTGGATGATCTATTCATGGAGCTCATCTTTTGTTGTTTAAGTTATGCTCATCTTCTTGTAACTAGGCTGTGGAGCTCATCTTCTAATAGCTAAGTTGTGGGACGTAGCCCTTCAGAGCCTTGTTGTGCTTGGGTGCATTGATGAGGTTGATGGCTTTGGTTTTAGCTTGACCAGCCTTTCGATTTGTCTTGCGATCTAGCTTTGGTTCACCATTATTCTTTGACACATCATGACCCCCCAAGTCCTTCATTCAACCTCTGATTGGTTGAAGGTAAGTGCTTGTACTTTGAAGTTTACCCTTGGTGCCTACCTTTCTCAAGTGCACATTACCTCTTGGAACTAGAAATGTTGGCCCCTTGATGGAGTCTTGTTTAATGCTCTTGAGGGCCTTTATGGTGTTTCAAGTTTTTGGGCATCCCTTCATATGCCATTCCAGCCCATTTATTTTTTAGGACATAGCTTTTCACCTATAGGCCAATTTGAGCCTTTCAAGTTATCTATATGCGGCTATATAAGGAGTGAGAAAAAGGCATCTTCCACTAGTTGCTAGAGATCTTGATGCTTTTCCTACACCATATGTGGCTGCATCTTCTTTTCTCATATATGGTGATTGCACTTTGTCGCCAACCATTGTCTCTTAGTAACTCAATCATTGTGACTTGATTCTTTCTAGGGTAGTATGTTCTCATGGGATTTTGTGCATAAATCTATGACCACACCACTTCGGACGATGAGAATCCTCATGTATTAGAGCCACCATCAAATGCTCAAAATGAGCAAGGGCTTTTTAACAGTGATCTTGCTACACTCTATGTTGAGCTTTAGGGGGAAGGTAGGTGTTGTTTTTGCATCTCTTGCTCCTTGAATAGTGCTGCCAAACAAGCAATCTTCCTAATTGATCACAGCTCGGTGATGCTGATTGGAACATGTCCAGACACCTTTCGGCCTATAGCAAGGTGGACTCCCAAGCTGGGCCAGGCTCAATGCCTCTATTGTAACAATTCAACGCTAGTTGGAGTCCTATCTCTCCACTTCATAGGGAAGGAAGCTTCTTTGGGACCCCTTCAATCACATTGTAGCTCATCCCTCTCACTCTCAATCTCCTATGTCTATACCCCCCGTGGCGCCTTGGCCTACTTCATCCTCTTCTATTTCCCTACTGAATCCACACCTCCCAATTTTTTCCATTTAGGCCTACTATGTGGGGGAGAGCTCTTGAGCCACCAAAGACTAAGCTCTGAAGGATGAACTCCGCAACCCTGAATGGGCTCCCCAATGTACTTGTTACATTGCAAGAACTTGGATCCTTTTTGTGCTTATTTAATGAATAAACAAATCAATTTATTTACCTCTTGGTTCTCTCTCTTGTTAAATTTTTGTCAATGATTTCCTTTCTATGCTTGATGTGGCCTAAGCACCATATTTCTTTCAGGCTTCATGCCTTGCCAAATATGATCCATTAGTAGCTTTTGTCCTTGAGGGTGGAGTGAGATCATTGCCACATCACTGCTTTCCTCTTTAAATTGCCCTGACTGCACTCTAGCCAAATTCCACCATGTCCCACCTACATTAATTATCATAAGAGTGCATGCTTCTGACATTAATCACGAGGTGAGTAAGGCTCGACCTTGGTTGTTAGTCAATAATCATTATAGCAGGAATGCATATTCTTGCTGCTGATCTTTAGGGCACCATTTGGTTTTGGATTAGGATTAGGATCAGCAATTTTCAAAAATATTTTTTTCTTACAAAATTAATATTACTTATTTTATACCATTATTAAATTAAATTATTATAAAAAATTAAATAGTTTTTCAAACATTTTTATTATTGTAGGATTAATTTTGATAAAAAAATATTAGTTTATAACATTGGTTCACTAGTTTTAATCTTGATCATGATCCTGATCCCGAACCAAACAGTGCTTAGGTGATCTAGTTTGGATTTTGATTGTTGGTCCCCCTTTATAAGTATGGGGATGGAGAGGAAAGTTTTCTATTTTTTATGCCTTGTTATCAAAATCAAGTCAGTTTTAATTTGCTACTCTTTCTTCAATATTCTACACAAATAACTTGCTACTTTTTTCTGCTTCTTCTAATTTCTATGAAGATTCTATCTCTATTTTTTGGGTCTTCTGCATCTAGGGCTTGCACGATGTGTTCCTCCTTCTTCTCTACTTTTTTTGTTTCAAGTTAGGCCTAGGCTTCTCTTAGGGCTATAGTTTTTCTTATTGTCATCATTGCCATCCCATTGCTAGGTTTATTCGATAATGCTTTTGATAGGAGTTTAGGCTTAATTTCTCATACTATGACAAAGGGAATCATCTTATCCCCTCAGTCGAGGTTTGGGTTCAGGATTTAGATAGCAACTATGGTGGGCCATCTTCTAGCCCTAAGTGCAAGTTTAAACCTCCTTAGGAATGACCGTTGATGTGTCACCCTCCCTTCCATATTCATGTTTGGCTAACTCAATGAATAAAGATCAAGATGAAGACTAGTCACCTCATCTTTGAGTTTGGCTTTTTGAACCACCTTGAAGTAATTGATTTCCCTAACAATCTGATCATGGTGAAGGCTTCATGGGGTTTTCCCTTCTATTATGATGCTTTTTGGATCAAATTTGAGATTGGACTCTCTTTTTGTCTATTCCTTCAGAATCTGCTTTGAGATTACAAGCTACCTCTATCATCGGTGGTGTCAAACATAATGGCAGCAATATCTACTTTATAGGTATACTCCATGGCTACTGGGATATCACTGTTAGTAAACATATTCAAGGTGGCCTACCGATTGGGTCAGACCAGGGACCATGATGAGTATTAGTGTGTGTCCCCTCATATGGTCTAGAGGTGATTTTTTGGAAATTATTCTTCCATTCACAATTGGAAAGAACAATGTGTAAGGATCTTTTGCTTTGATGACTTGAGGCTACCTCATAGGGTTCGAGCATTTTTGAACTGTGGCAAGTGGCCTAGACTCTTTGGGCATGAGGAAAAAATTTAGGAGATTTGAGCTAGGTTAGCCATGCCTACTGAGAGGAATGCTCCTCAATGGAGTTTTGAGGAGTACCTATGCAAGTATGGGCTCAACGTCACTCAAAAATCTAGTGGGTAACACTTTCCCAACATGGTAGCCTTGTATGCTTCCAATGCTTATTTACTAATGATGGTTTGCTCTTTCTGTAGGAGGAGATGAAGCATGGTACATCAACATCACCCTAGGGAGTTAACTTTCTCCTCTGTCTTCCTCCAAACACACAACAAGGGAAGCGAGCTCCTCTGGTTCCCTAGCTGCCAAAAAGATGTGGTCCTTTGCTTTTGGCTAGGAGGTTGATGTTGTTCAGAGCTCTTCTCACCAACAAGAGAGGGGAAAGGGGAAGGGGAGTAGTCCAACCTCCGCTCAAAGTGTTGCTAACTGGGGCAAAACCTTTGCCATCACCTTGATCTAAAAGCCTATTTGGGAATCTACTCCTGCTATGCCACCTTCTCTCACAACTGAGTAGCATGGTACTCCTGTCAAAGTGCTATCCTCCTCCAAGGGTCCGGCGACTAGTTCAATGTTGTGCATCACGTGTAGGTGCCACCTACAAGCCACTTCAAGCTCTAGACTAGTGAGTTCATCTCCTCAAAGTTGAGCAATGGCATTTTAAGGGTGAGGCATTCCTCACCCTTCTTTTCTTTGTTTCTCCTTTTCTCTATTATAATGCTTGCATCAAACCACTGCAACTTGCCGTGGCCACCTATGAGGCCCTTAGGTGGTTGGAAGTTGCCACGGATTTTGCAAAGAAGTCCCAAATTATAATCGATGATGCTAGGGCTCAAAAAATGACAAGGCTAGAGGAGGAGCTTACTAAGGTCAAGGAGCAACTAGATTCGGGCAAGAAGGAGGCCGATGTGACTTAAAGGGCCAATAATGCAATGAAGGAGGTTGATCTCTCTAAGGGCCAAGTTGTGGCCTTCGAGGAGGAGACCAAGGTGATGGAGGAGGCCCATGACCAAGCAGTAGGAAGAATTGATGCTACTCATAAGGAGATAGTGAAAGAGTTCGAGGGGTCAATCAAGTACAAGGATGAACTCACTAATTGAAGTGTAGAAGGGATCTTCATTGGCTACTTGTATTGCTAGTATGATGCCCTTGATGGATCAAAAAGGCTTGGCTTTGACCCTTTTGAAGATTTGTTCCATTGGCCCATTGACCTTGAGTTGCTAGAAGATTGCTACTGTCAGTATGATGTAAGTGACCTCCCTTAGTCCCCCTTTAACCATCTCAACCTGAGGATAGGCCTTCTAGGTCTAGGATGCCATATTTGCATGAGGTTGGGAAGGCTAATCTTCTAGCAAGCTCAACCTAACTTGATGAGGGTGCCTGAGTTTTTAAGGGGCCTATCTTCCAAGCAGCTTTTGTAATCCTTCATTTCTTGACTTTGTTAATGTAATGGGAGTCCCTCTCCCCACGTTGTTTTAATGAAAACTTCCATTTCTTAAAATATGAGTATTTCATCTTGAATGTAATTTGAAAGAAGAGGCCTTAGTCATACCCTTCTTTGTTTGACATGGCTCATTAGGCCATTAGATTGGAGGGTCATGCCTTGGCATTTTGCTTATGTCCCTGATCATTATTTTGGGAAGCAATCTTTTCAACTGGGTTCAAGGTTTTCTTTATTTGAGATAGCTCATTAGGCCCCTTGATTGGAGGACTTCACCTCAGAATGATGCTTACACCCCAAGCTATTATTGTGGGACGTGATCCTCCTTGCCAGGTTCAAAGCTTGTAATATTTTAATCAAGAGAAATGGACTACTTTTGATGAATGCTTTTGTTTCCTATAGTGTGGTTCTTCAATCTTGAAATGCAATTGAAATACGAAGGATGTAATTATACCTCCTTTCATCTATGGTGGCTCATTGCCGGTAGATCAGGGGACTTCATCTTAGTGTGATGCTCATGTCCTAGATATATTGTGGGAGAGTGATCTTTCCCACTAGATTTGAGACTAATTTCATTCCACTAAAAAGGAAATGGCTAAAATTGACCTCCTTTTTCAATCATGATTTTGTGCTCCTTCATGGGCTTTTGCTTGTATTGGCACCTAGATGCTTCATTGGTCAAGTGCTAAGCTTGTCATTAGGCTTTAAGCATGAGGCTTGTAATTGCTCCTCGGTCAAGCTCAGGACTTGTAACTGGGATTTACTCCTTTGCAACTTTTAACAAAAACTTCCCTTCCCTGGCAATTCATTGCTTTAATTTGAATGCAACAAAAAGAAAGGTTATGGGTGTACCTTTTCTTTATAGGGCATGGCTCATTGGGCTATTTTGGCTAGAAAGCCTTTGGTGTCAAGCATGAGAGCTTGTAACTAGGTCTTGTTCCCTGGTCAAGAGCTAAACTTATGACTGAGTCTTCAACCCTGTTAGTGGCTTTTAATAAAAATTTTAATTTCCTTGCAATTCACTGCTTTGATTTGAATGCAATCAAAAGGACAAATATAGGTATACTTTTTCTTTGTAGGGCATGGTTCATTGCGCCATTTTAGGTGGAAAACTTCTAAAGGTCAAGCATACAAGCTTGTAATCATATCTTAGTCAAGAGTAGACCTTATAACTGGGTCTTTAGAGGGTCAAGCATGAGAGGTTAGAACCATACCTCGATCAAGAGTTGATCTTGTAACTAGGCCTTCAAGGGGTCAAGAGCAAGAGGTTGTAACCATACCTTGGTCAAGAGTGAATTTTGTAACTAGGCCTTTTGGAGGTCAAGTATGAGAGCTTAAAATCATACCTCTACTAAGAGTAGATTTTGTAATTGAACCTTCAAGGTGTCAAGTGCAAGAGCTAATAACTATACCTCAATCAAGAGCGAATCTTGTAACTGAACCTTTCATGCATCAAGTGCAAGAAATTGTAACTATACCTTGGTCAAGAGTAGATCTTGTAATCAGATCTTTGGGGGGTCAAGCATGAGAGCTCATAACCATACTGTAAGCAAAAGTGGATCTTGTAATTTGGCCTTTGAGGGGTCAAGCATGTAGCTTGTAACTATGCTCGGTCAAGAGTGGATTTTGTCACCAGTCCTTCCGGGGGTGAAGCATGAGATCTTGTAACTATACCTTAGATAAGAGCAGTTCTTATAACTAGGCCTTTGGGGGTCTAGCATGGGATCTTGTAACCATAGCTTCGTCAGGAGCAAATCTTGTAGTCTAGCCTTTGGGAGGTCAACACAAGAGCTTGTAACCATACCTTAGCCAAAAGCAAATCTTGTAACTGGGCTTTGAGGGGTGAAGCACAAGTGCTTGTGACTATACCTCAATCAAGAGCAAATCTGATAATTGGGTCTCTAGGGGTTCAATCATGAGAGCTTGTAATCATACTTTGTTCAAGAGTAGATCTCATAATTGGTGGTCAAGCTCAGGAGCTTGTAACCATACCTCAATCAAGAGCAGATCCTGTAATTAGGTTTATAGTCACACTTCCTATGATAATAAAAGAGCAATCATGTTTTATTAAAAAAATATTCATAAATCATTTAGATGTTAGGTTTGGCTGGTGCTCTGATGGCCCTTTTTACTATTTGATGGTGTGGATTTCCATCACCCCAAACATGATGTTCATTATCTACTTTGCTACCTTGGGTCCATGTCGTGGTTCACCTTCCACCATCTCTTTTCCTTGGAGCATCCTTTGCTCTTCAAGGTAGGTGGTGTAGCAATGGCATGCCATGTCCTTATGTCCTCGTATCTCTCCAATTTCAAACTTGGTGGGAACATGTGCAACCTATTCAAGGCAAGGTGGCCTAATATGGCATTTTAAGGGATTGTACTCTCACCATAATGAAGTCGGTGAAGAAGGTAGAGCATTTTCAGCCTTCTCCTACTACAATGAGTACCCTTATCATCACCTTAGAGTTTAGGAAATTCCTAGTAAATCTACTTAATCTACTCTATTAGGGGCATAGTGTCATCTAGTCATATGTTTGGGCAAATAGGATATTGGTAAATGCTCCTGTGTCCACCAATACTCTTCTTATCAAGTATCCTCTAGGAGAGGGGTGATTACCAAAGCATCATCCCGGTGCTTGGGATCTTTTTTGGTGGCCTACGTATCTTCAAGCTACTATCCTCCTTGTGGGCACTTCTCATTCCCCAATGCTTTAGTAGTAGACAACTATTTTGTTGTGATAGTGACCTTGCTCTCCTAAAAAGTGTACTACCAAATCATGGTGAGGTAGCCCTTGATTGCTTGAGGAAGGAGAGGAGATGGTGACCTATCACCATGATGGGAGTTTTCCTACTTTTGCTAGATCATCCTCCTTCCTAGCTGAGACATTCATTAGTTTTGATGTACCTCACTAGATGGCTTTCATGAATAAGACACTTGATTTTGAACTTCAAATTTTGACACTCCCAAGTGTTGTGGTCACAATCTCTATGATACTTGTAGTACTTTGAGGTATCAAGTCTTCCCCAATCTTGAAAAATTGGAAGTGGTTTCCACAAGTTGTCCCAATTCTCAATTTATGCTAGTATCTCAATGCAAGGATGATTGAGAAGAGTGTAGCTCTAGAACTTAGCTATGTAGTCCTGCAATTTTGTTCTTTACCTCTTGGGTTTAGGTTGCAATATTTCCCTTTTCTCTTTTCTACCATAGGTGTCATTAGCCTCCCATCTAGCTGCCATAATCTCTTTTGTATCAATATACTCACAAAATTTCTTTATGAATTCCATGAGTGTCCTTGGCAGCTATCACACCTTCTCGTATGCAACTTTGCTAGCCCCAAGAACATTCATAGCAGCACTAAAATAATAGAACTATTAAAATGATTTACCAAAATCTAGGTGGCATTGAATTTGGAGAGGTAATATCTCAGGTTCCCTCCCTTGGCTTGGTGGATCATGAGCGAGGTAGATGAGTCATGGCACCTCAAAACTAGGGAGTGGCTCCAAGTCTATGAAGCTCTCCACCAATCTTGCTGGTAGCCTAGAGAACAAAGCCCATTTTGAACCTTGGAGAGTGGCTAAGAATGCCTTGCACATTATAGTCTCAGTCACTCCATGTAATATCATACTACTCTTGAATGATCCAATGTGGTCTAGTGGGTCTCTGATCCCATTGTACAACTACCATAGAAATTGTCCAAACTGGGGCTAGGGAGGTCAATTATGAGTTGTGAATTCAGCACACTCACGACACTATTTAATGCCAGTTTGGGTTCTTTTGAGCCCCACAATCCTTCATCCACCAATTGGGTGATGCACTTCTCCATGTCTTTGGCACTCCACATAGTGTTTGTCTCAGTAGATTGCTCACAGCTTTTATGTAAGGGGTCAATTTGAGCTTAACCCTCTTATTGGGTTGAGGTCTTCGAAGCATGCCAATTGTTGACCTAGCTAGCAAGGCCCTTCAATGCTTGTTGGAATGGCTCATCCTCCTTCTAAGAATCCTCTTGTGTTGCATGGTTGGCTAGGGGCTGGTCGGTAGGTATATGCACTAGTGCCACTTGGGCCTACGCTTTCACTAGCTAGGCAATGGTGTGGATCTCCACAACCAATTATGCAAACTCACTCTAGGAGTTGAGCTCTTCATCTAGGATTCCCAGCTCTAATTCTGGCTGACTGGGGCTTGGCTCTGGTAAGGATCATATCATCTGGAGATGAGGATCTAGTGTGTCTCATGAAGAAACTTGCTATGATGCTACCTTGTCTAAGATGCCAGCTATGGCCTACTTCCTCAAGTGCTACTATTATGGCGGCATGGTTGTCATCGACTATCCAAAGAGGGATCCTCTGGTGGACCTCAATGAAAACACCAATATTGAATCTATTTGGTTCCAACTTGGAGTCTAAAAGCACCTTCTGATTCTCTCTAACCAATTCCAAGCTACACAAAAAGAAAAATATTCACCCAATTGTTACTGGGGAGGACACTCCAACATAAAGAAAAATACTATCTATCTAGTTGTTACTACGAAGGACACTCTAACACTCAAGTTAGTATGTCATTCTTTTTTAGGTCCCTTTTGCTCTTAGAAGAACTAGGTTTTGATGCAGAATGATATACAAAAATTAAACTTGTAGAGGAAGAAAAAGAAAATTGGAACCCTTTACCTATATGCCTTGGGCCTTATTATATTGGGTGTTCTAGATAAGTTGACCAAGTCCCCTTTGGTAACCCTACCATGGTTGGTGTGTGAGTTAGCTGAGAGTATTTTGAAAATTTTTCTTGGTATTTCATACCATAATCCAGTGAGATTTTTTTCATGCAATGGAAGATGTAGTAGTTGGCTCAAGCAACACAAGGAGTTGGTGATTTAGGCATTTGTCCACTAGGGCACCACCATGATTGCACCTTATAGGGATAGAAAGAGGGTGTAGAGTGTTCAAACAATCCATCATACTTAGGGTGTTAGCCTACCCTGGTAGAGCTATAGAGCTTAACTATTGAGGGCCAAGCTGTGAAGCCCATTGCTTGGTAGCCAAGTTATGGAGCTCATCTTTCGATGACCAAGTTATGGAACTCATCTTTTATTGTCTGAGCTATGGAGTCTTATCTTTTGATAACCAACCTATGTAGCTCATCCTTTTGTAATAGGTTGTGGAGCTCATATTCTATTATCCAAACTGTGGAGTCCAACTTCCGATAGCTGAGTTATAGAGCTCGTCTTCTTGTAACCAAGTTGTGGTGTCGATCTCCTAATAGTCAGGCTTAGGTGTGGTGGTGAGACTAGTTGCTTTGGTTTCAACTCGACCCACCTTCTGGTTTATCTTGTTACCTAATTTTGATTCACCATTATTCTTTGACACATCAAGCCCTAAATCTGATATGCTTTCCACTCCTCTTCCTCCATGTGATCTCTGATCTTGGTTGCCTTCATCTCACCACTAATCCCTTGAAGATCTATCTATCGATATGTCTACTTGCACTCTTGTCTAATGATATCTGGTCTCATCTTTTAGGAAAGATAGGCTTCCTATTCCTCTCCAACTTGATATCATCCCTATCTCCAACCCCAAACTCCTCTTGGTCTCATTTTCATCTCTTAATGCTCCATTCTTTTGTGGTGGTAATAAAAGGTTCAATTGATGATCAAATCCATGCTTGACTTTAGTGTTTTGAAGAGAAATTATTATTTCTATGGAGATTTTTTTTTCAAAATTACATGTTTTTTTAAAAATATGATTTATATATTTTGATGGAAATTTTGGGTTTTTATTGAGAACCAAACTAAACCCAAATGGAACCCTACTATACTGTCTTTTGTGTATTTTTTTTTAATGATACAAAACCTTAGCTATTTCATTTCATAAGTTTTCTTATTTATGAAAAATTGATAGTGTTCTTTTATTTATGCATATTTTGTATTGATGGTAGGAGTTAGGAGATGAGGAGATAAATTCCTTTTGCTTTTTTTCCTTTGTTCTTTTGGTTTGTATCACTTTATTAACTTCAGTAACAAAATACTTTAGCTAAGAAACACTAGATTGGATGAATGTAGTCATGAAACATGAACCAATTTTAGGAATGGAAAATTTTCTAGGTATTCTTTGTATGTGTGGATTTTTATTGATAGATGTTATAAATTTCCCTCTTCCTTCATGATCAAGTGCCATGAGGGAAAATATTTTATCTAGTTATTCTGATTATTATGAATAGGTAATTTTTACGAATGGTTGGAATTAGGAGATGAGAAGGCAAATGGTTGTTGCTGACTGAACCCTTAGGCACATAAATATTGTTTGCTAAGATTACAGAGAAAACAATTTGGAAATGTCTATCTACTAAGTTCAGACAACTAAATAGGATAGTTTGGTTATTTAACTTAGCAATCAAAAATAAATTCCTTCTCTTCTAAGTTCAAATGACTAAACATTAAAGCTCAAATGTCCAAACTCTGATGTTTGGTTTTCTTGGCATATGAGGACAAACCGTATATCATATTCTCAATTTCTTTATTTTTGGAATCCTTATGATGTTGATTATTCTCTATTAGGCATAGTGCACATTAATATATGTTATTTCTTCAATTAGTGTTCTTTCTAAATTATGATGAAAATATATTTTTACATCATATATAAGAGGTAAGATTAGATAATTATTGTAATCTCAATGATAAAAGTTGGACCAAAATAAATAATCAACTAGGCTCAAGTTATATTGAGGGAACTAATGCATTTCTTAAGTTTGTTTGCATGAACATGAGATCAAATCAAAAGATATGGTGCCCTTACATAAATTATATGAATATGCATAATCAAAAAGAGAAGAAGTATATGAACATGTATGGTATCGCAAGAAGCAATATTGTAAATATGTTATAATAGTATATGTTGCAGTGAATGATGAGGAGGGGGATGACATTGAAGGCTTCCTACATGATGCATTTGATCTCCCATGATTCTCTAAAGACATAGGTGCTACTGAAGTTGAAATGCCAACTGAGGGTTTTGATAATGATGGAATGAAATTTTACAAAATGCTCAATTAAGCAAACAATGAAATGTACCCCGAATGTAAGAGTTTTACTTTCTTATCATTCATTATGCATTTATTGTCTATGAAGTTCAAATGTTGATGGAGTAACAACTCATCTAGTACACCATTGGAGATACTAAAAGAGTCATTCCAAAGACATGCTTTATTTCCATGTTTTTATCACTAGGGTTGGAATATTGTCAAGGATTTAGGCCTCAGCTATACAATGGTTCATGCATGTTCAAATAATTGCATGCTATATAAAAATGGCAGTGTATCAAAAATATTTTGCAAGGACTACAAATCATCAAGGTATAGGCATTTTGAGAACCAAGGTGATGCTGATGGTCATTAAGTATGAAAAATGTATACTAAGTTTGTTTAATAACTCCCTTTGCAGCTAAGACTACAACATATTTTTATGTCAGCGAAAATAACTCAAAACATGACATGGCGTGCAAAAGACCGTGTACTTGGTGGAGCATTGAAGCATCTAGTAGATAGTGCAATTTTGTTGAAATTTGACCAATAGTACCCTAAGTTCAATAGTGACATTCACAATGTATAGTTGGGCTTAGCTTTGCATGGTTTTAATCCTTTCAGGACAATGAGCATATTGAATAGCACATGTCCCATGGTATTAGCTTCATACAATTTGCTGCAGTGATTATCCATGAAATTATTTGAAGTAATTTTTGCCACAATCAAATTTAATTAGAGTATAATTAAAATTGATACTTGTATGCCACTAAATTATGACTTAAATGTGGGTCTTAATTAGGCTTAAATTACATCCGAATTTGATAAAAAAATTGAGCCCAATTTAGACCTGAATAATTGAGAAATTTGGACTCAAATTAGGCCTAATACAAATGGGATAAGTGGGTTGAATATTTGGATTAAGATTAGCACCAAAATTCATTAAAAATATGGGCCAAAATGACAAACTATAAAAATTTTACAAATAGGTTCTTGGATTAAATAAATCTTCATGAATGGATCCTTGGTTGAATTTTTTTCACAAATAGGTCCCTAAAATAAGAATTTTGTAGAAAGGTCCAATAAATCTTAAAATTACAAATTAGTCTCTCAAAATTTAGGGCTTGTGGATAAACTCCTCAAAAGATCGATAATTATAATTTGATCCATATGAAATATAGGCTTTGCAAATAAACCCCTCCAAAATTTCATATTTACAAATAAATTCCTAGAATTTCAATTTTTTGTAAATAAGTCCCTAAAAAGTTTTTTTTGAATAAGTTCAATTTTGTTCAAAAAGAACCCTAAAAGTTTTAAAACTTTATAAATAAGTATTATTTTATAAAAAAGCACCCAAAATTCATAAAATTATAATTTAGTCTAATTTTCTGAAAAAAATTACAAATAACCCCTCTATAATTTCAGTATAAGTTTCAAATTATCATTGTCTACAACAAACAAATTTATCCATATATCTTTACAAACGCTTCCAAACTCAAGATAATTTATATCTGTAGCCATTTGCAACTATATCCATCATTCAAAAATTTGAATAAAAGATATCGTTTTCAGCCTAACTTCATCTCTTTGAATCCTATATAAACTTGTTAACCTGAAAAAGGGATTAGAGATCAAAAAAATTAGAGAATGAGGGAAAGAAGATTACAAAAATATCAACCGGCCAACTTCTCCCATGAACTGCTGTCTAAGTCCACTGAAGGAGCCAGCCACTGCCAGAGCTTGCCGAGTTGCCTTTGCCTCCAAACCTTGCATTGGCCTCACCGACTGCCCCGGTCAACCTATCGCCTTGCGCTGCTACCAAAGGAACTGAGCCTAGACCCTGCCCTCCTCCCATTGCTACTCTTCACCTCTATGCCTACGCGACCTTCTCCCATGTTGCCACCTACTTAACTCTGCCATATATGCCATCACATCAGTGTTGAGCCCACATATGGTAGTCACCCACCGTGAAGAAGACCAAGCCCTAGCCACCGTCGACCAAGCTATCACCAGAGCCAGCAAGCTACCTCTGTCGCCTGAGCCGAATTTGAGCGGAGAGGGGACCTGGCCACCGTGGCTTAGTCATGAGGAGAATAAGGGTTTGATGGGCATGATTTGGTGAGGAAGAAGAAGGAATAAACGATAAGAGATAAAAAATATAAAAAAGATTATTGTGTAAATAAAAATTCAAGTTGAGGAATAAGAAGGAATAGAGGAAAAGAAAAATAAAAAAATTGTTGTGTAAAAAAATCAGCAAAAATTTAAAAAAGAAAGAAGAAAAGAAAAGTTTTCTTACACTAAAAAACAAACTTCTCTCACTTTGATTTTTGGTGGAACTTTGTCAACATTGTCGCTACTCGTGAACCTTTGCACAATGATAGAACTCCACCAATACTAAGGCCAACTGTAACCCACTTGAAGGTAGTAGACTCTCGACATTGCTCATGATCACTGCAGGATAGTGGACTCTCGACACTGCTCAGAGTCCCTTGAAGATGGTGAATCCTCATCACTCTTAGCCTAGCTTTTGGCTCACACTCAACTAGCCTTCAGGTTCACACACAACAAGCCTTCAGACTCGTACTAAGCCAACCTTTGGGCTCGCACTCAACCAGCCATTAGGCTCACACTTAGCTAGCCTTTGGGCTTGTATCCAACCATTGAGCTCACACCTAGTCAACCTTCAAGCTCACACTAAGCCTGCATTCAGACTCACACTCAACTAGCCTTCACGCTTGCATCTAAGCTAGTTTCAGGCTCATACTTAGCCAGCTATTAGGCTTGCACTCAATCAGCCTTTAGGCTCACATCCAAGCCAACCTACAGGCTCACAGTCAACTAGCTTTTGGGCTCACACTCAACTAGCATTCGAGCTTGCACCTAGCCAGCTTTTGGGCTTGCACTCGGCTAGCCTTCGGTCTTGCATCTAAGCCGGTCTTTGGGCATGCACTTAGCCAGCCTTTGGACTTGCACCTAGCTAGCCTTCTAGCTCACACCTTAGCCAACATTCGATCTCACATTCAAGCTAGTTGTTGGACTCACACTTAACTAGCCTTTGGGCTCGCACTTAGCTATTCTTTAGGCTTGCATTCAAGCTAGCCTTTGGGCTCATATCTCAGCTAGCCTTTGAGCTCACACTTGGCCAGTCTTCTGAGTAGCACCGAGTCAACCCTTAGGCTTGCACCTCTAAGCTAGCTTTCAAGCTCACACCTTAGCCAACCCTCAGGTTCACATGTTTAAAGTTAGGCAACTGGTCTACCTAAAATTATCACAGATAGTCAAGGACCCTCGAATCAAATTAGTTAATGTAAAGTAACTTAGTCACATTAAAATTGAACTTAACCAAAACAAATGGACAAAGGCCAAGTTGGCTCAAATGGACCTAAATTAATGAAACACATAAACTAAAACCCAAATCAAACTAGACTTCAAAAAAATCCAAATTGAGTTAATCTAGACCAAATAAACTCATACTCAACCCTCATCAGACTTGAGATGGGTTAATTTAAAATCAAGTTGAGTTCAAATCAAATCTAATTTGAATTGAACTAGGCTCAAATCCTTAATTGGGTTAAATCATGTCTGAACTAAAAGGGCAAACTAAAAGTCAAAATAGAACCAAGCTAGGCTAAACTAAAGTCATGTTGAACTAGATTGACTTGAACTTGGACTAAAGTTCATCAAGATGCAAATCAAACTCGATGCAGGCCCAATATAAGGTTGAACTCAACACAATCTAAATAAAATCAAACTTAAACCTAAACTATATTAGTCCTGATGGAACTAAATAGGGTCAAATCAAATCCCACTGAATATGTTGAACCTTCAGCAATACTCCAAGACCAATAACAATGGGTGATGCTACAACCCTAACTTGAACTAGAATTAGTTTGAAAAGAGTTAAATAAGGTCAAACTAAATCTCATTGAGTGTGTTACAAAAGCCCTTAGGAACACCTTAAAGTTATATCCAACTCCATAAGACATTAATGACTCTACCAAATCAAAGAAGTTAATTGCCAATACACTTAAAGTTATCGGCCACACTTCAAAGCTATATCCAATCCTATAAGCCATTGGTGATGTTACCAAATCAAAGAAGTTAAATACCAACATATTCAAAGTCGTTGGCCACACTTCAAGCTAGTTAACCCCAACAGTCGTTGATGACATACCCTTATGCTAGTCAACCCTAGAAGCAGTTGACGATATGCTCTTCAAGCTAATCAATCCCAAAAGTTGTTGAGGATGTGCCCTTTCAAGCCAGTTAACTGTAGAAATAGTTGACGATATAATCTTCAAGCTAGTCTACCTAGAAGCTGTTGATGACTCACCCCTCAAGCTAATCAACCCTAAAAATAGTTGACGAAGTGATTTTCAAAGCTATATCCAGCCCTATAAGCCATTGGTGATGCCACTATACCAAAGAAGTTATCACTTATGCCTTATTGTCTATGAAAACTCATCAAACTCAATAAATTTATTGCCTATGCCTTATTAGTTATGAAAATACTTTAAGGTCAATGAAGTTATTACCTATGCCTTATTGGCTATGAAAAAACTTTAAGGTCAATTGAGCTATCGCCGATATTTTATTACCTAACAGAAATACTTCAATCAAAATGAAGTTATCATCGATGCCTTATTGGCTAATAGAAATACTTTAAATCACAAAGTTATTGCCAAAGCTCAAAGCTATCGAAAACACTTCCAACTAATCCCAACAAGGTATCGATAATGCTATCCAAAGAAGCTATCGCCAAAGCTCAAAGTTATTGGAAACACTTTAAACTCCTCCCATTTCCTTTTGCATCCCATTGTATGATGCTATCAACACCTAACAAAGACTGAGTTGATTTGGGTAGACATTGTGTGGTCTAGCATAGGAGAGTAGGACAGTAACACACATCAAAGCTTCTTCTTCACTCTTTCTTTTCTTTATTTCTTTCATGTTTTTTATAATTTTATGCTGAAATTTATTGTGAGGTGAAGATATATCCTTGCTTCAGCTATGTATTACTTTCTCAAAATCAATCAAATACTTTCTTCTTTTCTTTTTTATGTCTCTATTTTGTTAGTTAGGTTTCTTACTTTAGGAGATTTTTGACAATTATCGAGATAATTAACAACAAGAGCTTGCACCTATTGGAAGTTATGTTTCCACAATAATGAAGAACATCTCTACCCTAAGATACATCATCATCTTAGGGGGAAGATCAGCTGTATATTTACCTTAGTCAATGGTTGTTATAGAAGTAGCTGAAGTTTAGATCAAGTTTGGGACCATCTCTGAGGTTGTCCAATTTAGGAAGGCACCTACTACAACAACAACTAAAGTTGTTGTCATGCAAAATCATCCTACTTTTCACCTTTCATTGAGGGAAAGAAAGCCCAATGTCATCATCCCTAATGAGAAGGATTGTTCAGATGAAGATCTTGAAGCCATACCTTAACCGAAAATGATATCAGTCTTCTAGAGGCTAGAACTTAAAGGAAGCTCAATTTTTTATTGCCTTCACTCGACTTCTCATAGGGAGCAATTAAAAGCAAATTTAGACATAGGCATCGATAAAGAAGAGCTCATCTTGACTATCACAAGTAAAGAAAAAGCTGCTAAAATCTTCAACCAACTTGGGAAGCTTGCCCCTCGAACGAAGTTGGTCATTACCATCTCTACCTCCAATTCCTTCGCTCCATTGAACAATTTAGAAAAGGGTAGGGGAAAGTCACAGGAGGCATAGTCTTGCCTTAAAACTATGGCAAAGGGGCAAATCGCCAAGAAAAATAACAAGAGCCATCATAATACTACAACTCAGCATAGGGACTGACAAAGGGGGACCACGCACACTGTCCAAGTAAGGTTTGCTGATGAAGAAATCTAAGAGGAGAGGGCCCTTGTGAACCCACCCATCCTTGTTACCATGCCAAAGAGAAGATATCATGACCTACTCCATGAGTAGACTCTTGAATGAGACAACTCAACTAATGAGAGAAGTTAACCCAGTCCAAAGCCTAGACCTTATTCTCAAGATACAAACCATCATGTTCTAGCAGAAGCCTTGGTCGTAACTAAAAACTCTAATCAAGAAGTGACCATAGAAGCACTACAAGAATAGCTAAGACAATAAAGCAAAGAGAAAGATGAAGGTCAAAAGAAAGTCATGGAATTGATGGAGATAATGCTACAAATGAGTCAGAAGCTCAATAAATTGGAATGATCTCAACAGCCATCCCAAGCAATAGAGGTGGTAGAAGGTGCATCTCCCATAGGTAAGATCCATGAAAATTTGGGCCCTTTGTAAGTACCTCCTTCAGTAAGGGATACCCAATCCTTGATTTCCCACAAAAATATGGGCTCTTCACAAGCACCTCCTCCAATAATGGATACTCAATCCTCGATTTCTGGGATCCCTATCAACATGGAACTCTCGACATACATACAACAATAAGTACAATGAATGTTAGCTGCACAATTGAGACAAGGAAGTAAGACAAGAAAAGTAAGTGATGCCAACAAACCATACCCTAGCAATCACGATCAAGTGTCATAGCTCAAAGGCTACACAGTGCCTAGTTTCGAATAATTTTATGGCATGGGAAATTCTGAATAGCACATAGCTTATTTTTTGACTTTGTGTGGAGATTCAGTTTATAATCTCTTATTTTTACTTTGCCAATTTCAGCAATCTTGATAAAAGTAGTATTCGAGTGGTATGCTAGTTTACAATCAAAATCCATACAAACTTGCGTACAAATGAAAGAAGCTTTTCGAATTAGGTTCAGAGAAATTAGCAATAAAGTGACTATTGCAAACCTTGTCTCAACAATAAATGTGATAATGAGTCGATTCTGGATTATGTCACATAATGGAGAAATCTCAGTATTAAGTATGAACAACCCATGAGCCAATTTGAGACAGTAAACCTAGTTCTTAGTAACATAAGGGGAGAATGGATGGCATCTTATCTGAGCACCTCTTCTATCCATATTTTCCACAACCTCACCATAAAAGTCAAGAAACTAAAAAGGATTGGCCCATAGACTTTATCTAGTTCACAAAGTTTCAAGCATAAAAAAGGTAAGGTAAAATGTGGAGAGCCTTTCAAAAATGTGAGGGCTGCATTCACAATAGTTGAGCAAAAGAAACCTCCAAATCCCACCACAAATAAGGTTAATCCTTAGAAGTCACCAACTCTTGGAGGAGATGGAAAAGTGGAATGATCCAAATATTTCCAACAAAGGCTTAGAAAGAAATACTCTTTCAAAAGAGAAAGAGTAGGTAAAACCTTCTAGCATGTCCTGAAGTTAGGCCTCAAATTGCCAAAATGTAAGAAGCCAAGAGAGGCCAACAAAATAGATCATCTAAACTATTGTCCTTGCCATAGACTCATGAGGCATACCATTGAAGATTGCTATGTGCTCAAGGATTGAGTTGAGAAGCAATACTGAGAAGGCAAGCTAACTCTCTAGAAGGTAGCCCTACTCAAAATGCCCACTGAACACATTAATCATATTACTGTGTTCAAGAACCATGGACCACTTGCTGAAATACTATTTGAAGAAGAAGCACAACATACGCCCAAGCAAAAGCACTTATGAAATGTCTACATTTCAATAAGGCTAAAGAAACTGATGAAGAAAATGGCTAAAAATCCTGAAGAGCTTGGGATGGTGATAAAGAAAGCCTTGTCAGAGGGAATTGCTTTACTTGCTTGAAGCATCAAGAAGAACAAGCTTGTTCATCTAGATGAATACAATGTCTAGGAATCAGCCATCCAAGAATATATTGATGCTCTTGATGAATATGTTCATGGAGAAAGAAACCAAGTAACTCTTAAAAAATTCTTCCCTAACAAGCTTGAAGCTTTTCTAGAGGACCTTGATGTGGGAAATGAAGAAAGTGACCTTCTGGTGCCAACATGCTCTACCATATTTACCATTTTAGGTTTACAATCAAGCTGATCTCCACCCAATTGCTTCAATAATGAGGAAATTCAAGGTGCAAGACAAGAAAAAGTGAATAGATTCACTGGCGATGTTACTGACAAAATGAGTGATCCCACAAGTCTCCCTGAGGGCTGCTCCCAAGATGATTATCTTAGAGAGTGGTTTGCTTGTGAATATGACTATGGCGTACTCAAACTATAGCTAGATACTACAAAAGAGCAAGCTACAACTAACATGAGGTTTGTCAGGAGGTAGTGTAAATATTAAATCAGCATATGAAGGCTATGACTACCCATATGGAAAGCGTGGCAAATACGACTATCATACTCAATGTGGAAGTTGAGAGGATGGAGAACGTGTGAGCAAAAAAGACAAAGCCATACAAAAAAGGTCATAGGGGTGGTGAGAAACCACTTATTGATCCTCCTTAGGATCAGAATGACCACTCATGCTACTTACTCCAAAGATGGTCAAAAAAGCTAGATACTATCAAACAGAGTTATCTAAGTTTATAACCTCTTATTGCATGGTGACTCATATATCCAAAGTGAATGCTGGTGAGCTATCCCAACCTCCATCAAGCAATCTAGCAACAAATATTCAATCTATTAGGCTTAGTAAGGTCCCAGTCTAAGAACCTGTGGAAGGATGTGCTTTTCCAACTTTAGAGAAATTATGCATACAAGGCATGGACGAAGAAAATTATTCCATGTCTAACTCAAAACAATTGTATGACTACATCAGAAGGCCCTATAGTAGCAAACACCAAAGGAATAAGCAAGCATTTTAGGAGAGGATCAAGCATGCAAATGCTAAAGCTCATTCTACCCCTATGTCAAGTTAATCTGAATATCCATAGTTAATTCAATCTAAATATCCACAGAAGAGACATCCTAAATACAAAGTATTGAAGAAGGTTATGCTAATAGATGCAATAGAAGGGTTTATCTAGAGAATCCCTGAAGACCTCTCTACAAGGAACCCCATGTCCCTAATTCTAATATTAAATGGAATGATTATTAGTTAGTCAGATCCTCCAAGGACATTCAGGTGACTACAAACTAGGGACAAAGGTTCACTACTTCTTTCACATGATTAGCCTCAGAAGTGATTCTGAAAATGAACTTTATTAGTCTCATGACGCTAGATTTCAACTAAGGAGAGCAAAATAAGTACAACTCCAAGATGAAAAGATGTTACCTTTGAGACAAGCTCCTATCGCTGGGGATAAGAACATTCCTAAGGACAAGAAAATGGAAATTCAAGTAAGTGAGGGCATTAAGCCTTCACAAGCTAAACCTGCATCCAAAAAGGTGGAATATAATATAGCAATCCATCTCAAGAAGATCCCTACTATGCTGAGTGTGTTTGATGTCTTAATGATGTCACAAGAACTCAGGGATACACTAGTGCACATCTTGCAAAATTTGGTTGACTACCAAGTATACTTTGCTGTTGAGAAGATGAAAGAGTCCTTGTGTGCACACCAAACTCCCGCCATCACTTTTAAAAATGATGACCTACTACTTGAAATAATATACCATAATAGACAATTGTATATCACAGGGAATAGTGATAGAATCAAGATCAATTGCATCCTGATTGACCTAGTTTCTTAGTCAATTTGATGACTCTCTAAACTCTAAGAACTCTAACTTTGGATGCATGCTACCTATCATTTAAGATTATAACCATACAAGCATTTAATCAAAAGAGCCAAAGAGATCCAGGACCCATAACTATCCCTTTAAAAGTGGGTGAATTAATAATAGATGCCAAGTTTTATGTGATTGATACCAATGCATCATACAAAGCACTACTAGGGAGGTTGTGGCTACATGAAGACAAAGTAGTGCCATCAACCCTATACCAATGCTTTAAATACTTCAAGAATGATGAAGAACACTAAATTGATGAAGATATATACCCTTTTGATATTCATGAGGTACATTATGATGATGCAAAATACTATTAGAAATCTGACACTGATAGGGGGTCTGCTTCTATCAGTCAAGTAAAACAAAAGATTGCTAGTCTGATCTTTGCTCCTCTTCACCTAGAAAGTTATTCTGACATAGTCACTTCAGAGAAAGAAGCCCTGCAGGTCTACTTAGGTGGTTATACTTATGGCAAAATCGATAATAGAGGTTAAACAGAAAGTACTCTCCTTACTACTAAAGTTTTGAAAGGCTTATTTAAGCCGCTAAATTAGCTGAGCATCTATGTCGTGGAATAATTAATAACATTCTACATTCCCCCCATTGTGAGGGAAAGAAAGAAATACTATTTTATAGGGCAATCCCTTGTACTCCAGGCATACATGAAATCCTGGGGACTGAAAATCTAGTGAATGATGGTGACCATCAACTAGTAGTCATGCCTAAATATTTCTCAGACTAGCTCCATCAGATAATCAATGAATTTGACTATGGACATCCACAAACAAAGAGAGAGAGTCATTTCTTCAAGAATCTATGGGATCCATGCCAAGAATGTGCTTACTTTATTGGAAGAGGAAATAAGAACACCAAAGGACTAGACTATATTACTTTAAATGCCCATATATGTCTTGTGGTCACTATTGAACCACTCTCTGATATTTAGGATGACCAAATAGTATCAATACTCCCTAATACATGTACTGAGATGGCCGTGACTTTTTAGACATCATAAGAAGGTGACATTTTTGGTGGAATTTCATCAAAACCAAAACAAAGGGGGCATGATGTAGCTAAAATGCCTTCAGATGAACCTTCACCAAACCTCACTTGACATGATGAATCACTTTGTAAAGAAATAATCCTTAAACTAAAAGAAACTCCACTGGAACTTGAGGACGGGGAGCAAGCCATAGTTGATAAACTAATAAAGATCAACCTAGGCTCAGAGGAGGATCCTAAGCCAACTTTTATTAACACTCAACTTTCAGAGGAAAGCCAAACCCAGCTCAAAACAATGCTCCAAGAGTACATTGACTACTTCTCATGGAGCTATAAGGAGATGCTTGAACTAGATCCTAAAGTTATAGTCCATAAGTTAGCCATTAATTATGAGAGTTTGCCTTTCAAACAAGCACCTAGGAAGATGAAACTCAATCTAGAATAGAAGATGCTAGAAGAAACAAAGAAACTGATCAAAGTAGACTTTATCAAAGAGGAAAAATACCCAAATTAGGTGGTAAGAATTGTGCCAATTAAGAAAAAGAATGATCAAATCCATATTTATATGGACTACAGGGACTTGAATAAAGTCAGTCCAAAAGATGATTTTTGATTGCCAATCATGGAAGTCATGATTGATAACATGGCCAACTTCAAAATATTCTCTTTCATAGATAATTTTTTAGGATATAACCAAATCAGGATGCTTCCTAATGATGAAAAACATACGGTCTTCAAGACACCAATTGTTTTTTTTTTTTTTTTGCTAAAAGTTGATGCCCTTCAGGCTCAAGAATGCAAGTTCCACTTATCAAAAGGCCATGACTTAAATCTTTGATACCTCATACACTAGTTAGTGAAATGTTATGTGGATGACTTGGTGGTCAAAACTAAGTCCAAAGGTAGGCATATCCAAGGTCTAAGAGTGGTATTTGACCGCCTTAGGAGATATAACTTAAATATGAATCCTATAAAGTATGCTTCCATGGTATCATCGAAAAAATTCCTTGGCTTTGTTGTTAGACATCGAGAGATTGAAATCAATCCATCTACGATCAAAGCTATCTTGGATATCCCACCACCAAGTCATTTGAAGTAGTTGGGGTCATTCCATGGCTGACTTACATACATAAGAAGATTTGTTTCAAACCTCTTTGAAAAATGCAAGTCTTTTTCCAAGTTGATGAAGATGGACACTTTATTTATTTGGGATCAAGATAGCCAATATACTTTGAAGAGATCAAGAAGTATCTCCTAAAGCCACCAGTCCTGGCAACACCTCCACCTAATAAATCCCTTATCCTCTACATGGCAGCAATGGAAGGATCCCTAAGGGAACTTCTTGTCTAGAATAATGAAGAGGGTAAAGAAAACACACTTTACTATTTAAGTAGAATGTTGGTGGAAGTAGAAAGCAACTACTCCTCTATCGAAAAGTATTATCTGGCACTCATATTTATGGTCAAGAAGCTAAGACATTATTTGCTTTCTCATCAAGTAATTTTAATATAAAAGGTTGATCACATAAAGACTTGATGACTAGGCCTATACTTACTAGGAGGCTAGTGAAATAGGCTTTAATCTTCATGGAATATGATATCAAGTTCACTCCTTAAAAGGTAATTTTCTAGCAGCTCATCTAGTATCGAATAATTCTCATCTGAGTTGTGATCTCCCTGATGAAGAAAACCTTTTGGTCGAAGAAGGGGAATCTTACTAAAAGTTATACTTTAATGGAGCATCATCCATCAAACCAAGGATCAAACCAAAGCTTTTGCAAATTAAAGTAGACATTAGACTCATTTATGTCACTTTAAATGGGGGAATTTTATGATACTCCTATTCCCTCTCAAAATCATGCACAAATAATAAAGCTGAATACGAGACCCTAATTGTAGGACTGAAAATGGCTCTCAATATGGAATAACACACCTACATATTTTTGGTATTCACAACTAATTTTTAGTAAAGTCCAAGGCAAATATAAAGTCCACAAATCTAAGCTCTTGAAATATCGTGATAAGGCTTAAGAGCTCATAAGGAAAATCTCATATGTTCAAGTAAGTATGATTCCTTGGTCCATCAATGTAGAACCTAACTCCTTAGCCAAATTAGCCAAGGCACTAGCTGACCCTGATCAAGGAGAAATTCTAATCATAGTCCATAGTAGACAAGTGATGAGCTTAGTTTTTAGCATCAAGCATGAGAGGAGTGAATCTAAACTAATAGAAGAGGTCTAGATTGGAGAAAACCATTCACCTACCTTAAAAGTGGAGAACTCTTAAAAGATAAATTTGCATGGACACAACTCAGAAAGAGGGTCACATGCTTTCTACTTATTAGTACACTCTTTATGGAAGATCCTTCCATCAACTACCTCTGCACTGTCTCTCAAAAAAAGAGATCAAAGAAATTATTGATGAAGTGCATTTTGTGGTCTATGAGGCTCATCAATCAGGATCAAAAATAATGATGAAGTTAAGCGTATGGGTTATTATTGGCCAACAATAGTGGGAGATTGCATCAAATATGTGAGAAGATGTCACCTTTACCAAATTCATGGTGACTTCATCCATCAACATCCAAATCCTCTACATCTAATAGTGTCATCTTGGCCATTTGAGGTATGGGGTACAAACATCATCAGCCCTATTGAACCATCTTCCTCTAGAAGTCATTGCTTCATACTAGTAGCAACCGACTATTTTTCTTGGTGGGCTGAAGTGATTCCATTGAAAGAGGTAAAAGTAGATAATATTATCTGCTTCTTTCAAGAAATATATTGTACCCATTTGGGGTCACTCGAAGGATCATTTTTTATAATAGACTATCCTTCAAAAGCTTCTCGATAAGATGATTCACACATCATCATAAGATAGATTGGAGATATTTATCCATATATAGTGTGAGAGCCAACGAACTCACTAAGACATTCAACAAGACCCTTTCCAATATCTTGAAAAAATTTGTTGCTAGAAAAAAGAAAGACTGGCACCAAAAGCTTGTTGAGGCATTGTGGGCCTATCACACTATACATCAAACCCCTACTCAGTCAATGTATATGCATTGGTGTTAAGAACTGAGGCAATCTTGCTACTAGAAGTGTAAATTCTCTCTCTAAGGATTGTCTTGTAAGAAGAAATCACAAGAGAATATAATATTCATCTTCACCTTGATGAGCTAGACTCCTTGGACGAAACAAGACTTTTAACATAACAAAATCTAGAAATGTATGGAGCACAAATGGTTAGGGTCTACAACAAGATAGTTCAGCTTAGATCCTTCCAGAAGGGAGAAATGATCTTAGTTCTGAGAAGACCCATAATCCCACACTAAAATAAGAAAGATAAGTTTAAGCCTAATTAGGAAGACCCTTATATCATCGAAAGAATATTTGAAGGGGGATTCTGCCAACTAATTGATGACAAGGGGGAAAGGCCTATGCCACCAATCAACAGTCAATTCCATAAAAGATACTATGCCTAATTGGGAAGACCCTTATATCATCGAAAGAATATTTGAAGGGAGATTTTGCCAACTGATTGATGACAAGGGGCAAAGGCCTATGCCACCAATCAATCGTCGATTCCTTAAAAGGTACTATGCCTAAGAATAGAGAGTAATAACAATAACAACCAAAAGTGTCTATATTTTATCTATGATAGAATATTCAACTTTCCCAAAAAGGAATATTTGACTGAACAATGTTTCTCAAGGAAAAATATGGGCACAAAACACCATCTATCTTGCATGGCTATTAAACCCACATTTATATGGCAAGCTAAGTCCAGTTTCACATGACAACTTAAGTCCACTTCCACATGACAAATTAAATCCACTTTCATGTGACAAACTAAGTCTACTTTCATATTTCAAATCAAGTCTACTTCCATATGACAAATTAAGTCTACTCCCATATGACAAACTAAGTCCACTTTCATGTGACAAATTAAGTCTACGTTACATGGTGATTAAACTCGTATCCACATGAAGTCCACTTTCACCTAGCAACATAGGTTCACTTTCGCATGGCAACCAAGTCAACTTTCATGTGGCAACTTAAATTCACTTCTAAGTGGCAACCTAAGTCCACTTCAACATAATAAACAAAGTCTACTTTCATGTGATAAATTAAGTCTCCTTCTATGTGGCTAACCATGTTCACTCTCACATGGTAAAATAAATCCATCATCACATGGCATGTCAAATTCATTCTCATATAGTAAAATATGTCCATTAATTATGATAGGTAAGTCTACTTACATATGGTAATATTATATCTACTTTCATGTGGTAAACTAAGTCCATTCTTATATAGCAATATTAAATCAGCTTTCACGTGGTAGCTCAAATTTACTTCTATGTGACAAACTAAGTCCACTTTCACATAACAATCTAAGTTCACTTTTGTATGATAATTCAAACCCATATAGTCAACTCCTGAAATGTTGATGCAAGGGCAAGAACTTAAAAATTATTCTCACCCTCTCCTCTCATCAAAACTCAAGAAGAGGCTATGGAGGGGGGGAATTTGTTTGAGATAATTTTTTTCTACAATCAAACTGAGACCAACATTTAAACTATAATTTATCACACCCTCTACTTGACTCTACCACATAGTCCATCACATCGGTGCCAAGCCCACACATAGTAGTCACCCACATTCGAGAAGGCCAAGCCCTAGCCACCATCGTTGAGCTACCACCCTAGCCCATGAACCGCCTCTGTCGCCTGAGCCTGCAAGTCATCTCCACCTGAGCTCGTGAGTCACCTCTACTACGCAGGCTCATGAGCTAGCTCCTTCGCCCAAGCCCATGAGTCACCCTCATTGCTCAAGCCTACCAAGCCACCATAGCTGCTAACCACAAGCCAGATGCAGGTAGAGAGGGGACTAGGCCACCATGGCCTGATCGTGAGGAGAATAAGGGTTTGATGGGGCATGAATTGGTGAGGAAGAAGAAGGAATAGAAGATAAGTGGTAAAGAAAAAGTTGTCATTAAAAAAATTAGGCCAAAAATATGGGAGAAAGGTTTTGGGTGTGGAAGAAAAAGAAATAGAGAAGAAGAAAAATAAAAAATGTTGTTATGTAAAAAAAATTGGCAAAATAGAAAAAAAGAAGAAAAGAAAAGTTTGCTCACAAAAAATTCTCTTACCTTGATTTTTGGTAGAACTTCATCAACATCATGGCCACCTGTGATCTTTGGTGTGACAACTAAATTCCAACAACACCGCAGCCACCCGTAACCCCCTCGAAGGTGGCAGACTCTTGATACTTTTTATGGTGCCTCGAAGATGGTGAACTCTTGATGTTGTGCATAGCCCCTCAAAGATGGTGAACCTTCAATACTACTCATGACCACCTGTAGCCCCTACAAGATAGTGAATCCCCATCACTCTCAACTAGCCTTTGGACTTACACTTAGTCAGCCTTTGAGCTCGCACCTAGCCAGCCTTTGGGCTTGCACTCAGCCAGCCTTTGGGCTTGTAATTAGTTAGCCTTGTTAGCCTTCAAGCACCCAACCAACCTTCAAGCTCGCTTTCAGCCAGGCTTTGAGCTCACACCCACTCACCTTCAGGCTTGCACTAAGTTAGCCTTTGGGTTTACACTAAACTATCCTTCGGGTTTACACTAAACTAGCCTTCGAGCTCACACTTAGTCAGCCTTTGGGTTTGCACTTAGCAAGCCTTCAAGCTCACATCTAGGCTAACCTTCAAGCTTACAATCAACCAGCCTTTGGGCTTGCACCCAAGTAGTTTTTGAGCTCGCACTAAGTCAGCCTTCATGCTTACACTCAGCTAGCCTTTAGGCTTGTATCTAAGCTAGCCTTCAACCTCACATTCAGCCAACCTTTAGAATAACACTCAACCAGCCTTCAACCTCACATCTAGTCAGTATTTAGGTCACACTAAGCTAGCATTCAAGCTCGTACTCTACTAGCCTTCAGGCTCACATCTAAGCTAGCCTTTGGACTCTCAATTAGCTCCTTCAGGCTCACATCTAAGGTAGCCTTAGAGCTCACACTCAGTCAGCTTTTGGGATCATGGCTTAGCTAGGGTTTAGGCTCATATTTAAGATAGCCTTTGGATTTGCACTTAGCCAACCTTTGGGCTTACATTCAAGCCAATCTTTGGGCTCACACTTAGCTAGCTTTCGAGCGCACACCTTAGCCAACCTTTGGGCTCACGTTTGGCCAATCTTTGGATTCACACCCTCAGGCTTACACCTCTAAACCAACTTTTGAGCTCTCACCTTAGCCAACCCTCGAGTAAACACATTTAAGGCCAAGCCATAGGTCTACCTAAAATTATCACAAATAGTCAAGGACCCTCAAATCAAACTAATTAATGTGAAGTAACTCAATCACATTGAAATTAAACTCAGCCAAAATAAATGGAAAAAGGCCAAGTTGGCTCAAATGGACCTAAATTGATCAAACAAACGAACTAAAATCCAAAACCAAACTCTAAAAAAGTTCAGATGGAGTTAATCTAGACTAAATAAACTCAGACTCGGCCATCATCAGACTCAAGATGGGTTAATTTAAAATCAAGTTGAGTTCAAATCATATCCAATCTAAACTGAACTAAGCTCAAATTAAATCCTTAATTAAGTTAAATCAAGTTCAAACTAAAAGGATAAACTCAAAGTCAAAATAGGACCAATGTAGGCTGAATTGAAATGAAGTTAAACTTGATTTACTTGAGCTTGAATCAAAGTCCATCAAGATGCAAACCAAACTCAACAAAGATCCAACATAAGGTCAAACTTAACTCAAGCTAAATAAAATTAAACTTGGACTCAAACTATATCAGTCGTGATGGAACTAAATATGGTCAAACCGAGTTCTACTAAATGTGTTGAATCTTTGGTAATACTTCATGGCCATGAACAATGGATGATGTTACCACCCTGACTTGAACCAAAATTTGTTTGAATAGAATTAAATAAGGTCAAACTGAATCTCGCTAAGTGTGCTATAAAAGCCCTTAGCAATACTTTAAATTTATATCCAACCCTATATGCCATTGGTGACACTACTAAATCAAAGAAAATAATTGCCAATACGCTCAAAGCTATTGACCACACTTACAAGCTATATCAACCCCAAAACTAATGGTGACACTAGCAAATCAAAGAAGTTAATTGCCAACACACTCTAAGCTGCCGACCATACTTCAAGGCTATATCTAGTCCCATAAATTGTTAGTGATGCTACCAAATCAAAAAAATTAAATACCAACATGCTCAAAGTCGTTGGCCACACTTCAAGCTAGTCAACCCCAGAAGCCATTAACAACGCACCCTTTCAAACTAGTCAACCCCAAAAGCAGTTGATGATATACTCTTCAAGTTAGTCAACCCCAGAGGCCATTGATGATGCACCCCTCAAACTAGTCAACCCTAAAAATAGTTGATGATACAATTTTCAAAGTTATATCCAAGCCTATAAGCCATTGGTGATTCACTAAACCAAAGAAGTTATTGCCTATACTATATCAGCTATAGAAACACTTCAAAATCAATAAAGTTGTTACTTATACTTTATTAGCTATGAAAACTTTTCAAGGTCAATGAAGTTATCGTCTACACCTTATTAGTTATGAAAATACTTCAAGATCAATGAAGTTATCATCAATGCTTTATTGGCTATAAAAACACTCCAACCTAAATGAAATTATTATTGATGCCTTATTGGCTAATGAAAATACTTCAAATCATGAAGTTGTCACCAAAGCTCAAAGCTATCAAAAATAATTCAGGCCAATCCCGACAAGATACTGACAACACCATCTAGTGAAGTTATCACCAAAACTCAAAGTTATTGAAATCACTTCAAACTCCTCCCATTTTCTTTCACATCACATTGGACGATGTCATCAACACCTACCAAGGATAGAGTCGATTTGGGTCAGATGCCACGTGGTCCAGTCTAGGAGAGTGAGACAACAACATGCATCAAACCTTCTTCTTCACTCTTGTTTTCTTTATTTCTTCCACGTTTTCTATAATTCTACATTGAAATTCATTGTAAAGTGAGGTTATACCCTTACTTAAGTCATGTATTACTTTCTTCTTTTTTGTGTCTCTGTTTTATTAGATAGGTATCTTGCTTCAGGAAGTTCCTGACAATCTTGGGGTAATTAACAATAGGGGATTGTACTTATTGAAAGTCATGATCCCACAATACCTAATAGCATAAATTAATAAATTTTTGATTTGTGATTCGAGATCACTCCTCGAGGTATTCGCTATCATCAATAATTTTTTCCTAGTGATCACAAGTTATTGCTTGATAAGGGTTCATTTTATGGGACATGTGAGTATTGTCTTCCTCCTTATTGAATATCTAGAGAGGATATACTGAATGAAGTTATTGGTGTACAAAATGAAATGGAAAAACATGATTAGTTACTATCATCCAAGAAGAGGACAAGAAATGAAAGCCATAGCATTGGGAACTTAAAGGTGATGTGCAAATGGAACAAGAAAGTGTGTTCTTTTATTTACCATATTAGGGTACATTGTGTATTCAGCACAACCTTGATATCATGCACATCAAACAAACTTTCATTGAAAATATTATGTGGATGTTGTTGGGTACTCCAAACAAGTTGAAGACAATTTGAATGTATGCCTAGATCTTAAAGTAAGTGGGATAAGGAGGGCAATTCATCTATAGGATAAGGCATGAATAGATATTTGCAACCTCCTCTATTTACCATGAGCAAATAAGAGAAGATTATATTTTTAAGTTTTTGTCAAAGTACCCCATGGTTATGTGTCAAATATTTCAAGATGTGTAAACATGAAGGATCAGGTCAAATTTGGTTTAAAGAGTCATGATTAACATATATTGATGTATCAACTACTTCCAATTGCAATGTGGAGTTCTTTATCTAAAAGTATGGTGACAACACTAATTAAAATGAGTAGTATATTCAGGCAATTGTATGCAAAAGTTGTACGGCAATATGGCTTTGAAACATTGCAATCTTGGCTCACATTGATTCTTTGTAATCTTGAAAAGAATCATATAATCATACTAATGAAATTATTTTCAATTAGATATTTGTTGAAGCTGAAAGCCAACATGCAAACTTGAACATAACTACAAGGATCCATAGGAGAAGGGAATTTGGCTGAAAATGAATAACAATTTGTGCAATATATTTAAATGACTTTGAGTCAAATTTTAATCCATATTATCAAAATCAGAAGGGCAAGTACGAAGGTGGGGTTGGCTATTCAATTGGGATGTTGCAAGATGTTCAATATCTAGGCGAGGTTTGATGGGCTCAAGTACACAAATATATTCTATTAAATTTGGAAATTATCAATAATTTTTGCAAGTCTCTAAATTAGGGTGAAAATAATCTCCTGAATTATTTTTTTATTAAATGTTGAGTTTAAAATTAATTTTTCTCCTAGGAAAACTTCCAAACGATAGAAGTGGACAAATAATGTCCAGGTGAAAAGTTTGAACATGAAACAATTCATAATTAATTGTTTACTAGGTGGTTTAGAGATCAAGTAAGTATAGATGAGACATACTCAACAATTTTTCTTTATATGGTATATTACATGTTGCTAATAATTATTTTTGAAAGTTGCTAGTTTAGAAAGGACTAACAAGGCTTGGGATATATCCAAAAGTATCCTATTGCTAGTTATCGGACCTAGCAAATGGGTGAGAAATTTTGCAGATATATTATAAATAGTGTTAGATTCCATAATAAGAAGTTTGAGATTAACTAACGAATTTAGAATGGTGGTATTACTCTAAAGATAGTTACAAAAATTTTCACAAGTAGAAAGGATATGAACTCCACTTTAGGATATGTTATATTTTATGAGATTATGATAGATATTATTGAACTCTAATATAGCAATGTACTTAGTTTCATATTGTTCAAATGTTTCTAGTGGATAACAATGTCAGAATAGAGAAAGATGTCTTTAGTAATACATTGGTGAATATTAACCATTTAATATATAAGCACAACCAATGTTCCAATGAGCCTTATATTCTTGGTCATCAAGCTCTTCAAGTGTTTTACATCCAAGATCCTTTGAAACATGATTGACACATGGTAGTGGAGATGACTCCAAGAGAGTATACGGACATGTTTGATGATGGATTAGTTGATGATAATGGCAAAGACTCTATGGTTGAGCTATGAAAATAATCAAAAACTTGATGATTCTAATATGGAATGTACAAAAGTAGATGTCAAAGGTCTAAAGATAAATATGCCTTGTATTGACTTGAGTAGCCACTTGTTGAAGATATTGAAGAGGATGAATTCATGAGTGATGAATCGGAAACCGAAGAGGAAGATATTCCTTCGAATGATAATTATGACAATGATGATTTCATGCCTAATGAAAATGACACTTAATGTGATCCTTTTTTATTATTACATTGGAAATTTATAGCTTTACACAACTGAAATTGTATAATGTGCCAATTTATAGCTATGCATGAATACTAACTTTGTTTTTATTTTTTGGCAAGGTAAATGACATATTGTGGCTGATATTGTACTACTTCTTCATTCTTTGTCATGTTTGTTGGCCCCATATTTCACAGTGACTTCATTTACATGCTTAATATTTTCTATTTCATGTTGTGTAACAAGTATTATACTATGTTATATAAAATATTGTATTAATGTGTTTTGCATTCTTAGTTTAGAATGGTTCATTCAAGGAGATATTGACATGTTGGAGTTATGTTTGTGACACTACAAGCCAGAGGAAGTACGAAGCAAGTGTTGGGGACCCCATTATCGTCCAGTGGAGATTTGTAGTCTAGCTCTATTGGAGATAGCAGGTCTTCCATACCCCTTGAAGAAGGAGATCAAGATGTGCCCATTAATGAAGTTATGCAGCACATTAAGCTATTCTAGTTTTTAATTATCTTTTTTTTTGGTAGGATATTTTTATTTTCATGTATAAGTTTCATGCAATTGTCATATGGACATTTTTACAAATCAAATAGTGAATACAAGTTTTGGGCTCTGAAGGATACATATTGATGTTGAATGTTAATTGTGACAATCAAACCATTGGGAACAACTTGGCAAGACTTTTGACCCAGCTTGAGAATATCACTAATGATGAAAATAAGTTACCCTTGACTTATACCGTTTGGTAGGCCATGTCAAAGAAAACAAGGAAAGGATTAGGCAAGCAAGGGCAAGATTGGAAGGCTTATGTGAATGGAAGAAATTTACAACATTCAAGAAAATTCCAAATATGCTTAGCATTTCCTAGTATCCTATGATTGAAAAGGATCAGTGGCCTTTTCTAGTACACTATTAATAGACTAGGGATGTCTAGGTAATTTTCTTCTCTTCCATTGGTTCTTCTTAAGTTTTATAATTAATGTGTCTTCCTCATAAGTTTTTTTTTATATGGAAATAGAGCAAAAGTAAATAAAAAATCAGAAAAAGCAAAAGATGAGTCACTCTCTCGATTATAAAGGATACACCAACTTGAGAGTTGAGATATTTGCTTAGAATTTTTGTTAAACATGCGGTTAACATTGAGGATTCCTTTATTATTTTTCAAAATGCAAGCCACTATAGCTTGAGGAGAAAAGTGGAGTTTCTTTTGGTATCCTATACCAAGAACAATGCACAACTAGTTAACAAAGCATTCACAACAACAATGGTGAGTACAATTTGATGTCATTATTCATTCCTAATGGTGAATATATGCTTTCACTATTATTCATCTTCTTCCAAGCTCATACTAGAGGATTCTATGTTTGACATTGTAGCTTGAAATGAAAACCACAATTAGGTTTTTGGTTGTGAGAGATCTGACTGCATGCAAATATTTGGTATAGGACTGATATCTACTCAAGTGAGCTTCAGAAGGTGAACAACGCTATACAAAAAATAAAGTATAGGCCATTGTATAGGTTGAGATTGGTGGTCTACATAAGATGTATGAGAAGCTCATGCGAGACTTCTAGATTATGCAACTTTAATTCGTCAGTCAATCCAATATTTCAACTTCACCAGTTCCTTCTGAATAGGGAGTCTATGTGGTATGGAGAAAATTATTCAATTTTTAAAAAATTTTATGTGGATATTATTTATTCATAAATCTAAAACCAATATCTAAAATATATGAGGTCCTGAAAAATACAGGTTAACATCAAACTGAGGGATCTAGTCCGTAAGTGAATTTGGGAGAGACTTCTTGCACTTCTTCAACACCTCAAATATTTCATTAAGTAGCTTATTATATTTGAATGCTCATCATTATTAATGCACATCATAAGGATTCAAAATTAGTGTACAAGGGAAGTGGGGTATAGGTAAGCAAGAGAGGACACATGAAAATAGGATTGTGGAAGTAGGGGAGTGTACAAAAAGAGAGAAAGTGGGCAAGCAAGGGAGGGCACAAGGAAAAGCATGTGTGAATAGGGGAGGGCACAGGAAAAGTAGGATTGCACATGAAAATAGGGGGCAGGATACAGGGTCGCGCACGAGGGTGGGGAAAAAGGGAGTGCATGAAGAAACAAGAGAAGACATGAGAATTTTTTGTTCAAGATAATTAGGAGAGTAAAATATTTAATGTTGGATATTAATGGATTTGAACCATGCCTTTGTTCTTATTCTATTTGAATTTATGTTGACTTTTAGGCAAACTCGTAGGCAGGCCTTTAGTCAATTTTGACTTTCAAACGAGCCTGTGGGCTGGCTTGTGTCAGAATTGGAATTTGGGCAAGAACACAGACTAGTTCTTAAACAAATTAACTTTTAGGTAAGCCCGTATGTTGGCCCTTAGTTAGTATTTAATTTTCAAGCAAGCCCATAGGTTGTCTTTAAACTAATTAGACTCTCAAAGGAGCCTACAAGCTGGCCTTTTGTCCGAAGGTGTTTGGGCTATCTTGTGGGCTGGCCCTTGGCCAAAATGACTTTTGAGAGAGCCCGCAAGCTGACCCTAGGTCGATAGATGATGGCAAATGGCTAGAGGTGGCAATGCAAGTTTCTGAGTTTGACGATCGTCCAAGTGTAGATGTAGTGGAGATGAGTAAGGCCATGGGTGGTCACGACCATGACAATTATGGTCATGCAAGTGTGAATGCTATGGAGATGAGTGAGGCTATGGGTGGCTACGAGCATGGAGATGATGGTCGTGCAGGTGTGGTTGCAGCGGATGATAGCAAAGCCATTGATGACCATGAGAGAGAATGATGGAGTTGTGGAAGGCCATAGTAGTAACAAAAATTGCTACAAGATGCAGGATGTGGTGGAGGACTATGGAAATGGAAAAGGTTGAGGATGGCTATGAGTGTGAGGGAGAGCCAATTCCTCCTCCCTCTTAATCTTCTATGATTCTCCTCTGATGCCTCTCCTTTTTTCCCTTCTTATTCATCTTTTCTTTTTGTCCTTTTTATAGACCACCATGGCAAGCATCAATCTTCAAGCTTCTCAAGCTAGTGGAGCTTAGTAGAGAGGAGCGGTGAGGTTGTGGCTTAGTGCAATGGGTAGGATGACACTATGGTGAGTGCAATGGGGGTGGAGCTCATAGAGGTAGGGGCTGTGTTGGCCATGAGGGTAATTGAAGTGGTGGTGGTGGTTGGCACGAGGGCGGGGGGGGTGTGCAGCAAGGACCTCACAAGAGACAACAAAAGAGGAAAGAGGCAGTGGAAGAATAGGGATAAAATGAAGAGAAATATAGAGAAAGGATGGGAACCTTACTTCTCCATGCTTTCCTTACGATATTCTCTTGATCTCCTCCTCGATTATGCCTTCTTGACTTCCTTTCACTCTAATTTATGCTGATTTTTGTGCTCCTTTTTGTCCAAATTTCATCTCTGATTTCGTGTCAATAAATTGTGTTCTTTTGTGTTAGTCTTTGCATGCTTTTATAGGGTTGAGAGGATCTTCAAATTGAATCATTGATTGATTAAGATTTGAGATTTGATGGGACCAGATCTTAGATTTGGATCTTGTTTGAGGTGATTTTTATCACAATCAAATTTGATTGAAATATGATTAAAATTGAGACATATATGTTATTAAATTATGTCTCAAATATTGGTCTCAGTCAGACTTAAATTGTTTCTGAGCATGACCAAAAATTGAGCTCAATTTGGACTTGAATCATTGGAAAATTCTAACTTAAGCTAAGCCTAATCCAAATGAGCTGATTGGAGTAGATTTTTGGACTAGAATTGAGCCCAAAATTCATCTAAAACTTGGGGCAAAATGACAAAGTGCAAAAATTTTATAAATAGACCCTTAGATTAAATAAATATTCATGAATGGGTCCTTAGCCAGATTGTTCTTATAAATAAGTCCTTGGAATAATAATTTTACAGTAAATTATAATAAAGTCCTAAAATTACAAATCAATTTCATAAAATTTAAGTTTTGCAAATAAGCCCTCAAAAGATTGATAATTATGATTTGGTCCCCATGCAATCCATGATTTACAAATAAAACCCTATAAAATTTTATATTTATAAATAAAGTCCTAAAATTTTAACTTCTGCAAATAAGTCCTTCTAGAATTTTTATTTATAAATAAATATAAATTTTATTTAAAAAGGATCCTAGAAGTTTCAAAACTTTATCAACTAGTCTCTTTTTTGCAAATAACCCGCTAAAATTTATAAAATTATAATCAATCCATTTTTTAAAAAATTGATAATAATTCCCTATAATTTCAGTATTTGGGATAACTACAATTTTCAAATTTTATCATTTACATTAAATAAATTTATCCATATCCATCTACGGGGTTATCCAATTGTAAACTAATCATCCTCATCCAATCCAACCACACCCGAAACTAACTTAAAATAATAAATCATCACAAGCTTAAAATTTTGAATGAAATTCGATCCAATCTTCACGAACCTATAAAAACCCATGGAACCTGCAAAAATAGAGAACAGAGATCCAACAAAGAGAACACAAGAGGGTGAGAACAACAAGAAGTTTAGAAATTGAATATAAGGAAAGAAAAAAGTCTGGTGAGTTTTCTTCACTCGTCTAGCTTCATTCGTTCTCATTTCTTCTCTATTGCTTCTTCTCCTTCTTCTTTTGCACTCTGCAAGTCTCCCTGGTCCTGTGTCACATAGTAAGACCCTACATCCTAGAGCTTCCATGAGACCACCGCCATCCACACAGCAGTCCTTAATCGCTAATGAGCTCTCTCTTGCGTCCCAACCTAGGATAGCACTAAGTCTAGCCTTCACCATTACCTATGCCATTATGACTTTTGGCCAAATCCCATCCTTGCCCACTATCTCACCGGACACCAAGCACATGTTGTAGTCATAAGATTGCAACAAGCTTGCTCTGCATTGCACAACCAATGCTGCCGCCTTTCTCCATGACCGTCCTGCTTGAGAGTTGCTGGCTTGCCTCCCTTGCTCTCGTTGGTGGTCTAATCCTGAGGCCTGAGTTGTCCTCATCGCCTTAGGTTAGGCCCATGCACTACCCATTGTCAAGCCACTAGCCAGCCAAGCCACCACATTTTGCCTATGAACCCTAGCTCTGCCTGGCCTTCCCTATGCAGCTACTCCCCATACTGTCATCCGCCTCTAGCTCACATGAAGGTCACCACCCGCCTCTTTGGATACTGCTTTAAGCTTGCTATCGGGGGAGAGAGACCTGATCCAGCCATTTTCAATCGAATCTAGCTGAAAGGAGACCGGGCCGATTGGGCCTAGTGATATTCCGAGAAGGAAAGGGGGGCTCGGGAATTTAAAGAAGAAGATGAGAAAAATAATATAAAAAAACCTGTTGAGCAGCAAAAAAATCTGACCAAAAAAAGAAAAAAAAAAGAGAGAAGGATTTCAAGCTTGAAATAGAATAATAAGAAAGAAAAAATATAAAAATATAAAAAAAGTTGTCATGTAAAAAAAGAGAAAAAAAAGGAAAGAAAAAGGAAAAAGAAAAATTCAGCAATAATAACAAAAAAGAGTTTCTGACATTACAGTCACTCACGACCCTCGGTGATGAAAATGGTGAAAGCATGAATTTTCTGTGGCCACCCATGGCCCATCGTAGATGGCGATGACGACTGCAAATCTATATCCTTATTGCGGCCACTCACGGCCTCTTGAAGAGGGCAATGAAGATGGTGAACCCATGACCTCACCGTGGCCACCCACAACACCTCAAAGATAGCTAATCCCTATTACCATAAGCCAGCCTTCAGGCTTGCACTTAGCCAGCCTTCCAACTCAAACATAGCTAGCCTTTAGGCTTGCATCCAAGCCAACCTTTAGGCTCGCATTCAGTTAGCCTTCAGGCTCACACTTAGCCAGCCTTCAGGCTCACAATAAGCTAGTCTTTAGGCTTGCATCCAAGCTAGCCTTCAAGCTCACATTCAAGCTAGCCTTCAAGCTTTCTCTTAACTAGCCTCTGGGCTTGCACCCAACCAGCCTTCAGGCTTGCATCCAAGCCAACTTTTAGGTTCACGCTAAGCCAGCCTTCAAACTAACATCCAACCAGCCTTCAGACTCGCATCTAAGCTAGCCTTCGAACTTGTACTTAACTAGCATTTGAGGTCACACTAAGCCAACCTTCAAGTTCACATTCAAGCTAGTCTTCAGGCTCATATCCAAGCTAGCCTTCAAGCTCACGCTCAGCCAACCTTCAGGCTTGCATCAAGCCATCCTTCGAGTTGGCACCCAAGCCAACCTTCAGGCTTGCACTCAGCTAACCTTTGGGTTTGCACTGAGCCAACCTTTATGCTTATACTAAGCTAGCCTTCAACTCACACTTAGCCAATCTTTGGGCTTACACTTAGCAAACCTTTGGGCTCGCACCTAGCCAGCCTTCGAGCTTGCACTTAGACAGCCTTTGAGCTCACACTCTGCTAGCATTCTAGCTTGCATCCAAGCTAGCCTTCAAGCTAGCACTCAACTAGTCTACGAGCTCACACTTAGCTAGCCTTTGGGCTCATATTCAGCCAGCCTTTAGGTTCCCACTTAGCTAGCCTTCGAGCTCATATCTAAGACAATTTTAAATCAAACCCTAATGGGTTAAACTAAGTCCAAATTAAAAGGACAAACTCAAAGTAAAACTAGAACCAAGTTAGGATGAGCCTAAACTAAAACTAAGTTGAACTAGATTGACTTAAACTTGAACTGAAGTCCATCAAGATGTAAACCTTGACACAATAAAGATCCAATACAAGGTCAAAGTCGACTCAAGCTAAATGAAATCAAAATCAAACTCGAACTATATTAGTCCTGATAGAACTAAATTGGGTCAAACCAAGTTCCATTGGATGTGTTGGGTCTTCGTCAATACTCCAAGGCTATAAATAAATGGTAATGTTATCACCCTAACCTAAACCTAAGTTAGTTCAAATAGAATTAAATAAAGTCAAATTGAGTCTCGCTGGGTATGCTACAAAAGCTTTTAGCAATATTTCAAAGCTATATCCAACTCTATAACTCGTTGGTGATGCTATCAAACTAAAGAAATTAATTGCCAATATGCTCAAAGTTGTTGGTCCCACTTCAAAGCTAGTCAACCCTAGAAGCCATTGACAATGCATCTTCCAAGCTAAGCCAACCCAAAAGCATCGACAATGCTTTAGGTCAAACTAAACTAAGGTAGGCTTGAACTCACTTTGTCACTCAGCCATAATACCTTGTTCGAAAAAAATTAATTGGCAATATGCTTAAAGTTGTTAGCTACACTTCAAAGCTATACCCAATCCCATAACCCATTGGTGATGCTATCAAATCAAAGAAGTTAATCGCCAATACACTCAAAGTTGTTGGCTACATATCAAAGCTATACCCAGCATCATAAGTCATTAGTAACACTACCAAATTATAGAAGTTAATCACCAACATGCTCCAAGATATTGGCTACACTTCAAAGCTATACCCAATCTCATAAGTCATTGGTGACACTCCCAAATTAAAGAAGTTAATAACCAATATGCTCAAAGTTGTTGGCCACACTTCAAAGCTATACCCAACTTCATAAGTTATTGGTGATGCTATTAAATCAAAGAAGTTAATTGCCAATACACTATAAGCCATGGGTCACACTGCAAAGCTATACCCAACTTCATAAGCTATTAGTGATGCTACCAAATCAAAAAAGTTAATTGTCAATACGCTCAAAGCTATTAGCCACACTTCAAAGCTATACTCAACCCCCTAAGCTATTGCTGATGCTACCAAATTAATGAAGTCAACCAACAATACACTCAAAGCCATTGGCCACACTTCAAGCTAGTTAATGCCAGAAGTTGTTGGCAAAATGCCCTTCAAGCTAGTCAACTCCAAAAGCAGTTGACAACATGCTCCTCAAGTCAACCCCAGAAGTAGTTGATGATGTGTCGTTCAAGCAAGTCAACCCTAGAAGCAGTTGATAATGTACTCTTTTAAGCTAGTCAATGTCAAAAGTAATTGATTATGCACCTTTTCAAGCTAGTCAACCCTAGAAGTAGTTAGCGACACATTCTTCAAACTAGTTAATCCCAAAAGTAATTCACAATGTGCCCTTTCAAGCTAGTTAACCCTAAAGAAAGTTGACAATGCAATTCTCAAAGCTATACCCAACTTTATAAGCTGTTGGTGATGTTATTCAAACCAAATAAAGTTATCGCCTATGTCTTATTGGCTATGAAAACACTTCAAAAATCAAAGGAATTATCGTCTATGCTTTATTAGTTAGGAAAATACTTCAAGGTCGATTGAGTTATTACCAATGCCTTATTGGCTAATAGAAATGTTCCAATCCAAATGAAGTTATTGCTGATGCCTTACTCGCTTACAAAAATACTTTAAATCACAAAGTTATCACCAAATCTCAAAGCTATCAAAAATACTTTAAGCCAATTCTGACAAGACACTAGCAATGCTATCCAAGGAAGTTATTATCAATGCTCAAAGTTATTGGAAACACTTTAAACTTCTCCCATTCCCTTTCTAGTCCTATTGGACGATGTCATCAACACCTGCCAAAGACCTAGTCAATTTGGGTCAGATGCCATGTTGTCTAGCACAAGGAGAGTGGGGTAGGGGCACACATCAAAACTTCTTCTCTACCCTTTCTTTTTCTTTATTTCCTTTATTCTTTCTATATTGAATTTTTTTGGAAAGTGAGGGTACATCCTTGCGTAAGCCATGTACCAATTCACAAACTTAATCAAATACCTTTTCTTTTCTTTTTTATGTTCCTATTTTTTATTAACTTGGTTTCTTTTTTGTGCTTATTGGAAGTCATGTTCTGGCAATAGCTAATAGCGTACTTTAAATTAAAATAAATTTTGATTTGTGATTTGAGATTGCTCCTCAGGGTTTTTTCTATCTTGGATGGTCAACTTCGATCTCACAAAATCTGGCACACCAGTGGGAGATGATTTCTCCTCCAAGTATAAAAGCCTAGTTAATAAAATAGAGACACTAATAAGGTAGAATTATCATTAAAGACTAATCAACTATGTCCTCCTTTACAAAAGAAAGAATCAAATAGGAACAACGAAGAATATCTCTACTTCAAATACACCATCATCTTGGGAGTAGGTTCAGTTATGTAGTCATCTCAATCAATGGTTTCTACAGAAGCAGCTGAAGTTTATATCAAGTTTGGGACCATCTCTGAGGTCATTCAGTTGAAGAGGTCATCTACTACTGCACCAACTAAAGTGGTTGATATGCAATAACAACTTGTTTCTCACCTTCCATCAAGGGGAAGGGGGCCAAATGTTGTCATCCCCAATGAGAAGGGTTGCTCAGATAAAGAGCTAGAAGCCATGCCTCAACCAAAAAGAACATTAGTCTTTCAAATGTTAGAACCATAGCGAAGCTCAATCTTTGATTGCCTTCACTCAGCTCCTCAATTGAAAGCAAATTTGGACACAACCATCAATGAAGAAGATCACATTTTGGTTGTCACAAGTAAAGGAAAAGCTACTGGAATTTTTAGCCTACTTGAAAAACCTACGTTTCAAATGAAGTCAGTCATTACCATCCCTACCTCCAACTGTTTTTCTCCATTAAGAAATTTAGAAAAGGGTAAGAGCAAGTCATAGGGGATATAATCTTGCCTTAAAACTATGGTAAAAGGATGAATCACTAAACATAAATATAAGAGTCACCATAAAGTTATAATCTAGCATGAGGGCTCGCCAAGGAAGACCACCCACACTATCAGCACTATGACTCTAGGATGGACCATGAGCCCACACCCTAGTAGGCCAAACTCCAAAAGAAAGATGCTTGAGTGAGGTTTACTAATGAAGAAATCCAAGAGGAAAGAGCTCTTGTCAACCAATCCTTACTATCACACCAAAGAGAGGGTGTGGTGACCTACTCCATGAGTAGACTCTTTAATGAGATGACTCGACTGATGGAAGAAGTTAACCTCAGCCAAAAGCCTAGACTTGATTCTCAAGACAAGGACAATCATGTTCTGATACAAGCCTTGGTCATAACTGAAAGTTCCAATCAAGAAATAACCATAGAAGGATGCAAGAATAGTTGAGACAATAAAGCAAGGAGAAAGATGAAGCTCAAAATAAGGTCATGGAGTTGACAGAGATGATGCTCCAAATGAGCTAGATTCTCAATAAGTTAGAGCAATATTAATAATGATCTCAAGCAGTGTAGAGGCAACAGAAGGTGCATCTCTTGTAAATGAGATCCACAAAAAAATAGGCCCTTCACAAGTACCTTCTCTAGTAAGGGATACTTAATCCTTAATTTCAAGGATCCCTAACAACATAAAACTCCCAATATACATACAACAATAAATACAATGAATGGTAGCTACACAATTAAAATAGGAAAGTGAGACGAGTAGGGTAAACTATGCTGACAAACCATACCCTAGCCATCATGACCAAGTGTTATATCCTAAAGGCTATATAGTTTCTATTTTTAAATAATTTAATGGCTTGGGTAATCTTGAATAATACATAGCTCATTTTGCGACTCTGTATAAGGATTCAAGTAATAATCCCTTATTGTTACTCTACCAATTTTTAACAAGTTTGACAGGAGTATTTTTCAAGTTGTATGCTAGTCTAAACTAGAATCCATATAGACTTGAACACAAATGAAAAAGGCTTTCTGAATCAAGTTCAAAGGAGTCAATGATAAAGTGACCATTGCAAACCTTGTCTCAATAATGAAACATGAGAATGAGTCAATTTTGGATTATATCACACAATAGAGAAATCTTAGTATTAAGTATGAACAATACATGAGCTAATTTAAGACTGTGAACTTAGTCCTCAGCAACATAAGGGGAGAATAGATGGCACCCTATCTGAGTTCCTCTTCTATCCATACCTTCCAAGTGCTCATCATGCAAGCCAAGAAATTGAAAAGGATTGGCCCACCAACCTTATTTAGTTTACAAACTTTCAAATGAAAAAAAGATAAGGTAAAACATGGGGAGTCTTCTAAAAATATGAAGGTTACATTCACAGTAACTGAGTAAAAGAAACCTCTAAACCCCATCATGAACAAGAGTAATCCTCAGAAGTCACTAGCATTTGGAGGAGATGGAGAAGTGGAATGGTCCAATGATCTCCAACAATGGCTCAGAAAGAAATATTCTTTCAAAAGAAAAAGAGTAGATAAAATTTTCTAGGATGCCTTGAAGTTAGGCCGCTAAATGTCAGAATCCAAGAGGTCAGGTGAGGCCAACAAAATAAATCACCCAAACTATTGTCCTTACCATAGAGTCTTGGGGCATACCATTAAAGACTGCTATGTAATCAAGGATTGGATCTAGAAGCAATATTGAGAAGGCAAGCTAACTCTCTAAGGCAGCCCTATGTGAAACACCCACTAAATATATTAATTATATTATCGTGTTTGAGGATCACATACCACTTGCTAAAATCATTTTTGGGGAAGATGCACAATGTACTTCCAAACAAAGGCACTTGTGGAACATTTATATTTCAAAAAGGCTAAAGAAACTGATCAGAAAAAAATTAGAATCCCTGAAGAGCCTGGGATGGTAATGAAGAAAGCCTCATCAAAACAAATAGCCTTACCTACTCAAGACATCAAGAAGAGAAAGAATAGAAGTAAGAAGAAGAAATTGGTTTAGTCAGATGAATATAATATCAAGAAACCAGCCATCCAAGAATACATCAATGCTCTGGATGAATATGTTTAAGGAGAAAGAAGCCAGGTAACTCTTGAAGAATTCCTCCCTAACAAACTCAAAGTTTTGCTAGAGAACCCTAATGCAGAAAATGAAGAAAGTGAACCCCCAGTGGCAATATACTTTGCCATATTTACAATCAGAGGTTTACAACCAAGCCGATCCCCACCCCATCACTTCAATGATGAAGAAATTTAGGGTGCAAGAAAAGAAGAAGTGAATAGATTCACTAGGGATGATACTGATGAAATGAGAGATCCCATAGGTCTCCCTAAGGATTGTTCCTGAGATGACTATTTTAGAGAGTAATTTACTCATAAGTATGATTATGACATGCTCAAGCTACATCTAGATATTGTGAAAGAGTTAGCTACAACTAACATGAGGTTTGTTAGGTGGAAAATGCAAATATTTAACAAACACGAGCAGGATATGGCTGCCAACATTGAAAGTGTGACAAATACGACCACCATGCTCTATAAGAAAGTCAAGAGGATGGAGAAGGTACTAGCAAAAAAGACAAAGCCATATAAAAGACCTTATAGAGGTAATAAGAAACCACTTATCGATCCTCTTCGGGATCAAGATGACCATTCATGCCACTTACTCTAAAGATGGGTCAAGAAAGCTAGACACTATCAAAGAGAGTTAGCTAAGTTTATGATCTCTTATCGCATGATGACTCATACATTTGAGGTGAACACTGATAAGCTGCTATCCCAGCCTCCATTAGGAAGTCCAGCAACAAATGCTCTATCCGTTAGGTTTGGTAAGGTCCCCATCGTTGAACCTATAGAAGGGTGCACTTTGCCAACTTTAGAGAAATTATGCATACAAGGAATGGATGATGAATATGACTCCATATCTGACTCAAAATAACTTTTATGACCATTTCAGAAGGCCCTACACCAACAAGCGCCAAACAAAGAAACAGACATTTCAGGAGAGGATCAAATGAGTTAATGATAAGGCTCATTCCACCCCCACATCAAATCAATCTAAATATCCATAGTCAAGCTAGTCTAGACATCCATAGAAGAGACATCCTAAATACAAAGTCTTAAAGAAGATTATGCCAACAGATGAAATAGAAGAGTTCATCCAGAGAGTTTCTAAAGACCTTTTAGCAAGAAAGCCCTATGTGCCTAATTATAACGTTAAATAGGATGATTATCAGCCAATCATATCCTCCAACAACCTTCAGGGAACTACTGACTAGTGGTAAGGGTTCACTACTACTTGTCTCATGATTAGTCTCAGAAGTGATTCCGAAGATGAACCTTATTGGTCTCATGATGCTAGATTTCCACTAAGGAGAGCAAACCAAGTATAGCTCTGAGGTAGAAAGGTATTGCCTCTGAGACAAGCTCCAATGTCTAGGGACAATAATATCCCCAAGGATAAGGAAAAGGAAATTCAAATAAATGAGAATGTTGAGCCTCCACAAGCTGAACCTATCTGAACCTATACTCAAAAAGGTGAAATATAATATAGCAGCCCACCTCAAAAAAATTCCTACTATGCTAAGTGTGTTTGATGCCTTGATGATGTCATAAGAACTCAAGGTTACATAAGTACATATCTTGCATAATTTGACTAACTACCAAGCATACTTTGCTGAAGAGAAGATGAAGGAGTCTTTGTGTACATGCCAAACCCCTGCCATCTCCTTCACAAATGATGACCTACTATCTGGAATAAAAAACCATAATAGACCATTATATGTTACAGGGAATAGTGATGGGATCAAGATGAATCGCCTCTTGATTGACCTAGGTTGATGACTCTCCGAACTCTAAGAGCTCTAACTATGAATGTATGCCACCTATCACCCGAGATTATAACCATACAAAGGCTTAATCAGAATAGTTAGAGAGCTCTAGGAACTATAGCTACCCTTTGAAAGTGGGCAGTTGATGATAGATGCCAAGGTTTATATGATTGATACTGATGCGTTATACAAAGTACTACTAGAGAGGTCGTGACTACATGAAAACAAAGTACTGTCATCAACCTTACATTAGTGCTTTAAATACTTTGAGGATAGTGAATAATAACAAATTGATGGTGATGTACACCATTTTGATGTTCATGAGGTGCATTATGATGATGTAAATTACTATCAGAGATTTGACGCTGATAAGGAGTCAACTTCCATCAATCAAGTAAAGTAAAAGATTGATAGCCTAATCTTTGCTCCTCCTCACCTAGGAAATGATTCTACGTAGCCTCTTCAGATGAAGAAGCCTTGTGAGTTTTCCTAGGTGGTTATAATTTTAATGAAGATGATAATAGAGGTCAAACGGAAAGTACTCTCCTTGTTGCTAAAGTTTCAAAAGGCTTATTTAAGCCATTAGATGAATTAAGCATCAATGTCATGGAAGAATTAACGACCTTCTACATTCCTCTATTGCACAAAGGAGAAAAGAAAATACTATTTTATGAGGTCATCCCTTGTGTGATAAGTATATAAGAAATCCTGAGAACCAAAGATTTAGCAAATGATGGTGACCATCAACTGATAATCATGCCTAAATATTTCTTAAACCAGCTTCATCAAATAATTAGCAAATCTAGTTGTGGACATCCACATATAAAGAGAGAGAGAGAGACCTTTCTTCAAGAATCTATAAGATCCACCCCAAGGACATGCTTACATTCTTGGAAGAGAAGACAAAAACACTAAAGAACTAGGCTATATTACTCCAAATGCCACACATATTTTATGGTCACCATTAAACCTTTCTCTGATACTCAAGATAACCAAATGACAATAATACCTCTTGACACATGCACCGAAGTGGCTGCAACTTTTTAAACATCACAAGAAGGTGACATCTTTAGTGGGATTTCATTGAAACCAAAGTAAAGGGGCATAATACAACCGAAATGCCTTCAGACAAACCTTCGCCAAACCTCACTCGACATGATAAATCACTTGGTAAAGAAATAATCCTCAAAACAAAAGAAGATCCACCAAAACTTAAGGACAGGGGGCAAGCCATAGTCGATAAATTGATGGAGATCAACCTAGGCTCAGAGGAGGAGCCCAAGCCAACTTTTACCAGCATTCAACTTTCAAAGAAAAGCCAAATCTAGCTCAAAGTAGTACTCCAATAGTATGTTAATTGCTTTGCATGGAGTTACAAGGAGATGTATGGACTAGGACCTGAAGTTCCAGTCCACAAGCTGGCCATCAATCTAGATATTTCACTTGTCAAACAAGTACCTAGTAAGATGAAACTCGACCTAGAACATAAGGTTATAGAGAAATGAAAAAATTGATCAAAGCAAGCTTCATCAGAGAAGAAAAAAAATACCTAAATTGGGTGGCAAGCATCGTGCCAGTCAAGAAAAATAATGGCCAAATCAAGATGCATCCTGATGATGAGAAACATACGACCTCGGGACACTAGTTGGCATTTACGGCTACAAGGTGATACCCATTGGGCTTAAGAATGCATACTCCACTTATCAAAGAGTCATAACTCAAATATTTGATGACCTTATCCACAATTAATGGAATGCTATGTGGATGACTTGGTGGTCAAAACTAAGTCCAAAGATAAGCATGTCCAAGACATAAGAGTGATATTTGACCACCATAGAAAATATAACTTAAAAGCCGAATTCTATGAAGTGCGCTTTGGGGGCATCATCAGAAAAATTCTATGGCTTTGTTGTTAGATATCGAGGGATTGAAATCAATCCATCTAAGATCAAAGTTATCTTGGATATGCCACTACCCAGCACTTTAATGTAGTTGAGATCATTCCAAGGTTGACTTGCATATATAAGAATATTCATTTCAAAATTCTCTAGAAAATGCAAGCATTTTTTCAAGTTGATGAAGAAGGATGTTTCATTCATCTGGGATCAAGACTATCAATAGGCCTTTAAAGAGATCAAATTGTATCTCCTAAAGCTGTCAGTCCTGGTAGTGCCTCTACTTGATCCTCTATAAGGCAGCAATAAAAAGATCTCTAGGGGTGCTTCTTGCCCAGAATAATGAAAAGGACAAAGAAAATGCACTCTACTACCTAAGTGGAATGCTAGTGGGGCAAAAAGTAACTACTCCCCTATTGGAAAGCATTATTTGGCACTCATATTTGCAATCAAGAAGCAAAGACATTATTTTTTTTTCCTCATCAAGTCATTTTAATATCAAGGATTGATCTCATAAAGTACTTAATGACCAAGCTTGTACTTATTATAAGGCTAGCAAAATGGGCTTTAATCCTCATGGAATACGATATCAAGTTCAATTCCCAAAAGGTGGTCAAAGGGCAAGCTCTCACCAATTTTCTTGCAACTTATCTAGTGCCGGATGATTCTCCTTTGAGTTGCAAGCTCTCAAATGAAGAGATCCTTTTGGTTAAAGAAGGAAAATCTTATTGGAAGCTATACTTTGATGGAGCATCATTCATCAAACCAGGGAACACACCAAAGCATCCACAAATCAAGGCAAACATGATATTCATTTATGTCACTTCAAATAGGGGTATTTTATAATATTCTTATTATCTCTCAAAATTATGCATAAATATGAACCTGTATATGAGTCTCTAATTACAGGACTTAAAATGGTCCTCAATATGAAAATATTATGCCTATATATTTTTGGTGATTCACAATTAGTTATCAGCCAAGTCCGGGGTAAATATCTCCTGAAATTCTATGAAAAGGCTTAAGAGCTCATAAGGCAAATTCATTATATTCAAATAACTAAGATTTCTTGATCCATCAATATGAAAGCTAACTCCTTAGCCAAACTAGCCAAGACATTGGTGGACCTTAATTGAGGAGATATTCTAATCACAGTTTGTAGTAGACAAATGATGAGCTCAGTCTTCAGCATCAAGCATGAAAGGATTGAATCTAAACTAGTAAAAGAGGTTATAGATTGGAGAATATCATTTATCAACTATCTCAAAAGTGGAGAGCTCCTAAAAGATAAATTTGCACTGACACAGCTCAAAAAGAGAGTCATGCACTTTCTGCTTATCAATGACACCCTTTATAGAAGGTCCTTCGATCAACTACTTTTGTGCTATCTCTCAAACAAAAAGGCCAAAGAGGTTATGTATGAAGTGCATTCCAAAGTTTGTGGAGCTCATCAATAGGGCTCAAAAATGATGATGAAAAGTAAGCATATGGGTTACTATTGGCCCATGATGGTGGAAGATTGCATTGAATATACGAGAAGATGTCACCTATGCTAAATTCATGGTGACTTCATCCACCAACACCCAAATCTTCTACATCCAATAGTGTTCTCATGGTTATTCAAGGTATGGGGTACTGACATCATTAGCACAATCAAACCATCTTCTTCTAGAGTCCATCACTTCATGCTAGTAACATGCATACTATTGAAAGAGATAAAAATGGATACTATTATTTGCTTTTTTCAAGAAAATATTTTATACTGATTTGATGTCTCTCAAAAGATCATTTCTGATAATAGACCATCCTTCAAAACTTTAAGTAGGAAGATTCACACATCATCATAAGATAGATTAGAGATATTCTTCCATCTACATGCCAAAGCCAACAAGCTCGTTGAGGCATTTAACAAAACCCACTCCATGATCTTGAAGAAATTTGTTGCCAAAAATAAAAAAGATTGGCACTAAAAGCCTCTTTGAGGCACTATGGGCCTATTTCACCACATATCAAACTCCTACCCAATCAACGCCATATGCATTGGTTTTCAGGATTAAGACAGTCTTCCTCTTGACTACTCTTTGAATGAGATAAGGTTCATAGCATGGAAAAACCTAGAATTGAGCACAAATTGCTAGGGCCTAAAACAAGATAGCTTGGCTTAGGTCATTCTAGAAGGGAGAAATGGTATTAATTCTAAGAAGACCTATAATCCCATATCGAAACAAGAAAGGCAAATTCGAGTCTAATTGGGAAGGCTCTTATATCATCAAAAGGATATTTGAAGAGGAAACTTATCAACTAATCAATGACAAGGGGGAAAGGCCTATGCCACCAATCAATGGCAAATTCCTCAAAAGGTACTATGTTTAAGCCCTGGGAGCAACAATAATAACAATCAAAAGTGTCTATGTTTTATCTATGATGGAATGTCTGGCTTTCTCAAAAAGGAACGTTCAGTCAAATATGCACACCATGTTTCTCGAGATAAGACATGGACACAAAACTCCATCTATCTTGCGTAGTTACTAAGCTTGCATTTACAAGGCCCATTAAGTCCACTTTTACATAGCAAATTAAGTCAACTTTTACGTGGCAATCAAGTCCACTTTCATGTGATAAATCAAGTACACTTTCACATGGCAAATTAAGTTCGCTTCCTCATAGTAACTTAAGTCCACTTCTATGAAGTAAACTAAGTCTATTTTATATGGTAACTTAAGTCCACTTCTACATGACAAACTAAGACCACTTCTTTATGGCAAGCCAAGTCCACTTCCATGTAGTAACCTAAGTCTACTTCTATGTGACAAATCAAATCTACTTTCACGTGGCAACTTAAGTCCACTTCTACATGGCAAATCAAGTTGACTTTCGCGTGATAGCTTAAGTCTACTTTTACATGACAAAGCAAGTCCATTTTTACGTGGCACATTAAGTCCATTGCTATATGGCAATCTAAATCCACTCTTGTGTGACAATTCAAACCGAAATAGTCAACTCCTAAAATGTTGATGCAAGGATAAGTAATTAAAATTTGTTCACACCCTCTCCTCTTATTAGAACTCGAGAAGAGGCTACAAAGGGGACAATTTGTTTGACACGATTTTTATCACAATCAATTTGATTGAATTATGATTAAAGTTGAGGATTTGTATGCCACTAAATTATGTCTTAAATATAGGTCTTAATTAGACTTCAATAATGTCTGAGTTTGACCAAAAATTGAGCTCAATTTGGACTTGAATCATTGGAAAATTTGGGCTTAAGTTAGGCTTAATCCGAATGAGATAATTGGACTGGATTTTTGGACCAAAATTAGGCCCAAAACTTATCTAAACTTGGGCTAAAATGACAATGTGCAAAAATTTTGCAAACAAACCCTTGAATTAAATAAATCTTTATGAGTGGGTCTTTAGTTGGATTTTTCTTATAAATAGGTCCTTAGAATAAAAATTTTACAGAAAAGTTCAACAAAATTCTAAAATTATAAATTAGTCCCACAATATCTATGGTTTACAAATAAGCCTCTCAAAAGCTTGATAATTAATATTTGTTCCCAATAAAATCTAGGATTTATAAATAAACCCCTCCAAAATTTTGTATGTACAAATAAACTCCTAAAATTTTACCTTTTATGAATAAGTCCTTTAAGAATTTTTATTTGTGAATAAGTCCATATTTTATTCAAAAAGGATCCTAAAAGTTTCAAAACTTTATAAACAAGTCTTTTTTTTGCAACGAACCCCCTAAAAATTATACAATTATAATTTAGTCTAATTATGGGAAAAAAATTTATGAATAATCCCTATAACTTTAGCATCTAAGATAAGTGCAACTTTCAAATTTTGTCATTTACATCAAATAAATTTATCCATATCCATCTACGGGCTTATCCAATTTCAAACCAAACATCTTCATCCAATCTAACTACATCCATAACTAATTCGAAACAATAAATCATCACAAGTTTGAAAATTTGAATGAAGGTGGATCCGATCTTCTTGAACCTATAAAAACTTGTGAAACTTGCAAAATCAAAGAATAGTGATCAGAGGAAGAGAACACGAGAAGGGAGAAAACAACAAGAAGATCAGAAATTGAATACAAGGAAAGGAAAAGTCCAATGAGTTTTCTTCATTCACCTATCTTCGTTTGTTCTCTTTTCTTTACTTTTGCTTCTTCTCCTTCTCCTTTTGCACTCTGCAAGTCTCCCTGGCCTCGTGGCTCACTACACTTGTTAGAGTCCCCATCGCCTAGAGCTTCCATGAGACCACTACCATCCACATGGTAGTCCTTCACTGCCAATGAGCTCTCTCCCACACACACCTATGACAACATCAAGTCTAGCCTTCACCATTACCTATGTCATCACAACCTTTGGCTGAATCCTGTCCCCATCCACTATCTCACTAGATGCCAAGCCCATGCTATAGCCAAAAAACTAGATCCAACTTCATGTGCATTGTGTAACCACTACTGCTGCCCTCCTCTACAACCTTCCTACTCGAGAGTTGCTGGCCTGCCTCCCTTGCCCCCATCATATGTCTAATTCTGAAACTCGAGTCACCCTCATCACCTTAGGTCACTCTCATGCACTACGTCCATCGCTGAGCTACCTACGATTGAGCCACCACCGTTCACCCATGAAACTCTAGCTTCGCTTGACCTTCCCCACACAGTCGCTCCCCACGCTGTCCTCCACCTCCAGCTCACATGAAGGTCATCTCCTGCCTCTTTGAACACCACTCTGAGCTCACTGCCAGGGGAGAGAGGATAGATCTTGCCATTTCTTGCTAGATCTGACTGAGAAAGAGATCAGGCCACTCGGGCCCTATGATACTTTGTGAAGGAAACGGGGCCTCGAGAATTTAAAGAAGAAGATGAGAAAAATATTATTAAAAAAACTTATTAAGCAACAAAAAAAGAAAAAATCCATCCAAAAAAAAGAAGGATTTTAAGCTTGAAATAGAAGAAGAAAAAAATAAAAAATATAGAAAAGGTTGTCATGTAAAAAAAGAAAAAAATAATGAAAAAAGGGAAAAAATCAGCAAAAATAACAAAAAAAGAGTTTTTAACATTATGACCACCCACGACCTTTGGCGATGAAGACAATGAACCCATGGCCTCATTGTGGCCACTCGTAGCTTCTTGAAGATGATGAATAATATGATGAACGTATGACCTTATTGTAGCCACCCGCGGCCTCTCGAAGATGGCAATAAAGACAACAAATCCATGACCCATTGTGATCACCCACGGCCCCTCAAAGATGATAGATTCCCATTACTACAAGCTAGCCTTAGGTCTTGCACTCAACCAACCTTCAGGCTCCAATTAGATGGCCTTTAGGCTTCCATCCAACTAGCTTTCAGGTTTACATCCAAGCTAGCTTTCAGGCTAACACTTAGCCAACTTTCGATCTCGCATCCAAGTCAGTCTTTGAACTTGTACTTAGCTAGCTTTTGGACTCACACCCAACCAACCTTTAGGTTTGCATCCAAGAGAGCCTTTGGGCTTATGCTTAGCCAACCTTTAGGCTTACATCTAGCCAGCCTTTGCACTCACTTTAAGTTATCCTTCGAGCTCGCACTCAGCCAACCTTTGGGTTTGCACTCTAGCCAGTCTTCGAGCTCGCATCCAAGCTAGTCTTTGGGCTTGCACTTAATCATCCTTTTGGCTCGCATCCAACTAGTCTTTAGGCTCGCACTCAAGCCAACTTTCAAGCCACACTCAGTCAGCTTTTGAGCTTACACTCACCCAGTCAGTCCTTGGGCTCGTATTCAGTTAGCTTTGAGCTAGCAAACTAAGCCAACCCTCAGGTTTGCATATTTAAAGTCAAGTTATGAGTCCACCTAAAATCATCATAGATAGATAAAGACTCTCAAATTAAATTGATTAATGTGAAGTAACTCAATCATATTTACACAAAAGCCAAGTTAACTCAAATGGACTTAAATTAGTTAAACAAATGGACTAAAATCCAACTTGAATTAGACTCCAAAAAATCAAAATTGAGTTAACCTAAACTAATAGACTCAAATTCAACACTAATCAAACTCAAGTTGAGTTCAAATCAAATCTAACTTGGATTGAACTAAGCTTAAATCAAACCCTAATTGGGTTAAATCAAGTCCAAACTAAAAGGACAAACACAAAGTCAAATCAAAATCAAGCCAAGCTAAGCCTAAACTAAAATTAAGTTGAACTAAATTGACCTGAACTTAAACTAAAGTCAATCAAGATGAAAACCCAGACTTGATAAGGATCCAACACAAGGTCAAACTTGACTCAAGCTAAATTAAATCAAACTCAGATTTGAACTATATTAGTCTCCACAGAACTAAATCGGGTCAAATCGAATCCCATTGGATGTGCTCAACCTTCATCAATACTCCAAGTCTATGAAAAAATGGTGATGTTATCACCCTGACTTGAACATGATTTAGTTCAAATAGAACTAAACAAGGTTAAACTAAGTTTCACTGGGTGTGTTACAAAAGCCTTTAGCAACATTTCAAAGCTATATCCAACTGTATAAGTCATTGATGATGCTATCAAACCAAAGAAGTTAATTGCCAACATGTGCAAAGCAGTTGGGCACACTTTGAAGCTAGTCAACCCTAGAAGCCATTGATGATGCAACTTCCAAGCTAAGCCAAACCAAAAGCATTGGCAGTACTTTGAGTCAAACCTAACTAAGGTAGGCTTAAACTTGGTTAGTTAGTCAGCTATAACACCTTATTCAAAAGAAGTTAATTGTCAACATGCTTAAAGTTATTGGCCATACTTCAAAGCTATACCCAACTCCATAAGCCATTAGTGATGATATCAAATCAAAGAAGTTAATCACCAACACACTCAAAGCTATTGGCCGCACTTCAAAGCTACACCCAACTTTATATGCTATTGGTGATGCTGCCAAATCAAATAAGTTAATTGCCAATATGCTCAAAGCTGTTGGCCACACTTCAAAGATATACCCAACTTTATAAGTCATTGGTAACACTGCCAAATCAAAGAAGTTAATCGCCAACACAGTCCAAGTTATCGGCCATACTTCGAATCTATACCCAACTTCATAAGCCATTAGTGCCACTGCCAAATTAAAAAAGTTAATCACCAATATGCTCAAACTATAGGCCATACTTCAAAGCTATACCCAACCCCTTATGTCATTGGTAACGCTACCAAATCAAAAAAGTTATCCAACAATACCTCAAAGTTGTTAACGACACTTTGAGCTAGCCAAATCTAAAAGCCATTGATGATGTGCTCTTCAAGATAGTCGACCCTAGAAGTAGTTGACAATGTGCCCTTCAAGCTAGTCAATCCTAAAAGCAATTGATGATGTATCCTTCAAGCTAGTCAACCCAAGAAGCAGTTGTCGATGTACCCTTTTAAGCTAGTCAACCCCAGAAGTAGTTAATAATATACCCTTTCAAGCTAATCAACCCCAGAAGTAGTTGGTGATATATTCTTGAAGCTAGTCAACCTCAAAAGTAGTTGACAACATGCCCTTTCAAGCTAATTAACCTCAAAAAATAGTTAATGATGCGATTCTCCAAGCTATACCCAACTTTATAAGCTATTAGTGATGCCATCCAAACCAAATAAAGTTATTGCCTATGTCTTATTGGCTATGAAAATACTTTAAAAACTAAAAAAGTTATTGCCTACACCTTATTGGCTATAGAAATACTTCAAGGTCAATGGAGTTATTGCCAATGTCTTATTGGCTATAGAAACACTTCAAGGTCAATGGAGTTATTGTCAATGTCTTATTGGCTAATGAAACACTCCAACCTAAATGAAGTTATCATTGATGTATTATTGGCTCATAGAAATACTTCAAATCATGAATTTATCGCTAATATTCAAAGCTATTGAAAATCCTTTAGGCCAATCTCGACAAGATGTCGACAATGCTATCCAATGAAGTTGTATCAATGATCAAAGCTATTGGACATACTTCAAACTTCTTTCATTCCCTTTCTGTCCCATTGGATGATGTCATCAATACCTATCAAAGACCAAATCGATTTTGGTCAAATACCATGTGGTCTAGCACAGTGGGAGTAGTACAGTAGCACATATCAAATATTTTTCTCCACTCTTTCTTTTTATTTATTTCCTTCATGCTTTCTATGTTAAAATTCATTATAAAGTAAAGGTATACCCTTGGTTAAGCCATGTATCATTTCTCAAAATTAATCAAATGCTTTCTTCTTTCTTTTTTGTATCTCTATTTTTATTAACTAGGTTTCTCATTTTAGGAGATTCCTAACAATCGTTAAAGTAATTAACAATAGGGGCTTGCACCTATTGAAAGTCATGTTCTACAATACTTAATAACACACTTTAAATTAAAATAAATTTTAATTTGTAATTCGATATTACTCCTCAGGGCCTCCACTATTCTAGGTGGTCAACTTTGATCCCACAGATTTTTGATTGATAAATTTTGAGATTGTAATTCCCTTAAATGCAATTTTAGTTAATTGAGATGAATTCAAAGGATGATTCATTTTTAGATTTAAAGATTATGATCTGAACCATATGACTTGTTAAAGGAACCGGTTGACTGACAAAGATTGCATGGGACCCGGCTCAACAAAATTGATCGATTGGTTGAAGAACCGATTGATTGATAGAGCATTACCAAATCCTACTTATGAGAATTGGTCAATCGGTTCACCAAGCAGTCAACTGGTGAATTCTGATTTAATACTTGGGTCTAAAGTTTTAGCCCATGTTTATTTTCAATTAGATCCAACCCATCATGAATTAGACTCAAAGTCCAACTCTAGTTCTTGTCAAACTCAAACTCAGAGTTGAGTTTTAAAATCAACTAAAATAAAGTGGCTCCTTTACATCCACTTCATGAGTTTTCTTAGCAAGAGGAGTGGATGCAACAAATAGTAAGTTATTTCACCATGCTAAGTGGAAGTGAACTTAATCTGCCATATGAGAATGGACTTGAGCTACCATGTAGAAGTGGACTTAAGTTTGCCATATGAAACTAGACTTGATTTGTCATGAAGATGTGGACTTAGTTATCACACAAAATAGATAAGGTTTTGTGTCCATATTTTGCCTCCAAAAATATAGAGCCCATATTTGATCAAATATTATTTTGAGAAAGTCAGATATTTTGTCATAGACAAAATATAGACAACTTTTATTTTGTTGTTGTTGCCCCTAGAGTTTCATGCATAATACCTCTTCAAGAATCAGGCATTAATCAATGGCATAGGTATTTTTCCTTTGTCATTAATCAATTGGTAGGATCCCCCTTCCAATATTCTTTCAATGATATGAGGGCTTTCCCAATTAGGCTCAAATTTGTCTTTTTTTATTTTGATTTAGGATTTTGGGTCTTCTCAAGACAAAAATCATTTCTCCCTTATAAAAAGATTTGAGCCAAGCCATCTTGTTATATGCCCTAGACAATTATGCTCAGTACACCTCTAGGTTTTGTTGAGTTATGAGTCTTATCTCATCTAAGGAGTTTGGTTCACTAAGGCAAAGGTAAACATTGTCTTCTTTTATAATTTTCTCTTGCCAAGTAATACTTAGAGAGAAAATTTATACCTCCAATGGTAGGACTGCCTCAGTCCCAAACACTAATGCATGCAACATTGATTGGGTAGGAGGTAGATATATGGTGTGATAACCCATAGTACTTTAGATAGTTTTTGGTGTCATTCTCTTTTATTTCTAGCAATGACTTTCTTCAATATTTTGAAGAGGGTTTTATTGAATGCCTAAATGAGACCATTTTCCCTTGCATTGTAAATGGATGAATATCTCCAATATATCCTATGATAATGTAATAATCATTCTACCTTGAAACTTCTAAAGAATAGTCCATTCTCAGAAATGATTCTTTGAGAAACACCCAATTGATATAGGATATTTTTTTAAAAGAAACGGATGATAGTATCTACTTTTATATATTTTTTTTTAGTAAAATTGTCTTTCCCTACCAAGAGAAATAATCAGTCACTATTAATATGAAGCAGTAACCTCTAGAAGAGGATGATCCAATTGGGCTAATTATGTTTGTACACCATACATCAAATGGCTATGAGGATAACATTGAATGTAAAGGATTTGGGTGTTGATAAATGAAGTCACCGTGAATCTAGCATAGATGACATTTTCTTGTATATTCAATGCAATCTCTCACCATCATGGGCCAATAGTAGCCCACAAGGCCTTGGTTTCTACCCAAGGAATAAGATCACGGTAATAAGTTAGACATAAGTTCTCAATTCTACCTAGGACACAAGTTCTCAACAATAAACCAAGTATAAGACCTTAGCATTAAGTCAAACATAAGACTTCAGTTTCATCCAAGATATAAGACTTCAACAATAAGCTAGGCATAAGACCTCGATTGACTCAAGGCATAAGACCTCAGTAATAAGTCAGACATAAGATCTTAGTTTCATACAAGGCATAAGACCTCAATAATAAGTCAGGCGTAAGACCTAGGTTCTACATAAGGTATAAAATCTCAGTATTAAGGCAAGCATAAGACCTCAATATTAAGCTAAGTATAAGACGTCAGTGGTGAGCTAGCATAGGACCTCAATTTTACACAAGGCATAAAATATTGGCAATAAGCCAGCCATAAAAGCTCAAAACTTTTCCAATATATAAGATTATTGTGTGAAATTTTTACCTTAAGTCACACTCTGGTCCTTGAGTTTCCCTCCTAGAGGACCCTTCACTTCCCATAGTGGTTCCCTTCTTGATGGAAGAACAAGTATTGGCTAGATCAAGTTGAAGTATCTCCACTTAAAAGAGCTCCAAGGATAACTACTACAATGGTGAGCTATGACTTGTCACTTAAAATTAATCTTCATCTTAGAAAAGAAAAAAATACATGCTACTCGCAAGCATAACGAAGGCCAATTGACTACCAAGTAAGGGCAAGCCAAGACATATGAAAGGTGTATATAAGCCACAAACACGAAGGAAAAAGGTGCAAGTAAAAGAAAAATCTCTATCATTCATATCATATCTGAGAGGAAATTCGGTTACAAAAAGCTTTTTATAAAGAGATGAAGGAGGATGAAGTGAAGTCACTTGAAAAATGTTGAAGGCATGGCAAGTTCCTCAGGGGCAATGGGCATTGGGGACTCAACTTTGCAGGGCTCCTCGACTTCCATCTCCCTCCGAATGATCTCCTCATATTCTTGCTTGAGGTGGCAAATTCTCAAGTCATCATAAAGTTCCACATGGAGGACATCAGGCTCAAAGTCAAGATTACGATGAGTTTGCTTTATGATGTCCTTGTAGTATAGGTAACCCTCAGAGAAAGTGTTAGTAGAGAGGAGGCCTTGTTTCAAGAGATACTCATCACTAGCCTTGAAGTCAAGCACAACATGCATCTTAACCAACATTAAGGTCTTCATGTATTAGCGCCAGCCAAATGTAGCCACCACCTCATCCTTGGCCTAGACTAGAGTGTCCTTTTGCTTATCCTCAAGTTCTTTTAGCCTCCAAGCAATAGTCAGTTATAAGAAATCCAGTGGGTATTACAGCTAAGATCAAGAAGTCTCAGATACATTGAACTAACTCCATAGACTATAAAGACTAGAATATCCACTGACTAATGTCAATTTCCTGAATTTACTATTTAACTTTCTTTTGTGATTAACTTGAGCATTGCAGCAACCATTGTCCGAAAGTTTTTGGTGGTCACTTCATGGTGTGCCTCCTTGCAGATTAACAAAAGATGACTTAGCGGATCATGATCTCATAGAGCCTCTTGAACTAAAAGTAGTGGTAAACCAAGCTCCCACAATAATTGGTGCTTTCAATCAAATCTGTTCCATCTCTTTTCTATTAATCTATGGGAGGCTCTAGCAAATTTTTTTGGTAATGCCTACAAGAGCCTAGGGGTAGACAGCTCTAATTGTGGCAAAACCACACCACTCTCCTATCAAAAGATGCCTCAACATGATCTTTGCTAGCATATGCCAAGACACCTCTGGGAGGTAGGAACAGGTGAATAGGAAAAATATAAGAAAAACATAGACTCAAAGGGAGTCTCAACATCCTTAATGAAGCACTAGTGATCTCTCAATAATCCTCAATGGCTACACCACCTAGTGTATTGTATTAGACATGGTGAGTTAGGTGAACATCTTATTCACACAACCCTATGATCAAATAAAGATGAAGCAAAAATTGGAGAGACAAATAATGAAGAGCATAGTCCAAAAGAGACAAATCTCATATGAAAAACCAAGTCAAGAGAAGTGGACTTAAAAGAGTAAGAACCTATTAGCATCTATAAGTTCGCAAACCTTGGATCCTCAAAAAAAAAAAAGAAGAAGAGAAGGAGGAAAAGGGAGAGAAAGCATGCTAGAATTAGGAGGATTAACCTAGCCTCATCTTGGTGCCTTATCAATTAAAAAAAGACTACCCAAGAAGAAAGTATTGAATGGCATATGTAGGTATATCTTTGAGATTAAGATCAAGGGGCATCCAAAGTTGAAGCCAAGTCAGGGAGGGTCAACTAACTATCATAGGATGGGGAAATTAGATCAATCATTTGACACAAGTTCCTAAAGAAAATATTACACTAGAGCAAGGGATGGAAGAAAGTCTAGTTAGTCAATTACCCATAATTTGTGACATAAATTCCAAGGCTCAGACTAACCTAATCATAGAGGATTGCATTTAAAGAGAATGGAGAAATTTGTCTAATTCTAATAGAAAAAGAAGAAGGACAAAATCAATTTTCTTTGTTATACAAATAAAAGAACTACTTAACCATTTCTTCTTCAAAAGTATAGAATACAAGCATAAGTACATCAAAGAGAAAGAAAAAGTACCTCAAATAGGAGAGGATGCCTTATTCCTATGAGTGAAGGAGGATCTAGCCTCAAAACCTCCATGGGAGTAGTGATGAGTAGGGCATAAATGATTAATCAAAAACTGAACAACTTTCTCTAAGAAGGCTAAAAGGTTCTTGATCTCATTCGAACATAATGTGCTAATTATTTAGTTCATGCTCATATGTCATCAGTCAATACCTTAGATATGCAACATCAGGTTCAAGTTGCTCCAAAAAGGATCATCGAGATCCCTTGCAAAAAGAGAAAGAGAGAGAGGGAGAGGAATGTCAAGTAACACGACCATCATGATCCATTTAGCCCTCCTCAGGATTGGGGTTGCGAGAAGAGGAACCCTACAATACAATGCATTCATAATGCTAGAGAAGAACACAAAGCATGGTGATAATAATAATAAGGAGAAAAGGAAAAAGAAGATGCGAGAAGACAAACATACCAATCAATCCAAATCAGCTATTAGTTTGTCTCTCTATTATTCTAAGCTCTCCACAACCACTATGAGGTTCATCACTTCTATACCTCGAAGCCCTAGGTGGAGCATCACTTAAGCAAGGATAACTGGAATCTAAAGAAAAGAGAGCATTTGGTAATAGCAAGGGGTGAGAAAACAAAGTTATACCTCAGGCAACCTTTGGTATACATGTCTGACATACCAAGAAAGGGTGAGGGATGGAATTGCAATCTACTCCTAAAAGTTGATTGATACCATTTCTTGTACACAATAGCTTGCTCAACACCCACCTCTTAAGCCTATGTGCCTCCCCTCACAAACATTGCATGAGCCCGATAAATATAGGTAAGTCCTCTCTCAAAGGAGGCAAAGCTCTCTGGTGACTTCGGAGGAATGAGGAGATCGCAACCTGAGCTAGTAAGCCATGTCACTCACAGGATTGGTGCAACCAAAGAAAAATATATCATCAGGACATCCTGATAGAAAAGGATGCAGCTATGCGTCACCAAAGGATTGTCCTACTCAGGGTACGAACACCACTCAACCTATAAAAGAGAAGCTTAAATCAAAACAAATAGTAGAAGTAAAATGTTGACCAAAAAATAAAATTGACATAATACTCCCTAAGGCTCTCAAAAAGACCACAGCCAATGTGCCCATCACCCCCAATTGCTAAAGGGCCAAACTATTGCCAATCCAGAGAACTCCCCAAGGAAAAGAAAGATGTTGTTCTGTCAACAAAACATGCCTAAATATTGAGAAGCACTTAAAGGCCCCTAGCTATAGGAGAAGGGAAATCTAGATATATATGGTAAGTCACTACACATCTGGGGCATATGACAATAGAGATGACATAATGCAGTCGAGCCTAGGAGTATGACCTAGCTATCTAAAAGTCCACTAAGAGAGGAAGGAGGAGCAAGCTCGTATTTGCATTAATAGTAGAGAATAGCACCCCATCCATAAAATAAAATTGGAATGCAATCAATTAGTAGTCTGCCTCCGAGTCTGAATAATTAGTAAGAACTAGCTCTTGAGTACGACTGTTGATGGAAATTAGTGGGGAGGATCATATGTGTCATGAAGCCATCTTAGAGGCACATATTGGCAGTCTTTTAGGATACAATCACCGAAGATACTACCAAAAACCTCCACACCAAGAAACTTGGGTTAGGACATAACCAAAAGGTTGATGACTAGTAATCCAGTTAAATACACCACATCATGAAAGGTGATCGACTTCTCCTTCCATCTCACGATAAAGGTATAGCACAAACAATCAAATCTCTCAGCTAGACTGAAATAGCAACAAGCGTGGTAGACGAGGAAAATACCATTATCTCTATTAAAAACTCCTTGAATCCATAAGAAAAAGAGAAAATTCACTAAAGTAGAACTTTATTGAGAATAATAGTCATTCCCTCATCCATAGGACTGAAGGCCTATTTATACAAATACAAGAAGTCCTATTTGAGTAGGTTTCTAGCTTTCCAAGTCCTAAACTGAATACAACTCAGCTTGAACCCATTAATTGGGTTGGTAGAAGTCCTAAATAAATTAACCTATGAAAATAAAATCCTAAATAATGATTCATCCTCTCCAAGTCCTAAACTAAATAGGATTCAGCTCAAAGTTAATCTTGGATTGGTGGAATCCACAAATAAGACCTAATTGACTCATACTAGGAGAGACTCATGACATCATAATGAGGAGAATTTCAACATAGAAAGGTACTAAGTTAGATAAATCCTAAGTCAAATAAAAGAGTAAATCAGATCATTTATCATGGCCCCTTGACTTCTGAATTAGCTTCTTTTTGATATTTCGAAACTTCTTTGAGCATCCTACATCAGTGTCCCCTTCTTGTAAAGAACTCATCCTTGAGTTATTTTGTCATAACTTGCAGTCCTCAAGTGAATGGTAGTCGAACAAATCTTGAATATTAGAAGTGTTTGAGATTACCAAATCCTTCTGGAGGTCGATGACATAGGCATTATCGTTTATTTTTCTTAGTATTTTCAGTGGTCCAATTTTCTTCTGTTTCAATTTGTTGTAAGTTCCAGCTGAAAATCATTCCTTCCTCAAGTGCACCATCGCCAGATCTGCTTCTTGAAACTCTTTTGGATGCTTATGAATATATGCTTTAATTTTATATTTGGCATTGGATTCTTCTAATTTTTTTTTACCTCAGTATGCACTTCAATAATTCTCTCCACCATATTGTCTATAACTATGCTTGTTTCTGGCAATTTGGGCAACACCACCAAGTCCAGTGGGTGCTTTAGGGTTCTTCCATTGATAATTTCAAATGGCGATTTTCCTGTGGACCTATTCTTCATGTTATTGAAAGAGAATTCAGCTTGTGCGAGTGCATAGTCCCACTGCTTTGGTTTATCTCTTGCAAGACACCGAATGATATTTACAAATGTTCGGTTCACCACTTCAGTTTGTCCATCTGTTTGAGGATGATAGGCATTGCAAAATTATAAAGACGTATCAAATCATCTCCACAATGTCTTCCAAAAGTGACTTAGAAATTTTGTGTCATGATCAGAAGTGATGGTCTTTGGCACTCCATGTAGCCTTACAATCTCTTAAAGAACATATTAACCACCCTTGTTGCATCTGCTGTCTTCTTAGATGGAATGCAATGTGTCATTTTGGAAAATCTGTTGACAACAATAAATACTGAATCTACCACTCGTTGAATCCTGGGGAGGCCCAAAACAAAATCCATCAACAGATCCTCCCATGGGCATTTGGCATAGGCAATGGGGTATAAAGGCTAGTGTTTTGAGAGCTTCCTTTGATTATTTGGCATACATAATACCTTTATACGAAGTGATCGACATCTCTCTTAAGTTGTGGCCAATAGTAGCGCTCTTCAACTAGTGCAATGCTCTTGTCACACCCAAGATGTCCTGCTAGGCCACTGCTATGCAACTCTCTCACCACCTTTTCTCTCAAGGAGAACCTTGAAATATGAAGACGAGAACCCTTAAAGAGAAAACCTTCATGGAGATATAAATCATTTCTTTGTTCAACTTGGCACTTTCTAAACTCCTCTTTAAAATCTTCATCTTCAGCATGCAATTCCTTCAAATAATCAAACCCTTCAACTTCGTTACTTATAGTTACCATCAAGGCTGTCCTGTGGCTCAAAGCATCTGCCACCTTATTTTTTTGTCCCGATTTGTGTTTTAAAACATAGTGTATTACTGTAAGAATGATGATCATCGACCATGCATGCGATTCAAGTTCTTCTGGCTATCAATGAATTTCAAAGCTTGGTGGTTAGTATATAGAATGAACTCTCGTTGAATTATATAGTACTTCCAATAACAAACTGCTTATACAATCGCATAAAATTTCAGCTTATATGTTGACCACTTCTTTCGAGCTTTACTTAACTTTTCTCCATAGAAAGCTACTGGTCTTTCTTCTTGGGATAGAATGGCTCCAATGCCTATGTACGAAGCATCATAGTCTACCTTGAATAACTTCTCGAAGCTAGGCAATGCCAAAACAGGTGCAGTAGATAACTTCTCCTTGATCAACTCGAAGCATCTATTAGCTTCTTGAGTCTAGGAGAACTTTCTTTGCTTCAAACACTCGGTTATTGGTGTCATAATGGAACTAAAGTTTTTGACAAACCTCTGATAGAATGTCACCAAACCATGAAAGCTTCTAACTTCTGATACACTTTTGAGTATCGGCCATTCCTTAATAGCTTTTACCTTTTCTTCATCAACATAAATGCCTTCAGCACTTACCATGAATCCCAAGAACACCAAGTGGTCAGTCATAAAATGGCATTTCTTTGAGTTGATGTACAACTTTTCCTTCTTCAGCACAGTAAGTACTTCTACTAGATGTCTTTTATATTCTTCTTCATTATGACTATACACCAAGAAATCATCAAAGTAAACAACAACAAACTGCCCAATGAAAGGTTTGAGTACCTGGTTTGTCAATCTCATGAAGGTACTTAGTGCATTTGAGAGTCCAAAAGGCATAACAAGCCACTCATAAAGTCCTTTTTTTGTTTTGAAAGCTGTTTTCCATTCATCACCGGGTCTAATTCTGATTTGATGGTATTCACTTCTCAAATCTATCTTAGAGAACACCTTTGACCCTTTCAACATGTCCAGTATGTCCTCTAAGTGAGAAATTGGGAATCTATACTTTACCGTGATTCGGTTGATGGCTCGACTATCTATACACATCCCCCAACTTCCATCTTTCTCAGGTGTCAATAAGGCTGAAACTGCACATGGGCCCATACTGACTCTGACCATTCCTTTTCTGATTAACTCTTTATCATTATCTTGTAAAATTTGTGACTCTTTTGGACTCATTCTGTAGTGGGGTAGATTTGGTAAACTCCCTCCAGGAACAAGATCAATGTACTACTAAATATCTCTCATTGGGGGTAGTTCATCAGGAAGATCATCGGGCATGATTTCCTTAAATTCATCTAGGAAGGGTTGCAAGCCTTTCGGAGCTTCAATGGGCATTGTCTCCATTCCTTTCTCAATCATAACAAATAATTGAGCTGTCTCTTTAGCCTCATTTATAAAATTTTGCACAATCAGAAAGAAGTGACCCTCCTCTTGTAAATTTTTGGGTCGACGCTCTTCACCAATGGGGGTGAGGATAATTTTCTTTCCATCTTTGAAGCAAATGTAGTGATTGTCTCATCCACGATGTGTAGAATCTCTATCAAATTGCCAAGGTCTACCAAGAAGGATATGACATGCATCCATCTCCACAACATTACAGGTTACCTCATTCTTGTAGAATTTTCCAATGGAAAAAAAATTTGACATCGTTCAGTTACCTTGGTTTTAATAACCTTTTTAATCCAGCCGATCTTATAGGGAGAGGAATGTGATTCCATTTTCAATTGAAGCTTGTCGACCATAGTCTTGGAGATGATATTTTCACTGCTTCCCCCATCAATAATCATGTCGTAGATCTTGCCATTTACTATGCATCGAGTGCGGAAGATATTGTGACGTTGTAGGTTTTCCTCTTGCTTTGGGATGTATATCAGATTCTGAGCTACTAAAGATGACCTTTCACCATCAGGCTCCTCGAATATTCCATCTTCATAGTTTTCTTGATCATAAACTAGGTCATCATCTTTTGAGTCATGTAAATCATCAGCCACAAAATTATCTTTAATAGCTAGGGTCATAGGCTGTCATGCTGGACAAACATTAGAATGATGTCCAAATTTTCCATAGTAATAGCACTTTAGATCAGGATTTGAACTTAAGTTCTTTGCTGATGTGGTGTTTGCTGATGGCCTTGTAGGACTACCTTCAAGACTCACTTGTGTGAGAGGTCGAGGAGATTATGTAGCTACACCTCTATTAGGAATAGATTGTGCTCCTTTTGAATTCTCACCAATTATTCTCTCCATGTGATTTTTGATGATAGGTCACTCCTATTGGGACTCCACACGAGTTGCACTCCTCACAACCTCATTAACCATCCAAATAGGTTGCAAGGAAATCCTATCTTGGATGGTTGTGCATAGCCCACCGATAAATCTTGCCACTTGATGGGATTCAGTCTCTGCTAGATTATTACATGCTGCTAGGTGATAGAACTCCTCAGCATATGCTTTCACATTGTGATTATCCTATTGATAATTTTGATATTGCTAAAAGAGTACCTGGTCATAATCTATGGGAAGGAATTTCTTTTCGAGAAGAGCCTTCATCCATGGCCATATTCAAATTGGAGCTTTATTTTGGTGTGTCCTTTCCAACTGGATGAGTTCCCACCATGCTAATGCATCCCCCTTGAGTCGGTAAGCAACAAGCTTCACTTTCTTCAAATCTGGAATCTCCATGTAGTTGAAGAATCATTCCACTTCAGCAAGCCAATCGAGAAAATCTTCGATCTGAAGTTGGCCGTTGAAAGATAGGAGATCAATCTTCAAGTGAAAATCATGATGTTTATTATGCTCAAAAACTGGTTGATGATGGATTTCTTCAATTTCTTCATCGCTAGAGTTTTCAAGGATTTGAAAACCCTTTAGATTCACTTGCGGAGCCTTTCCTCGACCAATTGGATCGCGAGTCACTTCATCAATTTGTTGACGTGGTTGATTCAAACCTTCAAGTTGATCCATCCTCAGTATCAAGCTTGCAAATGTGTTTTAGATTGCCTCCATGGTTGAGTCAAAATACTCATGACTGATGTGATTACCCACAGGAGCATCATCCTTAGGGTTGTTGCTGGTTGCATTGTCATTAGACACTAAGCAAGGAGAGCCTCGCTCTGATACCACTTGACATAGCAACAAGCATAGTAGATGAGAAAAACACCATTGCCTTTATTAAGAACTCCTTGAATCCACAAGGAAAAGAGAAATTTCACTAAAGTAGAACTTTATTGAGAATAATAGTCGTTCCCCCATCCATAGGGCTGAAGGCCTATTTATACAAATACAAGAAGTCCTATTTGAGTAGGTTTCTGGCTTCTCAAGTCCTAAACTGAATAAAACTTAGCTTGAACCCATTAATTGGGTTGGTAGAAGTCCTAAATAAGTTAACCTATGAAAATAAAATCCTAAATAATGATTCATCCTCCCCAAGTCCTAAACTGAATAGGATTCAGCTCAAAGTTAATCTTAGATTGGTGGAATCTGTGAATAAGACCTAATTGACTCATACTCGGAGAGACTCATGACATCATAATGAGGAAACTTTCAACATAGGAAGGTATTAAGTTAGATAAATCCTAAATTAAATAAAAGAGTGAATCAGATCATTTTTCATGGCCCCTTGACTTTTGAATTACCTTCTTTTGATATTTCTAAACTTTCTTTGAGCGTCCTATATCATAGACCCACCATCAAGCTAGGAAGGAGCTCCATAAATTTCACAAACAAAAATTTACCAAAACCAGTTTAATTAATACGCTCTTGCTAAAATAGCAGACAAATATTAAACCATTTGACCACATAAGGCCACTGAGAGTGAGATTGAGCCTACACTTCTCCCTAAAAATGAGTTAGAAAGAAGGGGGCTAACTGGTTCCTTTAAGAAAAGAATAATAATAAAAATTTTTGGGCACTAAAAATTTAGCACCCAAAATTGAAAATTTTGGTGCAAAAAAACTTATAGTTTACTAACTAATTGACATTCTAATAATTTTGCTAACTACTCACCCATAGCAACTAATCAATGTACTAATTACTTTGCTAATATTTAATAGCAAGAATAACCTCTTTGTAGGTGGCTCAAGACCGAGGTGAACCACCACTCACCGCTCGCCAATGAGGATGTTCATCACTATTGCCATTGACTCCACCTCTTGTTGGAACCACCTCCTCGACTTCAAGATCAAACCAAGCATTCTCATCCATGACAAAAAGTCTTAGCTAGTGAAGAAATAAAAGGAGAAGAAATAAAGAAGAGGTCTCAGCCATGAATGAGGAAATGGTGGAGTTTAATAAGAATTGAGGGCATGAAAACTAGGGAAGAGTGCATTGGGAAGGAGGTTCTTCACATCCTTGCACACTCACATGATATGAAAAAAAAAATTGAGTGCTAGGGACCTAGCACTTGGATTAAAATTTGTGCTCCAAATCCATGGCACACAAAAAAAAAATACACCAAGAACCTAGTGCCTAAAATTAAAAATGTGCTCTAGCTCTTTGGTGCACAAAAAAACTCAAAATCTCTTTTTTGCAAGATCTTCAACCATGTCCCACTATGTATGGCTTCATCAGTCAAAAAGCAGCACCAACTTAGGACACTTTTTTCCAACACCTTCACTTGAGAAAGATCAAGGTAGTCTACAACCCCTTTCGCAAGAATGACCCCTTGTTCTAACTAGTGGTTAACAATCTTTTATTTTTTGTATCCAATATTTTGAATTCTCTATGGCCATCATTGTATTTGTATCACCCTAATTTATATGTATTCTCTCCATTATCCCCTTGATGCTTAAATAAAATTGTATTAAAATTTTAACTACTTGATCTGCTCAAACATTAACTAACTTGGCAACTTCAAATTTTGATACCCCTTGTAGGAATAGTGGTAGTTCTTTGGACCATAAGAAAGCATTGCAATCTTGGCACGTCCCCATCAAACACCTACTTCTTCTCCTTTTGTGCGTGACAATTGCAAGCAAGCTTACGAGTCGCTAAACTAGTCCAAAATCAAAAATATGTTAAATTAACCTTTTAACCCTTTTTTTGGAGCCAACAAATCAACCAAAAGTCATCAACTCATCCTCAAAGGTGGCCATCAATTTACTCTTGACTCATGCTTAATTTTCAAATCTTGCCAATAGAGGGGCATCCTAGCTAATCACCATTTTGGATCCTTAAACCCTAAAACCTTAAACTAGCCCAATCAGTCAAATTCTATATTCAAACTCTTACACAATATCATGATTTTTTATGATTTTATTTGTAAAAGTACAATGCCTTAATAGACCTTCTCATATTTTTCAAATATATTCAATTTGCATTTTTTTAAGAAAAGTGATGCTTTAATCTTTAAAATCAGGCTTAATGGTGATTTTTTAATGTCATAAACTTATTTGTAAAATTACACATCTTAATGTTTTATCTACAAATTATACATTTTCTTTTGTAAAATATCTTGAATCCGATGTTTTAAAGTCACCTGATGTAAAATTGCTCTAAAACATATTTATCTATAAAAAATTAATTTTTAGGGGTTAATTTTTAAAATAAAAATACATTGAAAATTTGAAGTTCTGTGCAAAATGTACACAAGAAATGTGGGCCACAAACTCAAGAGAAAGTGAGTTGAAAATGGGTAGAAAATGAACTGAAAAATGGGCTAAAAATTCAAATTTGAAAATTTTGAAATTTGAATTTTGGGTGCTAGATTTCTAGCACCCGAAAATGGGTGTCAGGAATTTGTGCCCAGCATTTTGTAGTAGAAAATAGCTAGCACCCTCTTTCTTGGTGGAGTGCCAGTTAGCTAACACCCGAAATTTCTTCCAATTTCTTCATCCGAATTTTCTTTTCTCGATCGATGATGTGGCATGATCTCCACTACCTAATTCCTATGTTCGCAACACGCTATCAATTTACTCTTGACTCATGCTTAATTTTCAAATCTTGCCAACAAAGGAGCATCCTAGCTAATCACCATTTTGGTTCCTTAAACCCTAAACATATAAACTTAAACTAGCCTAATCGGTCAAATTCTATATTCATACTCTTGCACAATATCATGATTTTTGAGGATTTTATTTGTAAAAGTACCATGCCCTAATTGACCTTCTCACATTTCCAAATATCTTAAATTTGCATTTTTCAAAAAAGTGACACTTTAATCTTTAAAATCAGGCTTAACGGTGATTTTCTAAATTTCATAAACTTATTTATAGAATTACACATCTTAAGGTTTTATCTACAAACTATACATTTTCTTCTATAACATATCTTGAATTTGATGTTTTAAAGTCACCTGTAGTAAAATCGCTCTAAAACATACTTATCTATGACAAATTAATTTTTAGTGGTTACTTTACAAAATAAAAGTACATTGTGAATTTGAAGTTCTGTGGAAAATGTACACAAGAAATGCGGGCCACAAACTCAAGCGAAAATGGGCTTAAAATGGGTAGAAAATGAACTGAAAATGGCCTTGAAATACAATTTTGAAATTTTGAAATTTGAATTTTTGGTGTTAGTTTTCTAGCACCCAAAAATGGATGTCAAGAATTTTCAGTTTTTTGTAGTAGAAAATAGCTAGCATCCTCTTTCGTAGTGGGGTGCCAGCTAGCTAGCACCCGAAATTCCTTCCAATTTCTTTATCCAAATTTTCTTTTTCTAGATCGATGGCGTGGCATGATCTCCACTGCCTAATTCCAATGTCCACAACAAACTATCAATTTACTCTTTACTCATGCTTAATTTTCAACTCTTGCTAAGAGAGGTGCATCCTAGCTAATCACCATTTTGGTTCCTTAAACCCTAAACATGTAACCTTAAACTAGCCCAATTGGTCAAATTCTATATTCGAACTCTTGCACAATATCATGATTTTTGAGGATTTCATTTGTAAAAAAGTACCATGTCCGAATCAACCTTCTCAAATTTCCAAATATCTTAAATTTATATTTTTGAGAAAAGTGATGCTTTAATCTTTAAAATCAGGCTTAATAGTGATTTTCTAAATTTCATAAATTTATTTATAAAATTACACATCTTAAGGTAGTATCTACAAATTACACATTTTCTTCTGTAAAATATCTTGCATCCAATGTTTTAAAGTCACCTTCTATAAAATTGCTCTAAAACATACTTATCTATGAAAATTTAATTTTTAGGGGTTAATTTATAAAATAAAAGTAGATTGAGAATTTGAAGTTCTATGCAAAATGTACACAAGAAATATGGGCCACAAACTGAAGAGAAAATGGGCTGAAAATGGGCTAGGAATTCAAATTTAAAATTTTGAAATTTGAATTTTGGGTGCTAGATTTCTAGCACCCAACAATGGGTGTCAGGAATTTGTGCCCAGCTTTTTGTAGTAGAAAATAGCTAGCACCCTATTTCTTGGTGGGGTGCCAGCTAGCTAGCACTCGAAATTCCTTCCAATTTCTTCATCTGAATTTTCTTTTTCTAGATCGATGGCGTGGCATGATCTCCATTGTCTAATTCCAATGTCCACAACAAACTATCAATTTACTCTTTACTCATGCTTAATTTTCAACTCTTGCCAAGAGAGGTGCATCCTAGCTAATCACCATTTTGGTTCCTTAAACCCTAAACATGTAACCTTAAACTAGCCCAATTGGTCAAATTCTATATTCAAACTCTTACACAATATCATGATTTTTGATGATTTCATTTGTAAAAGTACCATGCCCGAATCAAACTTCTCATATTTCCAAATATCTTAAATTTACATTTTTGAGAAAAGTGATGCTTTAATCTTTAAAATCAGGCTTCATGGTGATTTTACAAATTTCATAAACTTATTTATAAAAGAACACATCTTAAGGTTTTATCTACAAATTATATTGAGAAGATCGAATCGATCTTCATTTACAAGTTTGAGTTATGGATGTGGACGAGGATTCCTTATTTGAATTAGTTACGGATGAGAATTTATTGTTTTGATTTAGATATAGATAAATATGATCTATTTGTTGTGGATGGGATAAAAAAATTTAAAAATTATACCCACTTATGATATTGAGTTTACAAAGAGGTTATTTACAACTTTTTTTGAAAAATTCAGACAAAATTATGATTTTATAAACTTCAAGGACATTTTTGCAAAAATACTTGTTTGCAAAGTTTTGAAACCCGTATAATTTTATTTATAAAATAATAAAATTTATACTTATCTATAAATAAAATTCTTTGAGGGGCTTATTTACGAAAAATAAAAATTCATAATTTATTTGTAAATATAAAATTTTTCAGAAATTTATTTACAAACCCTAAATTTTTAAAAGTTAAATCATAATTATCAATTTTTGGGAGTTTATTTACAAATCCTAAATTTTTAAAGCACTAATTTGTAATTTCTGAATTTTTATAGACTTTTGTAAAAACTTTCATCCCTAGGCCTATTCATAAGAAAAATTTGATTAGGGATTTTTTATAAAAATTTATTCCATACAAGGACTTATTTGTGAAAATTTTATATTTTCATTTTATCCTATATTTCTAATGAATTTTGGACCCAATTTTAATCCAAATATCTGGTCCACTCAACCTATTTGAGCTGAATTTAGCTTAAGCTTAAATTTTCTAATAAGTCAAATCTAAATTGAGCTTAATTTTTGGTTAAATTCAATCACAATTTAAGTTCAATTGAGACCCAAATTTAAGCAATAATTTAGTTGCATTCAAACATCTATACTGACTAAATTTTAATTTAATTTAGTTTTAGTCAAAATCAACCCAAATAGCCACTAGTGACAAAAAATGTTTCCTCCTAATTGCAACTCGGTATTTTATTAAATAAATAAGTAGAAGCTGAAGGTTTTCAGGAGCTCAAATAATTGGGTGTGCTCTAATTTGTTGAGCACGACATTCAGGCTCAATTTGGGGTGCCAAAAATGATCATGACAGATAATGGGTCATAATTTCTCTCATAAAAAATATGAGACCTATATAAGTATTTTTTTTTCTATAGATTTCATCATTCATTTCTTTACTATCTTCAAGTTAATAGTCAACCTGAAGAAACTAACAAGACTAATTAAGATTACTAAAAAGCCAATCGAAGCTAGCAAAAAATAAGATTGAATAAATAAGGTAGATGAGGGTCCATGGGCTTACTATACCTTCATACACATCCTAATTGGTCAAACTTTGTTCGCACTCAATACCATATGAAATTCAAATTTCATCACTTAGAATAGTAATACAAAATGGGTTAAGTCTAAACAAGACGTGAGAGTCTCTTCTTAGACAACTTAAACTACTAGGTGAAAGATGATTGGGTATAGTAGATCACGCACAAGCTTACTAGCAGTAACTATCTCAATTCTACTAGAAGGAGGTGGTTGAGTGCAAGTTTGAAATAGGGGACTTGGTGTTGAAGTGCATCATCCCACTGAAGGACAAAGAAAAGCTAAAACCTAAATAGAAGGAGCCATATGTGATCACTAGAGCCTATCCCGGTAATACTTATCAATTCATTAACTCTAAAGATGAAGTGTTATGTGACCCTTGGGATTCTATGTAGCTAAAAAAAATATTTTCTTAAAAAAAAGAGACAAATCCTCTTCTCTCTTAGGGGCAGAATCTTCAAAAGATAGGTGATGTCAAGAGTAAAGGGAAAGTAAGTGATAATTTGAAATGACTTTGGAGGCCTTGGACCTAACTTTTATATTGAAGCTCTAAGGTAACCTCAAGAATGCAAACTCATAAGTAAGGTGATTTGACTTAGAGTAACCAAGAGCTTATTAGGAAATTCACAACTTAGGCTAAGTACAAAAGTTGAAGAATAACCTCTCAGGAATCTCCTCTTAGAGGTAAAAGGTTACCCTCTCCCCCTATCCCCTCCAACAAATAAATAATGAAGGATGTAGTGCTAGAGAGACAAATCTCATATGAAAGACTAAGGGAATAAAAGCACAAAAACCACCTAGGGTGGGGGGGCGTGAGGGGTGTGAATTAGGTTTCTAAGAAAATGTTACTTTTCGATCAAATCAAAACCAATTTAATCAACTAAAATGATTTCAAGTAAATCTCAATTAATCACAAATGCAATTATATAAATAAAGTAAAGAAGATGTGCACCATAATATAATGTAGTTTAGAGACTAATTGCTCCTACTCCATGATCCTTGTCTCACTCTTGAGGACTTTAACTCTCCACTAGAGTGCCTCTTCGTGAGTGAAGATAACCCCTTACACTTTCTCTTGCACCAATCAGTAAGATAAACTCCAATCCGGAGCTTAAGTCTATCAACTACTTCAAACAACCTTAGAATGGATTACAAATAGCATTTGGAACAAAAATATATAAATTAAGCTCACACAAAAATCTCTCAAGATTAAGTAAAATGGCAATGAAATTATACTTTAAATTAAAAATTTTAGAGTAATTTGAAGGCTAGAGAGTTAAAAGGGCTTTGATCTCTTTTTTACAAAGTTAGAAGTTGTAAAAACTATTTAGAGATGCCTCTTCAACTCTATGTATATCTTTGGGGTCAAATATAGCCATTGGGGGTGAGATCCTAGGGCTAAATTTGCTCCAATGGTAAAAAAAACTAGCCATTATTTGTATAAAAAATTTGAATCAAACAACCACTTCAGATAATCAGTCAATCAATTATGGTTTATTAGAACTAGCCCACAGCTTAGCTAGTTATCTGGTTCTCAACCAATCACCTAGTTCTATCAAAATTGGAATCCCACCCAAGTGTCTGATTCTTGGTTATAAACTAGACTCTGAACCTCCAGCCAAACATGTGGTTCTCAACTAGATGTCCAATTCTACATGGTCTAAATTTTGAATCATCGGTCTAACCTAATTCGTCATTTGGTTCAAAAGCAAACATCTAATTCAATTAGAAAAATCTCTGTTAAGAGCTTTTTGCAGAGCTCTCATAATAAAAAAACTCTAAATAATTAATCTTAAGGCAAATTTTCTACTCGACTGAAAAAAAGAAAAGCCAAACCTAGTTGATGCCAAGATCTTGAGCTACTTGCCTTTCTTTGTGTACACAAATCTTCAAGTTGTTGTAGATACCTTTAAGCCACTTTATATCATCCTATGATCTCTTCAAGCTATGCTCGCCGATCCACCATCATGCTTCCTATTCTTTGAAGCTTTCAAACATACCTTTTAGAGCTTTGAAGTCTTTGACCTAAACATACCTCAAGTGATTATTAAATATGGTTTATTCATTATCAAAACTAGGAAGGATAATAGGCAAGAGAGGTGGACTCAAAGAGTAAGAACAAATTGGTATCTCTGAGTTTGCAAACCTTGGATACTCAGAAGAGGAATGAGATTGCCATGTCAAAGAAAAGATAGGCGGAGGGAAGAAAACTAAATTGCATGCTAGAATTAAGAGAAGTAACCTAGTCATATCTCAGTATCTTACTAACTATGAAAGACTATCTAAAGAGTAAGTACCGTATGGCATCTATGGGTATATAAATCTTAGAGATTGAGGTCAAGGGACATCTAAAAATCAAAGCCAAGTCAGGGAGGGTAAATTGATTATGAGAAGATGGTGAAAACAGGCCAACCATTTGAAATGAGTTCCTGAAAAAAATATCGCACCAGAGTGAGGGATAGAAGAAAGTCCAATTGGTACTATCTGAGACAAAAACTCAAAAGCTTAAGCTAATCTAATCATATAAAGGATTGTATCCAAGTACAATATAGAAATTTGTTTATATTCGAAACAAGAAAAAAGAAGGGGCAAGATTTATTTTTTTTGTTATGCAAATAAAACTGCTACTTAACTATTTCTTATCCAAAGTACAAGACATAGGTAAAAATGAGGTCCTAGCCTCAAAACCTATGTAGGAGTGGCAATAAGTCAAGCATGGGGACAAAGAACCAAAGCCTGAATGGCCTAACCTAAGAAGGTTGAATAGTTCACAATCTCATTTGAGCATGAGATGATGATTATTCAAGTCATGCCCAAATATCACCAAAGGGATGATAATAATAATAATAAAGAGAAAAGAGGCAAAAGAGAAAACTTACCACTCAACTTAAATTGACTATTAGTTCATCCCTTTGAAGTTCCAAGCAATCCACAATCACTTCAGGGTGTATTACTTCTATATCTCAAAGCTCAAAGCAAAACATTGCTTGAGTAAGGATAGTCAAAGTCTTAAAAAAAGAGAGAGCATTTGATATCCAACAAAAAATAGAGGGAGGAATTGAGGGAAAATAATACCCTCGTAGGCATTGAGTAGCATTTGATGTACACATCTGAGGTACCTAGGAAAATCGAGAAATGAAACTGCAACCTACTACCAAAAGTCAATTTGTACCATCTTCAATGTGCAATAGCCTACTCAGTATCAACCTCTTGAATCTTTGTGCCTCCTCTCATCTACATCTCATGAGCCTAGAGAATAGCAGTGGGTCATCTCTCAAACAAGGCAAAGCTATCTGATGAGTTAGGAGAAATGTGAGGACACAACCCGGGCTAGCGAGCCACACAACTCTCAATATATGGTGCAACTAAAGAAAACCATATCATTGGCACATCCTAAAAGAAAAGGGTGTGACTATGCACCACGCAAGGATCATCCCACTCAAGGTAAGGACAATACTCAACCTATAAAAATTGTGGGGCTCAAGTCAAGATAGAGAACAAGAGCAAAATACAAATTAAATAAAAAGAAGTTAACTTGATACTCTCAGAGCTCTCAAAAAAACCATGGCCTAGGTGTTTGTTGCTTGGAATAGCTAAAAAATTGAACTAGTCCCCAATTGAGAAAACTCCCTAAGGAAAGAAAAGATGGTGTTCCACTAACAAAATGCGTCTAAAGATCAAAAAATCCTTAAAAGCCCACAATTGTACGAAAGAAGAACTTTTAGACATGTTTAGTAAGCCACTGCACACCAAGGCTATGTGATGGTAAAGATGATATAATTTCACCAAGCTGTGGGAATATGAATTAGTTGTCTTATGGTCCATCAAGAGAGGAAGGAGCCCCAAGCTCATATTTGAATTCACGATGAAAAATAGCACCCACCCACAAAATACAACAAGAAAGCAATCAGTTGGTAGTTTACCACTAGGCCTGAATAGTCAACAACCAACTCCTGAGTATGACTATCATGTGGGGATGAGTGACGAGGATCATAGATGTCAAGAAGCCATCTTAAAGGTACATGTGAGTGATCCCCCAAGATACCAGCCTTGAAGATGTCAGCAAAAAATCTTGCACCAAGAACCCTAGGTCCTAAAGGGTGATCGACATCCTCCCATCTCAAGATAAAGGTATAGCATGAAGAGTCAAATCCCTTAGCTAGATTAACCATTATGCCTAGAAGGGGCTCCATGGATCCCATATGCAAAAAATAATCAAACCTAGGTTGCTCAATCCACTCTTGCTGAAATGGTGGAAAAATATTAAACCATTTGATTGCATAAGGATAGTGGGAGTGAGACTAAGCTTGTACTACTCCCTAAAAAAAGGAGGAAAAAAGAGAAAGGGGAATAGTTAAAAAGAGATGGGTTGACCAATTCCTTCAAAAAAAAGGTAATCAATTTTGAGTGCCAAAAGCTTTACACGCAGAATTCCACAACTTGCCAACAACTTGGTGTGAAATAATCATAATAATAATTCTAGGTGCCAAAAGCTTGGCACGAGAATTAAAAATGGGTGTCAAAAACTTGGTGTCAAAAGAAAATGAAAAAATTTTGGGAGCTAAAAGCCTGGAGCCTAAAATCCAAAAAAGGCTCAAAAATTTTAGCACCTAAAAAAAGGATGAGGTTGGGGCTCTCATAAAATTAAAAAAAATTGTGCGCCAAGGGTGTGGAGTGCAAAATCAAGATTAAGAGCCAATCTTTTAGCACCCAAAACAATACATAATTTGCTAATCCATACTGATCTATATACTAATCACCTTAGTAATCTTTTACATTAAGGACTAACCCCTCTACATGTAGCTTGGGATAGAGGTGAACCACCGCTCACCGTTTTATGACAAAGATGTTCATCACTGCTACTATTGCCACTACCACCAATAAGAGCCACCTTCTCATTGGCAAAACTGAACAAAATATTCTCGTCCATGAAGAAGTGATAGGAAGAAGAAAAAGGAGGAGATGAAGCCTTTGCCAAAGAAACAAGGAAGGGGAAGAGGAGGTTGCAACAAAGGCAAGAAATGGAGGGGTTTAAGAAGAGATGAGGACACAAAAACTTTATATAAAAAAATTGACTACATAGGGAAAATACCTTGACCGCATAGCGAAGATGGAGATTCCATCCTCTTCTCCCACGGTGCACCTTCTCCACACACATACATGAACCCCAAAAAAAATATATGTGTGTGCCAAAGGGCCCAAAATTAAAAATGGGGTCTAAGGTTTTGGCACTCGAAAAAGAATAATGCTCTAGGAAATTGGATCCCAAAATGAGAAATAGGTTCCAAATATTTGGCACCTAAAAATAAATCTTGAGAATTTCTTTTTCTGTAGGATCTTCGACCACAACCCACCATGTGCAACTTCTGGACTTTAGTGAACAGTGCTAATCCAGAACATTTTTTTTTGAACTTCTATTTAGGAAAGATCAAGATGGCCTACATCCCACCTCCATGAGAAGAATCTCTTGGTTTAACTAGTGGTTAATATCCTTTTATTTTTTGCATCTAAAATTTTGCATTCTTTAGAGTCATCAGTATATTTGCATCACCCCAATATGCATGCATCTTTTCCATCATCCTTTCAATACTTTAGTAAAACTTGATTAAAAGTTTCAATTGCTTGATCTATTTGATTTTTACTTACTTGACAACTTCAAAAACTAATACCCTCTTGTAGGAATAGTGGTAATTACTTAGACAACAAGAAAGTATCACGTTCTTAGTGTGTCCCCATCAATCCTTTACTTCTTCTTTCAATGTGTGTGATAATTGCAAGTAAACTTATGAGCCCTTGGATTTTTCTGAAAACCCAATTTGATAAAATAATCTCTCAACCCCTTTTGAAGTCAATAAGTCAGTCACAAAGTCAATCAATTTATCCTCAAAGGTGGCCATCAATTTACCCTTGACTCGCACCTTATTTTAGTATCTTGATAATGGAGGGGCATTTGTAGATGTCTGCTGTTTTGATTTTTTAAACCCTAGACATATAGTCTCAAATAAATTTGATTGACCAAATCTATGATTCGAACTCTTAAGTGATGTCACAATTTTTTAGGATTTTTTTTGCAGAAGTACCACACCTCAATTGGCTTTCTTGTATTTTCAAACATCTTATATTTTTATTTTTGAGAAAATAATGCTTTAATCTTAAAATCAGGCTTTATTGAGATATTTTGAATTTCATAAATTTATTCAAAAAATTGCATATGTTAAGAGTTTATTTACAAAAATCAATATTTTCTGTTGCAAAATATCTTGAATTTAATGTTTTAATATCATTCACTATAAAACCATATTAAAACGGACTCATTTCTAAAAATTTAGATTTTTGTACAAAAAGTGCACCAAAAACATGGGCAACGAATCAGTGTAGAAATAAGATTGAAAATGGGTTAACATGAGCTAAAAATTTGAATTTTAAAATTTTGATATTTGAATATTTGGATGCCTAAAGTTTGGTGCCAAGAATTTAGAGGGCCAAGATGCTGGTGCTCCCTTTTTGTTAGGGGCGCTAGGATCCTGGCACCTATGGTTTTGGACACTAGATTCCTTGCACCCCAAATCCTGTCTAGCCTTTCATGTAAATTCTCTCTAGCTCGGATCTATAATGTGACACAATCTCCACTATCTAATTCTTGTGTCCAGCATACACTGCCATTCTCTAGCCACATACCTTTAATTAACTAGAAATTTACTCAAAATTAATAGTCAAAATCTCTTCTAAATAGCTCTTTTCTCAATCTATAGATACCACCTATTTTCACTAGCAAATGAATGCAAAAATTATACTAAGAATCATTATTTTATGGGAGAAATTCTCAGTGCTCTGATGAAGGAGTTCTACTAAGATTCAAAGTCGAATTCCTTATCGACGTGTAAATTCTAACCAAGGAATTGGCATTTGATCACCACCATCTTTGGGAGATATATGCTATATCTCTCCACCTTTTGTTTCATCTTTCTCATTTTTTTACTCCATTTGATGTATTTAGATTAAAATTTTAGTTTTTCATTATTTGTAATTTTCAATTCAATCCTTAGATACTAATTAGGGTGTAGGGAGTGCCCTTTGGGCCCTCTCCCATTGAGGTGACAAGCAAGTTCAAGCTTATATCTTTTTATGATTTCATCTATTCTCATGAGTTAGATGATATTCCCAAGAAACTCATGTATTTTCCTTCTTTTTCTCTTTCATTTATAGGTAAACGAGAAGAAAAGGCCGCTAGGATGGGTATACCCTGCACCTAGTGAGGAGGCTCTTACAATCTTTGCAGGAACTTTGCCTAGTTTGTATGTTGTGTGTTAACCATCAGAGCATGTATAAGCGCTAAAGGGAGTTGAATTAAATCAAACTCAAGAGCTGACTTTCTGCACAACTCGAAATCAAAACCAAACTACAATTGACCAGTGAGATCCACACACACTAGGTAGCTACCATGCGCCAAATGCTTTCTTTTTGTATTTTATTTTTCATAGGGGAGTCAACCTATTTTAATAGGAGAAGAATTCTAGCCCAAGAAGCAAAGGTTCTCAGCCCAAAATGTAAGAAAATTCAGTCCAAGATTCTAGGATTTCCAGCCCAAATTACAATAATTTTCAACCCAAAAAGCAAGGAATTTTGAGGCATTTTTTAGTTCCATTGACCAATGATTTTCAACCTAGGGACGAGGAAGTTTTAGTCCAAGTGACAAGGGGTTGGGTCGGCTCAGGATTGCATGATGAAGCTTAGATGACCAAAAAGTCAGTTATATACAAGTGCTATCATCTATGGAGCAAGAATGATTGTTGTTGCTAGAAGAGGAAGACTCCTAAACAAGCATCAAATAAGATATCAAAATTGCAAGAAAAGGAAAACATATAAAGGAAGGGATCGCAAAAACAATGAGATAAAAGTAGCAAGAGAGGAAATCAACTCCTTATATAAGCCTTGCCAACTGTTAAATTGAACGATGTGCCAGAATGTAAAGGATTCCAAAAAACAAATTCAGTCCTTGAATTATAAGGGGCACGTGTTTGTATCTCAGTACAATGTCAAGTAGTAAACAAACACCACAGAGCACCACCTTAGAAACAAGTGAACCCTAATGATTTGGTGTGATGGGACGAAGTGGTGGCTCAACTCCTAAATGATCACAAAGGATTTCTAAATTCCTTAATTTGGTGACATCGAAGCAACTTTATATGCCAAATCCAATGAACCTAGTGCATATTGTTGGGGGTGCATTGTTGGTGTACCAAACCTACTAGTAGGGGTCGTGATCAGATGCTCAGTCCACTGAGCAAAGCTTGGTCTATGGTGAGGTCAAGATTACTCCGTTAGAAGGACATGCTAAGTTTCAGGAGTTTTGAGTGACTTCCACTGAGGAGAAAGAGTTTCGGTTAGGTCCTCCAACTAGTTGGTGATAAATACATTCTTATAAAGTATGAGTCTATAATTTAGTTATGGAAATTTAGAATCTGGGGTGAAAATTTCGATAAAAATTATTATGAAGACAAGGAAACTAAAGATCACACCGAGTATAAAAGGAAAAGATGACCCAAGTTAACGGGAAGATTATTCTTTTAAAAAATAAATAATTTCTAATTCTCTCTTATAAAAAATCAATTCTGATTTGAGCATTATAGTGATTATTATTGAAGAGTTCCAAGTGATTTTTTCTTTCTTTTCTCTGTTTTGTATATTTTGATGGGTCGATCCAAAAGATTTTTTGGGGTCAACCAAATCAATCGAGAACTGAACCAAACTTCATTCAGCACTATTCCTAATTGTGTGTTTAATGAAAACTAGGACAAAAAATATAGAAGCAAAACGGTCAAAATGTCCCGTCCCAACCACAACCACCACTACATGTTTTTCTTCTGCATTTATTTTGGATCACAACTAACAAACATGATAATTACAATTTATCTAAAATTATGGCTAATTAAATTTCTTTAAATTTGATTAAAAAAACGACGACCAACAAGTCCATAAAAACCCATAAAACACTATTTGATTTGAGATCAAAATCAAGTTTAAGCTCAAGATTAAAACTAAAGTAAAAAAAAAATATTCTGATCAAATTTTTTATATTTGGATGTTAGTCTGACTAGTAAATAGTTTAATTTTTTTAGATTTTTATACTCTTAGATATATTATTTATTAAAATTTAAATAAATAAATATAAGAATGGTATGGTAATTCACTTTTTAAAATAATATAAAAATAATTTGACTAAATTTTTAATATTTAAATAATAAATTGATTAAAATAAAATCATCGTGATTCTGAAATTAAATTAATTCACATCACAGCTATCTTTATTGATTTTTTTTATTAGAGGAAATTTAAATCATTGCAAAAGGAACCACAAATTTGGATCATAAATATTTGAATCTATAAATCAGAAACAGGAGTCAACCCAATTAATTCTAAATTCACCATTTCATCCGGATCATAAATCTAGACCTCTAAGGATCGATTTTCTCATGGCCCCCTTTATCATACCATTCTCTTTCTCCTCGATATCCGATTTTTCATCTCATCATCTCGTCTTGATCTTTTTTTTCCTCTCTAGTAATTTACTGATTTAAATAATTTCCTCTTAGGTTAAAGGTTGAAAAAATCGATAAAGTAATTGCAAACTTGTACATTCCTCGTCCCCAAATTCCGCAAATTTGGTCATTTACAAACTCGTACAATTCTGTGGTCCTATCCAATCTAGACCGTCCATTTCCAGATCTTAATCCGGATCTGCGCCTTACATCTGGCCTTCGTCGCCGGGTTAACGACGCCGCCGCCGCCGCCCCCGCCCTTGGGAGGCGCCGTCACGTTAATCCCACTACAAGCTATCCGAATCCCGATCTTCATCGTCTTCAAACTCCCAATCTTGACCGCCGCCTTCGTTTCCAGATCGATCTCCAGCGGCAAACTACTCTGCTTCTTCAGATCTGAAGCAATCGATGGATCCAAGCTCTTGCCGGAACTTACAAGCGTGGTCTTCAGCACCGTTGTGTTCCCCGCATCGTGGACGAACGCTGGGAAGGCCCCGTCGCCAACGTCAACGCCGGAGAAGGAAGCCGATATCGTGGTGGGATCGTAGAGAAAGACGAGCTTGCGGTTAGGGTTTCGGGCGATGACGGCGAGGTCGATGCGGGATGAGAGGTCGTTGGTGGCGGTGATGTTGAGAGCGGAGAGGCGAAGGGAGGAGAGAGAGAAAGAGGGGCCGCGGGGACGATAGAGGAAATAGAAGACGCCGCCGGCGATGGCGGCGACGAGGATCAGGGCGAAGAGGATGAAGGTGAACCAGAGACAGCATGCGCAGCAGTAGCGGCGGCGGCGGCGGCGCTGGGGAAGTGGCTTGGTCTGTGGAGGCGGCCGACGGAAGATCGGGCGGCCGGTGGTGGAGGACGGCGGCGGTGGATGTGGGTTGGGCCTCGCGGAGAGGTAGACCCGATCCGCCATGGATATGGGTTATGGTTTGGGAGGAGGATGAAGTCATGAAGAGGAAGGGTTTCAAGAGGACAAGAAGATAGTGGGAGTGTGTACAAGTTGCTTGCGTCCACCGGGACTGTCAAAGACCGCAGGTTGGAGGTTGGTGGCGTCGTTGGATGGTGATCCAACGGTTGGAAATGGTGGAAAGGAATTTGGATTGGATTAGGCGGTGACTAGATTAAACAAGAAAGTGAATTTATGGGAATATAGAATCTGCGAATGTTGTCGAATTTGTTCCTATATTAATTATCGCCTGTTTGCCGTGTGGTTTGCGCTAGTTACAATGCTGTTCAAAGAGTACATAATGTGAATACTGTAGGGTGTGACACGTAAATATCCAAGACTCTGGGAAGGACTTTGTGTGAATTATTTTTCTCGTTTTCGGATATTTGGTTAGATTCTAAATTTGAAAGCGTAAAATTAAAAGAACGGAAGAAATTAAAAAAATTAAATAATTTTAATATTTGGATGAGTATTTTTTGAATGGAATTGAGATTTGACTAATTCATAAATTCTAAAATTCGATTTTTTGATTGACAAATGAAATTGAATAATTTCATTATTTTTGTTAAATTCTTGTATTTGATTGAGGTGGGAATTGAGAATTAGTTAGTATATTGTACAAAAAATAATTTATATGTAAATTATTACAAAAATATAATAAATTTAATATAAAAATTGGTAATTTAATTTTCACAATTAATAAAATTTTCTAATGAGTTGCACGAACGAAGAGTTATATATATATATATAACTAATTATTATTATTTTTATGTCAAATAATTTTTAATAAACAAAAAATAGTTTCTTTTTAAAATATTTTATTTGTAAATAATTAGGAAAGTATAATATTATTATTATTAAATATATAAAAATAATTTTAAAAAATAAATATTTTAAAAAGGTCAAAAAATAATGGGTTATATAAGTAAATTGTAATCAATTACGGATTGGGAAAGCAGTCTTGGAATTGATAAAGACAAATTAAAACAATTAACATAATGGAAAAGTGGAGAAGATATCCAACACTTCCACTGGTCATCAAAATATTGTGGTGAAAAAAATCTACAATGCAAGATGATTGTTAAAGTACAATCTCTTGATCAACACTCAATGTTTAGTATGGATCCAAAATTTTCAACTTCCATGAAACAAAGAAAATTTTGTTAAAATAGACCTCCAATGGTACCAACAACAACTAATCATATGTTTTGAAATTCAATCATCAGGGATAAAACCATACACAAGAAGCTCTCTCACACATCCAAATCACATATGACATATCTAACAAAATAAATTTTTAATTTCAAGGCAAAAGCTAAAAATTCAAACAATAAAGAATGAAATTTTGATATTGTTAGCTAACTTTTAGTATACAAACCATAATTCGCAATCACAACAAGTGTTCTTCGTAATAAGAGGCAAAAGTTAAAATTTTCAATCAGCATGACAATTCAAACAATGTAGAACAATACTTCGATAATTAGCTGTTTTTCGATTAAACCAACCATATTGATGTTACACAATTACAACAAATACGCTTTATAAAAAGTACACTGCTATCATATGATTCATATGCTTTTGGCAGAATTTCCAGTAAATTCCCATCTTTGAAACCAAACCGCAATATTTCCACAGTCAAATAAACATCTTAGAAAACACGTATAGACAGCCAAAAGATCGCAGCTTTCACCTTACTGAGCCGTGTCATCGAACGCCACAGACGAGTGCTAATGCGCGCTACTGGCGTCACCGGCCCCAGATCCATGCTGCAGCTCAATCACAAGTCAGGGCACCGCCTTGCTCATCTGCTCGAGGCGCACGGCGCTAATTGGAGGAATCCCACCGGTGGTGGAGCGGGGGCAGACCCGGTAGCCTCATCGACAAGGCACTTGGACCCGATCCGCTATTTCATAGTCGTACGAAACCCTGAAGAGCTCCCACTGCTGACGGAAGGCCTCAAGCGCCGCATTTGTCGTTGGCTCTTTCACCCGCCTGACTGCTCCTTTGCTTTGAGGACTCCAGTTGTCGCCGCTACAAACTCGTTGTACGCGGCACTCAGGGCTTCCATGATGCTCTCCATTGAAGATGGTGAAGCAGCAGACAATGTTGGACCGACAACGTGGGGAGTCAGAGACGAGGTTGGACCGGCAGCGCACGGAGTCAAAGACAAGGTTGGACCGACAGTGCACGGAGTTGAAAATGAGCTTGGACAAGTAGATGAGTTTCGATCGACGGAGCATGCTGTCGGAGATAATCTTCTACCGGCAGGCGTAGATCGATCACAAAAAGCACAGATCGAGCACAACAAATGTCAGCTCACTACGGAAGATACAAATCGAATAAGACAAGCACTGATCGTGTTCGACACGAAGACACAAATCGAGGACAGAGCACAATCGAGCACAGAGAAGACAAACAGAAATAAGGGTCTGTTTGGTTTGGGGTCAGGGACCGGGTCAGCATTTTTTAGAATTTTTTTTTTTTATTTCGTGAAATTAATATTTATTATTTTATATTATTATTAAATTAAATTATTATAAAAAATTAAATAGTTTTTTGAGCTTTAAATTATTGAAGTCTTAATTTTGATAAAAAGATATTAGTTTACAAAAGTGGTTCACTAGTCTTGACCTTGACCTTGACCATGACCCCGTTCCAAACAGACCCTAATTATTTTTAGAGGAAAAGCCTACAATTTTTCGTGGTAATATAGTGAGAATTCAGATATGAGACTCATGTCAATTTTTCTGAAATTGGTGGCTTCCGTAATAAAAAGTTAAAAATTCAAATCCGAAATCTAGAAAAATTAAAAATCATCCCATTTTTTTAATTTTTAAATAAAAAATTGAACCAAACATAAAAATATAAGAAATTGACTTTCAATTTTTTTAATTTTCTTCCTTCCGAATTTCAGGAATCGAATTAAACACCCCCTCCTGGAGCTTCCAAGGGAAACTGGATGCAGCCGATGAATCAAGACCGTTGGATCCAACTGTCCAGATGCGATGCATTACGTTGAATATGGACAGTTGGATTTCGTAGGATTAAAATTCAATGGAGCCGATTCGTAGCTATGGCAGCGACTAGAAATTACACCTTCACAGTTCGAATCACATGGTTCGAGTAGCCTCAAATGACTATTGATCTGTGGCGTCCCTTTGAAAGCACAAAAAGAGTGAAAAAAAAAAAAAATCTCATTCTCTTACTATGATAGATACTTATTATAATAAATGGAAAGATTGTCAGCGCTTCATAAATGTCGAAAAAATATTATTGACACCTTTTTACGGTAATTATGAAGTGCCAATAAAAAATATAGCTACAAATAATAATATAGCTACAAATAATAGTGATATTTTAGAAGAATCAATCAAAGGTTTTTTCCAATCTACAAATAATAGTTATATTTCAAAAGCACCGGTAAAAATTTTTTTGATGTTTCATTAAAAATGTGTCAACAATAAAATATTTTTGGTGACGTTTTTCTTAAATCACCGATAAATGTTAGTTACTGTCGACACTGATTATGGAGATGTAACAAAGACCTTCTCTAGTGCTTAGTATTTGCCATGGCAAAAGCTTTATGTCTGCGCCTCATGTAGAAGCATCAACCAAATCCTTTTTTTTTTCTTTTTTTTGTCGATGTATCCTCAAAAGCGTTGACAATATTATAAACTTGTTTCGAAAATTATCTAGCATAAATTAATTTTAAAATTTATATTATATATATATATTCCAATTTTGTGCTAAAGACTTAAACAAGCCCACCCCCTTCATTCCCCTTCAAGGGGGAAGAACTAGGGGGGCATTCCTCGTTATAAACCACTCTTAGTTATGTCTTTCTTCTAACGGTATTGGCAAAGCAAAAAACTCAATTGACATATATACACACACATATATGTACACATATGTCTATACTAAATGAATAAATATTTTATATTTATTTCAAACAACCAAATGTAAGACCCGAAAGCAAGTCAAATTTAAGAATCAAATTCATAATCTCAAAATTGACATCCAAACAATCATAAACTCCAAAATAAAATTCAAACATTTTCTAAATTAATTAGATATACTATTGCATTTGACTTTTTGAATCCTACTCCCTCGCGTTGTGATTCCTCTAATGCATTTTAATCTCATGGGAGTTTGAATTCATATCCATCAAAATAAAGTATCAATACTTGAGGAAAATCCATAAAAATAAACTTATGTAAGACAATGTCAAAAGTTAATTGGCACAAGAGTGTTTCAATGGATTTTGGTTGAAACTAAATTTGATTGAAATCTAATCAGAATCATAATATAAATATCACTAAATTATATCTCAAATATGAGTCTCAATTAGACTTAAATTCTGGTCTAATTTAATTAAAAATTGAGTTCAATTTGTACTTGAATTGTTTTTAGTCTTAGGCTCAAACTAAATTCAGTCTAAATCAGTTGAGTGGGCAAAAAATCTAGACTAAAATTAGGCCTAGAAATCATTAAAAAGATAAGGTAAAATGAAAGAAAATTATGCTTTTATAAATAAGTCCTTGGACGAAATAAATTTTTACAAATAAGTCTTTAATTGAATTTTTCTTGCAAATAGATCACTGATATAAAAATTTCAAGAAAAAGTTCATAAAATTCTTTAAATTATAAATTAATCCCAGCAAAATATAAGGTTATAAATAAACCCCTCAAATATGAATAATTGCATATTAATCATTATAAAATTTAGGTTTACAAATAAACTCTTCAAATTTTATATTTAAAAATAAAACACTGAAATTTTTATATTTTACAAATAAATCCTTTATAAAGCATTAAATTATAAATTTAATATTTATAAATTTACAAATAGATTTCTCAAAGATTTTTTTACAAATAAGTTCAAATTTTATTATTCGTAAATAAAATATTATTTAAAAATTAAAATATTTGAATCTTTAATAATGCATTATGGTTGATTTTACAAAAAGATCCCTTATATTTATAAAATTATAAATTTATCCGAATTTTTTGAAAAAATTTATAAATAACACCCCTATATTTTGTGATTTTATAAAATATTATAATTTTAAAATCTTTATTATTTCATCCAATATATCTTAATCTAATTGGATCACATCTATTCCCACAAGCATTTAAAATTCAAAAGAAACTGTAATCCAATAATTTAAAATTGCAAACGAAGATCAATTTAATCTAATAGTTCTCTGATTGCTAAAATCCAGTATGGCCCTACAAGCAAAGAGAAAAACAAGAGAAGAAGAGAGTCAAATCGAGAGAATGGCATGGTTGAGAAAAAATCTGGAACTTGAATTCGGAAAAAAAGAGAAGATGGAGTGTAAATTCTTAGCTTTTAGTTTTCTTCTCTTTCCTCTCTTTGTTCTATCTGGTTTTCGCGAGGTCTTCCAGCTTCATCATCGTGTTCGTCCACTACTGCTTCCACTCCTCACTGAAGACCTCGTGTTGTTTTCACCAGAAACCTCGAGCACGCTGCACTGAGCCACAGCGAATCTCTACCTACCCCAACCTCCACCGTAGATCTACAGGTGTCTCGTGCCACCCTCTGCACCTGGCCTCCTGTAGTTGCAGTCTCTCCCAATTTCCAGCTCCTGCGTAGCTGCTTTGGTGGCCCATGACCCACTTGCGACAGCTCGAACACCATCCTCCTCCTCATCGAACTTGTAGCCACTCCCTCGCACTACATCCCTGCTCCCCACCGGGTATGTACTTCCATCATTGGCCAGCTCTACCCAGTTGCCTACTAAACCAGCACCGGCCTCCAGCTCGGCTCAGCCGCCCATGGAGATTCCATTTGCCACCACCTATGCGCACAACCGCCGGAGTTGCCCATTCTCGCCGGATCCTGGCCTCATTGAGCCATACATAACCTGCTCCGGCCACACCATGTTAGCCAAAGCTGCCCACACAACCTTCGGCTGCTCCAGCCTCGCTCCCGCTACTATGCGGGCCCTCGACATCGTGAACCACCGGTCGGAGCGGATTCGGCCACGAACTCGAAGAAGAAGAAGAAAGAGGAGAAGGCCGACCATGAGGAAAAGTAAAAAAAACAAAAATAAAGAGGAAAGTTTCTCTATAAAAGGAGGAAAAAAATTGTTGCAAAATTAATTTGACTTTGGACTAATTTTGGGGCTTTTCTGAAAATCATCATGATTAAAGATCAGTTTATGAGTTGACATGAAAGTCAAATTAATTCAAAGGCTAGCCTACGGATATATGTGAACGTCAAATTAACTAAATCTCAACTTACACTTGAAACTCAAATTAACTTGGAGCTAATTTACGAGCCTGCTAGAAAGTTAAATTAATTGAAGACTAATCAATGGATTTGTCGAAAAGTTATTCAATTAATAGACAATTTGAGAGTTCTCTAATTAATTAAATTGACTTAATTGGACTAAGCTAATTTGGTCAAATTCGGTAAATTGATTAAGTTGAATCGATTTAATTCAGATGTACTATCAAATGAACCTGAATTAATCAAATAGATTAATGAAATAAATTCAAATTAAAATAGACCCAAATTTAGATGGATCAATCCAAAATCTAATATGGTTCAATTAATTCAAACACAACCAGAATCGGGTTCAAATTGAGTAAATTCAAATCAAATTAATTCAAACCCAACCCCCATCATGTTCAAATCGGATCAACCTAAATCAAATTAGCTTAAGCTAAATCCTAATCGGGTCAAACCAAGTTCAAACCAAACTTTAATTAGATTAAACTAAGTTAGAACTAAACCCTAATTGAGTTAAACTTATTTCAAATCAAACTCTAATTAGGTTAAAATAAGTTCAAACCAAACCTCAATTGGGTCAAATAAAGTTTGAACCAAACACTAATTGAGTTAAATAAAATTTGAACTAAACCTTGATCAAGTTAAACATAGTGTCAACCAAAGTCTAATTAGGTTGAATCAGATTTGAACCAAAATCAAATCAAGTCCAAACTTGAACCAAAATTAAATTAGGTTCAAATTTGAATCAGAATCAAATTAGGTCTAAAATTTGAACCAAACTCAAATTTAGTGCAAATATGAACCAAAACTAAATCAAGCCTAAACTTGAACCAAACCAGATTTAGACCAAGTCAAACTTGAACCTGAACTAGATTAAACTTGAAACAGTTTGAATCCAAACCTAATGAGAGTTCAACATGGGTCAAATCTAAATCTAATGAGGGTCCAACATAGGTCAAACCCAAATTCATTAAGAAATTGAATCCAAATCATGAATATATTGTATTGTGCTCTTACTAAAAATAATTTAAAAGGATTTCATCATTTGAAATTTCTCATGACATTTGAAATTTTTTATTATATACTCATGAAGGCATTGACAAAGTAAATGATTTAAAAATTTCAATGCTTGTAAATAAAATTGAGTTTTTCAAAATGGACTCTTTTGAATCGATGTCGGATATGCTTTCACGACTTATGAAAATTTTGAATAATCTAGGCAAATGTTATACCAACCAAGAAACTGTGAGAAAGGCTCTTAGATCTTTGCAAAGATCATAAGAGCCAAAGATGATGACTATTTAATAAGCAAAGGAGCTTAAGATACTCCCACTTGAAAAACTTGTAGGTTCATTATTAATCTATGAGATGAGCCTCAAAGAATTGAGAATGAATGATGATAAAGAGGACAAGAAGATGAAAAAGAAAAAAGTCTCAAAGAAGAAGAAAGTAGGAACTAAAAAGTCATTCTCTCAAGCACAAGAGAAGAAGAAGAAAAAGAAGAAAAGAAAGAGAAAGTCTACATAGGATAGTATGAATGATGACTCTAAGAATCATAATTTCAAACTTTACCTCATGGCGAAGGATTATAAAAGTAATGAGGTATATAAATTTTAACTTTTAAGGAGTTAGAAGAAGCATTTGAGAACTTATATGCTTAACATGAAAAATTACTTCATAAGTATTTTTTTTGAAAAATAAATGCTTTTACGTGGCGATTAAGCTCATATCTACATAGTAAATTAAGTCTATTTTTACATGGTAAATCAAATTTACTTTCACATAGTAAATCAACTCCACTTATTATGACAAATTAAGTTGATTTATTGTGGCATCTTAAGTCCACTTATTTTGGTGACTTAAGTTCACTTCTTGTGACAGTTCAAATCTACTCATTTTATACAAATTAAGACCACTCATTATGGCAACCAAAACTACTCATTATGGCAAATCAAGACCACTCATTTTGGTAATTAAGTCTACTTATTGTGATAACTCAATTCCACTCCATAAGTAAACCAAGTCCACTCTCATGTAGTAAAATAAATCCATCATCGCATAGCAGGTCAAATTTTTTCTCTTGTGGTAAATAAGTTTATCATTGCATGACAAGTTAAGTCCACTCTCACGTGCAAATTCAAATCTATATAGTCAACTCCCGAAATGTTGATGCAAGAGTAAGTACTCGAAAATTATTCATACCTTCTCCTCTCATCAAAACTCGAGAAGATGATGTGAAAGGGGCGATTTGTTTGAGATAATTTTACTACAATTAAATTTGATTACAATACGATTAAAATTAAAATTTGTATACTATTAAATTATGGCTCAAATATAGGTTTCAATAAAATCTAAAATGCAGTTAACTTTGACTGAAAATTGAGTTCAATTTGGACTTGGATTCAAAAGAAATTCAAGCTCAGACTAAAGTGGGCTGTGTGGACCGAATATGGCGAGCAAAATTGGGCCAAAAAGATTCATTTAAATTATGAGTTAAAATAAAAATATAAGTATTTTATAAATAGGTTCATATATCAAATAAATTCTTACAATATGGTCTTGGCTGAACTTTTTTTATGAATAAATCCATAGAATTAAAATTTTATAAAAAAATCTAATAAAATCATAAAATTATAAATAAATCCCAACAAAATTTAGGACTTAAAATTTTAACTTTTGATAAATAAGTCCATCAAAAAATTTTATTTATGCATGAGTTCAAATTTTTTTCAAAAAAACCTTAAAAGTTTTGAAATTTTATGAACAAGTCCTCTTTACAAAAAGACCCTTAAAATTTATGAAATTATAATTTGCTCCAAATTTTTCAAAAAAAAATTCAAAAATAACCCCTTTGTGAGTACAATTTTTTGAATTTTCTCATCTATAATCCAATCTCATAACAAATTTATCCCATAAATTACGTCCATTCACACAAATTTAAACAAAATAAATCATCATCCGTGTCTAATCAAATCACAACAAGAACTATAGTAACTTTGGATTAGAAAATTATTTTAAAATTTCAAAAAAAAAAAAGGATTGAAAGCCCATGTAAACCTGCAAAAAAAAAAAAAAAAAAAAGAACAGAGGGACGAGACGAAGATCAGGATCCGGAAACAAAAAGAAGAAGGAAGAATGGGAAGCAAGCCAAGTATAAAAAAATAAAAAGAAATGAAGGCACCGTAAGACTTAGCTCTTAGCTTTGTGCTTACAGTGCCTTTCTTCTTTGCTCTTGCCTCTTGCTTCTTTGTCTCTGCAGGATAATCTTCCTCACCCCAAAAGTAGAGTTTGAAGAAGATGAAGAAGAATCATAGCTAGGGTTTGATCTCAAGAGCTTGGCCTTATCGAAGTCCAATGCAATCCAGCCCCTTGGCAATCTCCTCCTCGTCATGTTCATGACTCCCCATCTTCTTTCACTGACCCCCCATTGCGCCTACTGACCTGCGCCGGCCATCGGTTTATCCTACTACCTTAGCTTCACCGACCAGCTCTCATCGCCTTTCGCTGCGCTGCTACGGCACGCTCAACGGCCCACCTTCGTGAGCTCCACCATCACTGACTTTGCCACCCTTCAATTCTCAACCCTAGTTGTCGCCTATACCACCCATGGCCACCTTGGCCTCATCGGAGATGTTAGCCCACCACCTTGTCGCTTGAGCTGGAGCTCCTAACCATCGACCCAAAGCCCTACTGCGAACCCCAAACACCAGCACCTGTTTCCTCCTTGTCAGAAGCTGCCTATGCCAAAAATTAAATTCCCCTCCGAGATGCCATCGCTCTGTCCGATCTCGCCGTCACTCGCCCACCGAAGTTTGTGCCTAGATTCGGCCAAGATCGGATCGAATCTGGTCGGGAAGATCATAGGCACCATAGGCCGATCGAGAAAGAAGGGAGGAGGCCATGACTGCAAATAAGGCAAGTTTGGGTAAGAAGGAGAAAGAAGGGGAGTAGAAAAAGAAAAAAAATATATAAAGTGTCGGCGGCCAACTTTAAAAAAAGAGGAAAGGGAGGTTTTTTTCAGACATGTGAGAAGAGATGGAGAGGTATGGATCAGCAATGCAAAGAAAAATACAAAAAATATTGATTATTAAAAAGAAATATCTTGTCTTAGTTTCTATTCATCGCCCATAATCTCTTTAAAGATGGCGAACTCCAACACCGCTAAGGTCACCAACAGACTTATTCATCTTCACTGCATCCATGCCTATATAATTGTCTTTTTCATGTTTGTGGTAACTCGCGGCCTCGTTACGCAATGACGGACCTCCACCACCAATCTAAGACCGGTCCACTAGCTCATCGAAGGTTAATTCTCATCTAGTATTTACCTGTGGGCTCGCTCAAAACCAAGCTCGAACTTAGGCCAATTTGTGAGTTTGCCAAATATCTATTCGGAATATGGCTAACTTATGATCTTACCAAATATTTATTTGGATTAAGGCCAATTCGCAGACTCGTCAAATATCTATTCAGACTAAGATCAACTTACGAGCTCGCTGAATGTCTAGTTGGACTAATACTAGTCTACGGGCTCGCCGAATGTCTATTTAGACTAAGACCAATTTGCAAGCTCACTAAGACCAATCCGTAGGCTTACTGAATATTTGTTTGGACTAAAGTCAGTCCATAGGTTTATCAAGTGTCTATTCAAATTAAGGTCAACTTACAGACTTACTAAATATATATTCCGACTAAGGTCAGCCCACAAACTCACTGAATATCTGTTTGGATTAAGGCCAATTTACAAATTTATCGAATGTCTATTTAGACTAAAATTAGTCCACGGGCTCACCCAAATTCATCGTAATAGTCTGAGAGCTCTAAAAGTTAAATTGATTAAGCTAAAATTGGTTAAACTATAGTGATTCAACCACATTGAACAAATAAAATCATATCGAGTCAGATGAATCCCAAAATAAATTTAAGTAAATCAAGTTAATAGACTAAAATTCAAATTGAACTAGACCCAAATTCATTAGAAATCCATTAAGAATCTTTTAAGGGTTGGATCTAAATCTATTAAAGATCTATTAAAAACCCATTAAGGGTCGAATCCAAAATCTATTAAAAATTCATTAAGATCTCATCAAGGGTTGGACTCAAGATCTATTAAGGACCCAATGAGAATCTATTAAGATTTGGATCCAATATCTATTAAGAATTCAATAAGAATCTGATAAGGACCCAACACAAGGTCGAACCCAACCAAAATTAAATTGAAATTGAGTTTCGAATATTAAAATAAATTAAATTAAATTTAAATGAAACTAAGTATGAATTTTCTATCAAACTAAATCAAGATAAACTTGAACTAGCTTAGTCAGTTAGCCATAACATTTTGTTCAAACAAAGTTATTATTTACATCTTATTAGCTAAAAAATATTTCAAATAAAGTTATCAACTATAACTCATTAGATATGGAAATACTTCAACCATGAAGTTATTGTTACTGTCTTATTAGTTATAAAAATACTTTAAAGTATGAAGTTATTACTTACATCTTATGGACTATGGAAATACTTCAAATAATCAAATTAGACTAATGTAGACTTAAACTTGCTCAGTCAGTTAACTATAACACCTTATTCAAATAAAGTTATCACCTATGTCTTATCAGCTATGAAAGTACTTCAAACTACAAAATTATCACCTATGCCTTATCGACTATGAAAATACTTCAAATCTTGAAGTTACCACTTATGTCTTATTAGTTATGAAAATACTTCAAACCATAAATTTATTGTCGACGGCTTATTGGTTAATAGAAATACTTCAAATTCCAAAGTTATCATCAATATTCAAAGTTATCAGAAATATTTCAAGCTAATCCCAACAAGCCGCCAAAAACATCATCCAATGAAGTTATCTCCAAAGCTCAAAGTTATTGAAAATACTTCAAACTTTTCTCATCGCCTTCCTTGTCTTGTTGGACACACCATTAAACCAAACCATTAATATTTGCTAATGATCAAGTCAAGATGCATCTGAATGAAATTCTACTCGGTCTAGCATACAGGAGCGTGACAATAGCAAACATTGAGTTCTTCTTATTCTCTTTCTTATTTTATATTCAAATTCATTAAAATGTAAAGTGAGAGTATGTTCTTACTTAAGCCATGTAATTTTTTCTTAAATTAATTAAATTATATATTTTTGTTTTTTTGTATCTCTATTTTATTAGTTAGATTTCTCATTTTAGGAGGTTCTTGATAATTGTCAAAATAATTAATAATAGAGACTTATGCCTATTGGATGTTCTCATAATACCTGACTGTGTATTTAAATCAATATACTTTCGATGTATTATTTTGAGATTACTCCATGGGATTTTTGCTATTCTAGGTGGTCAATTTCGATCCCACAACTATCAAAAGAAGTTAATCACCAATGTCCAAAGCTATCAACCACACTCTAAGTTGAATCTAATAAGTCATTGGTAATGCTATCAAAAAAAGTTAATTGCCAACACTCAAACTTATTGGTTATATTTCAAACTAAATCTAACAAGCCATTGGTAACACTATTAAAAGGAGTTAATTGTCCACACATTTAAAGCTGTCAGCCATACTTTAATCTTCTTTCACTTCCTCTCTTATCTCCTTTTATGTCCCACCAAGCGATATTTCAAATCTTAGTAGGGTCAACTAACACGATGCAAGACAATCAGCCACACCTTAAAATCAAACCAAGCTATTAGCATCTGCCAAGGATTAGGTCAAGACCATCTGAGTCAAGTTCCACTTGGTCTAACACATGGGAGCAAAGCAGTAACACATATCAAAGCTTTTTTCCTACTTCCTTTTCTCATTGCATATTCTATTATGATTATAAATTTAAATTTATTTTATTATAAAGTAAGAGTACACCCTTGCTTAAACTATGTACCCTTTTCTGAAATCAATCAAATGATACTTTTGTTCTTGTGTCTCTATTTTATTAGCCAAATTATGCATTCAAACTGTTATACATCTTAATTTGTCATTTTGAGATTGCTCCCTAGGAACTTCACCATCCTGAAATGTCAATTTTGATCCCACAGTCTCGGTCCTCTTGAGAGTTTTGGTCTTCAACTAGATACTAGCCTAGGACTTATTGCATTATGAGCTTCAAGTCACCTTTAACCTTAAGGTGCCTTATGCCTAAAGCAAGTGCTGACTTTAGCCTAGAGATGAGCGCCTCATATTCTATTTGGTTATTGGTGTATGGGAAACCTAAATGGTAGGCTTGTGACATTATCACTCCCTCTGGGGATGTTAAGATGATCCCAATTCCTCCTCTGATATTGTTCATAGCACCATCAAACAATAAGGTCCATTCTTATGAGTTTCCCACCTCTAATACTTGAAAGATATATTCATTGAGGAATGCTTCTTGGGTTGATATCTACTAAGGGGAATCAACAAGCTGGTCCACTATTGCTTGCACCTTGACCAATTTTCTAGTGATAAACTCGAGATCAAACTCAACCAAGAGCATTTGCCACCTTGTGGTTCATCCTGACATCACTAGTCTCTCAAACATAAATTTTATCAGATCCACGTATACTGGGATTAGGACTTTATATAGTGCCTTAATTTTTGGGCAACCCAAACAACTGCCAAGCATGTCTTCTCCATCTTTGAATACTTTTCTTATGCTCCTACATGGTTTGACTAAGGTAATAGATGGCCCTTTCTACTTTACCATTATCTCCTTATGCTAGCATGACCCCAATTGATTCTTTGGTGATTGTAATATACAAGATCAAAGGGCACTCTTGGATACGCACCATCAAGACTGGTAGTTTAAAGAGGTATTTCTTGAGTTGATCAAATGCTCTATGACACTTAATAGTGCATTCGAATTTGATTCCTCTCTTAAGCAATTTGTAGAATGAGAGGCACTTTTCAGAGTATTAGGAGATGCATTATTGAATGAATTATAGCCTTCTAATTAAATAATGGAGTTCTTTGATGTTCCTGGGGGGCGAAATTTTGATAATAGCTCATGCCTTTGTTGGGTTCACTTCAATGTCTCGATTTTTCACCATAAATCCCAACAACTTGCCTAAAGATACTCCAAATAAGCAATTGTTTGGGTCCATTTTGAGTTGATTCTCTCATGCTCAATGAAGGACTCATCATGGGGTAGAGATATGCCACTCATAGGTTCTAGATTTTCCCAAGATTTTGTCTACATAAACCTCTATTTGGTCATGGATCATACCATAAAATATCACTCTCATGGCTTGTTGATATGCTACTCCAATATTTTTTAGGCCGAAGAACATGACCATGTGGTAGTATGTCCTCCATAGAGTTGTAAATGATGTCTTTTTCTCTCTTCACATACAACATGTATTTGGTTGTATTCCAAGTAGCCATTCATGGAGGACAATAGTTTATGGCCATACATATTATCCACCAGACCATCAATGTGCAAATGAGAGAAGTCATCCTTTAGGCAAGCGTTGTTAAGGTCCTTGAAGTTAATACATACTCATACCCGGTAGGCCTTCTTCCTAATAGAAATGATGTTTGTGGCCCATTTTGGATAGAGCACCACTTGTACAAACTTGGCTTGATGGAGTTTATCAATTTCTTCCTTCATGTTTAGTGCTATGCCAGGGTGTCATCTTCTCAGCTTTTGCTTTTTTGCTACTATGCCATCTTCAAGGGTTATTTTGTGTTCTATCAGTCTCCTATTGAGTTCTAGCATTTTTTCAGAGGTCTATGTGAATACATCCTTATATTCAATGAGAGTCTAGCTTAGCTGTACTTCTAAATCTTTAACCAAACCCGTGTTGACTTAGTAGTGTCTCAAATCCAAATTTTCATGAGAGTCCTAATCAAATTATGATTCATATTAAAAAATGATTTAGTGGCCCTAATACTTCTTTGAATTTATCTCCTACTAGAAGACTTAGATTAATAGGCTAAATTAGTCTACTACTATGATTTAAATTCAATTAGACTACACCTATAAATATCCTTTTTATCCAAGGGTTTCATATACTGAAATAGAGAGATATAGATTAAAACTCTCAAAATATCTTGTGATAGCCAGACAAGTTAATCTTCTCTTCATTCTCATGAATAAAATCTCCTCCAGATCACCTTCGCCCATGGAGTAGATCACAGACCAAATCACGTAAATCTCTTATTTGCTATTTTTTATTTTTATCCTTTCTTCTTCTACAACATGAATTATGGTGGATATCATTTTTTTGTGCAATAAATTAGTATCAGAGCTTGGTTCAAAATACCTACTGTGAAGCTTGATGTAGAGAAATTTAATAAGAAGCAAGGGTTCCCTATTGCGCAAGTAAGAGTTTATACAATTCTTATTCAATAAGAGTTGAAAAGTACATTGGAGGATGTTAAGCCTGAAGATATCACCGAAAATGTCTAGAAGAATAAAAAAGCTAGTGCATATAGCATTATCCTCTTTAGTCTCACTAATGAGGTACTCTATCCATTTCTTGATAAGACATCACCTTTAGACCTATGAAAAAAGTTAAAGAAATAATATATAAGTAAGTTTATTTTAAATTGAGTACCTAAAGTAGAAGTTCTTCAATTTTTGGATGAAAGAAAGTATGAATATAGTTGATCATCTTAATATTTTCAATAAATTAGTCTTTCAATTGTTAAACATTGATGTTAAAATTAAAAATAAAGACAAAATATTTATTTTATTATTGTTTCTACCTCCTTCCCTTGAAGATTTTAAAATTATTCTTATATATAGAAAGGATTTAAAACTTGATGATATTTCTACTATCCTTCTATCTAATAAATATTTTTAAAAAATTAAAGGAGATGAGTCACACTTAGAAGCCCTAATTGCTAGAGGTTGTATTAAAGAAACACCAAAACTAGGTCATTTTAGATCTAAATTCAAAAAAAAGAGTTGCAGATAACGCAAGAAGATGAGACATGTAATTGAAGAGTGTTGAAAGCTCAAAGCAAAGAATGGGAAAGAATCTCAGTCTAAAGAGCAAGCTAAAGAACAAGTGTCAGTTACTGAAGGAAGTTTTGATGATCATTAAGGTAACGTTCTCTTTGCTAGTTCTCATTTTTATCATTATCAGGATACTTAGATTCTTGATTTTAGTTATTCTTATCACATGTGACCTAATAAGGATTGATTTGAAGACTAAAAATCTTATAATAGTGGTTTAGTTTTGATAGGCAATAATAACTCATGCAAAATTTTTAGAATTGAATAATTAAAATTAAGATATTTAATAACATTATTAGGACTCTTACTGATATTAGACGTATCCGTGATTTAAAAGAAATTAATTTATTTGGGTGCTTTGGATTCTTCTGGTTGTAAATATTCTACTGAAAGTAGAGTTCTTAAGGTTAGTAAAGGCTCGTTGGTAGTAATGAAGGGCCTAAAATATGAAAATTTATATGAGTTAGTAGCAAAATTATTAAAGGTGGAGCAACAATTTCTTAGGGTTCATCTAATATGACCTACTTATGACACATACATTTTGGGCATATGAATGAGTAAGGTTTGACTGAGCTCAATAAAAAAAATTATTAAAACTCAACTCATGTGAATTAAATTTTTGTAAGCATTATCTCAATGGTAAGTAGTCCAAGGTAAAGTTTAATATCAGTATTTATTACACTAAAGGCTTAGCTAATTATACTCATTCTGACGTCGGTGCTCTTCTATTCCATCAAAATTTGGTACTCATTATTTTATTAATTTTATTAATAAATTTTTACAAAAGTGTGGATTTATTTTTACATCACAAAGTTAAAGTATTTTTTATTTTGAAACAGTGAAAAACTTCAGTTGAGAAAAGGACTAACAGAAAAATTGAATACTTTAGAAGTGACAATGGTGGGGAGTATAAATCAACAGAGTTTTTTAAATCTACAAAGATATAGACATCAAACTTCACTTTACCATCCCAGAAAAATCTCAACAAATGGTGTGGTTAAAAGGATAAATAAAACTTTATTGGAGAAAATACATAGTATGCTTAGTGTAGCAAATCTTGACAAGAATTTTTGGGCAAAAGCAATCAATACAGTAGTTTTATTGTGAATCACTCTCCTCAGATAATTATTAGTTACAAAACTTCTGAAGAGGTATGGATTGGTGAGCCTGCAAATTATTCTTTTTTAAAAATTTTGTTGCATTACTTATGTGCATGTCATTAAAGATAAGTTAGATGCACATTTCAAAAATTATATTTTCTTTGGTTATACTAAAGGAGTTAAGGGCTATTTTTTGTGGGATCTCAATATCCCTAATGTAATTACTGAGAGAGATATAATATTTGATGAAAGTGATATATTAAAATCTCTTAAGGAAAGTCTCAGTATTATAATTCAGGTGGAGGTGGAGCCTGTAGCTCCTCCACAAGAAGATATTCAGGGTGTTCCATACTCTCAAGAATATTTTGAGAATTAAGGTGAAGTTTGTGAGAAGATTCCACTTTGAAGATCTCAAGTATAAAGCCACTCAAAAATTATGATTTTTGAGTATATTATAGCTTTTACTTTATTTACTAATAATGATATCCTTTTTCCTATAAAAAAGTAGTGCAGCATAAAAATTCTTTTTAGTGATAAATTACTATGAATGAAGAGATGAACTCTCTTTAAAAGAACCATACTTGGGATTTTGTAAAATTACCAAAAGATAAAAAAGCAATTGGTTACAAATAGGTATTTTTTAAAAAAAGGATTCTTCTATGATAGATGGTGTAAAATTCAAAATCCATTTAATTACAAAAGAGTATTTAGAAAAGGAGGATACTGACTCCAATGAAATTTTTTTGTCTATGATTAAACACACATCTATTCATTTTTTTACTTGCTTTAGTTACTTTTTAAAATCTTGCATTAGAACAATTTGATATCAAAACCACCTTTCTACATGGAGAATTAGAAGAGAAAATTTTTATGCAGTAGCTTGAGGGGTTCATCCAAGGAAGCAAAGAAAATTATGTCTGTAAGTTGAATAAGTCACTGTATGATTTGAAACAATCTCCAAGGTAATGATATAAAAGGTATGACAGTTTCCTATTAGGATAAAATTTTATTTATTGTAAGTATGATTATTATGTCTATTTTAAGATGCATGTCAATAATTTATTCATTATATTGATTCTTTATGTTGATGATATATTTATCGCTGCTCAAAACATATCTCTAATTAATGATTTGAAGTATAGAATGAAAAAAAAATTAAGATAAAAGATTTAGGTGGTGCAAGAAAAATTCTTCACATAGAGATTGATTGGGATTGGAAGCATTGCAAGTTATGGCTCAAACATAGCAAGTATCTCGAGAAGAATATTTCTCATTTTGACATGCAAAATTCAAAATTTGTTAGTATTATTTTGGCAGCCCACTTCAAACTTTCATCTCAATTATGTCCCTATACAGATAAGGAGCATGCATATATGGGGAATATCCTATTCTCAAGAGCTATCAAAAGCTTGATGCTAGGCGTGCATAAGAATTGATATTACACAAGCAGTCAGTGTTGTTAATTACTACATGGCAAATCTAGGAAAAGAATATTGGTAAGCTATGAAGTGGTTATTGAGATACATTAAAGGTACTCTTAATGTTAGTTTAAATTTCGATAAGAATATAGTTTAAGAAGATGAAGTTATTGGCTACATCGATTCAGACTATACTGAACACCTTGATCGATGATGATCCCTTATCGATTATCTTTTTACCTTTTGTGGTGATCCTATTAGTTGAAAGTGTATATTATAGTCAACTGTGGGATTATATATAATAGAGTTTGAGTATATGGCGGCTACAGAAGTAGTCAAAGAAGCTTTATGGTTAAAAGGTTTGCAAATGAAATTAGTTTCTCTCAATGTGTTCTCCCTATTTTTTTTCTGACAATTAGAGAGTCATACACCTTAGGAAGAATCAGATGTACCATGCTAGATTAAAGTACATAGATATCCAATTTCACTTTATTCAAGACATTGTTGAAAATAGTGAATTTTTTTTACAAAAGATCCATACTTCAAGAAATCCTAAAGATATATTGACGAAGGTGATTTTGGTTGACAAGTTCAAACTCTACCTAGACTTGATCAACGTTTAAGGTTGTTAATACCACCCTACAAGGCAATGGCAAAGGTATCTATTAAAGATTCAAATTCAAAGAACAAAAAGATTCGAGCTAAAGTGGAGATTATTAACTTAGTAGTATTTTGAATCCAAATTTTTTAAAGAGTTCTAATTAAATTAGGATTTATATTAGGAAGTGATTTAGTGGCCCTAATCTTTCTTTGAATTTATCTCCCAAGACTTAGATTAGTGGGCCAAATTAATCTCCTACTTTGATTCAAATTCAATTGGACCACTCCTATAAATACCATCTAAGGGTTTCATATACTAAGATAGAGCGATAGGTCAAAAATCTCAAAATGCTTTGTAATGGCTAACTAAGTTAATCTCTTATGAAAGTTAGTAATATTAAATTTTCATCTCCATTATTGTAATATCCTCTTTCTTCTCATCAATAAAATCTCCTTTAGATTACTTTTGCCTATGAAATAGATCATAGATTGAACCATGTAAATATATTATATGCTATTTTTTTTCCTTTTTCTTTCTTCTTCTATATCGTGAATTGTGATAGATATAGTTCTTCCATGCAACAGACTCACATTTATTGAGATTACTCTACATTCCTCAAGCATTCCTAGGTTAATCTCCCTAGAAGCTTTTGTGGTTATTTTGGCTTCTTCATTGAATTTTCAGAGTGTCTCGATAAAATCAATGAGTTCACCTTCTTCAAGTGTTCTAGCAGCATCTTGCCTCTCATCTTCATCTTTGTTTTTAATTTTATAGACTCCCAAGGGATCCTTATGGTTTTTTGTTGAATCCTAGTTGGCTTTCATTGAGGCAAATGGTGCCTTCCTTTTGTCTAGTATCTAGGAAGAGTGGTTGCCTCATCTTGAAGATATTTAATACATAGTCCAAAATGCTTGTGTAATAATCTCCTATTTCAAGCCTACTACAATAATCTACTAATTAAGTATGAAATAAACCTAAATAATAAAGGGGGACTATTTTGAGGGGGAACCAGATACTTCTAGAGTTATCATGAGTTGCCTCCCCATTATGGATAGGGTGATGTATTACCTTCACGAAACAATAGCTTTATCCTATTAGTGGGATCCAAGGGATTATCTTCTTTTGATAGAGGCACCTCCTTTAAACTAGTGATGTAGTGATTAGTAGTGTAATGGACTTTTCACATCCAAGTTCTGGAGGGAGGTTGACCACCATCATTGAGCGAGCAACACGACCTATTGTCCATCTTATATTTCTTCCACATGAAGTTGAGCCCTTCTTTTTCTTTAAGCACTCTCTCTAGTAGTGGTTCTAGTTCTCCTTGATTATTCTTTTTGAGCCACTGGCCTAGCTGGTAGCTAATTTTAAACATAATCTCCCATGGCTTTTTGAGGTGTAGAGGGTTCAAGATTAAAGACCATAAACTAAGATTCATGAAGTAAGGGATCAATTTTGTGGTAATATAATGGCACGGACTGCTCCTTATGAAGGTGGATGAGCTTTACAATTAGTTGGGAGAGGATGTTTGGTAGGAACTTTCAACTCGACATGTATGCATAGCAAGGAAGATGACTTGGGTTGCTCTGTAGATCTTGACACTTCAATTATTGTAGGCATCTTTCATATGGATTGGTTGTCTTTATTTTAGATCAAAGGATCCCTGCAGATCTTGATTATGGAAATCTATAGGAAAATTTTAAGAATTGATGATGTGTTGATGAGATGGCCTCCATGTCTCTAAGCCATCATCTATTGAGGATTATACTATGATATGAAGGGATGTCGAGAATGTGGAACTAGTTTGGATCCCACATGTAGTTGGGAGTTGAACCCTCTCATGCATCTTCCTGTTGGAGCTGTCATACTCTAGGATGCAAATATCATACTCCATCATCATATAACTCTTGATCAGTGAAGGTTATAACTAGATTTTGGAAGATATTTTTACAAATAATAGCTAATCTTTTTGTGGGTGTATGTCATTATTGAGCTCTTTTTCACTTAAAGTTTCAAACAACATGTCTCATTATTTGGAGGAGTTAACTACAAGTTTTAGGAGTGAATTTTAGCTATCATTTTGGCCAGTTGCTTTAGAATATTATACTCCTTTCCAATTTCTGTTCCTCTCTCAGTGATTTTAGATTCTTGGTTGGCTATTTGAATGATTTGATTAGTTAGGCTTTCTTGATTTTCAAGTGGTATGACTTGCTTATCTTTGTCTATCATATCCCTGATGTAGTTTTGGTATAAAGAAGAATCTTTGTTAATGTATTTTAGGGAATCATAATTATCATCCTTCAAGGTGTATCCATTGTATGTATTATTATAGGTGTAGAATGTACCTATCCTCCCATCAGTTTTAAAGCTTTGCTTAGAGGTCCTGGCTTCTTATGGAATTTTCTTATGAAAAAGAAATTATTCCCAAGGGTCTCCCACTACCTAGTTATATTGTTTTACTTTGGGGTGTTTTACTTATTTCAACATCTATGTAGTTGATATTGTTATTAATATGAACTGGTAGAGGATTGCTTACTACGATCATGTTCATTCTTGTTCACATATGTTTTAACTAAATCTCAATCAATAGTATTTTTATCATTCAAATCATAGATTACATCTCTTATGATGAAATATTGCTTAAGAGTAAAACCAGGAGCTTAGTATAAATGATAATAATGGGAAAAATTGACGCCATGAGGTATTGGCTTAGGATCAAAAAGTCATATAAGATTCTTAGCCATGAGAGCTTCAAAGATATTAAGAATAGTTTTACATAATGGTGGGTAATCTTGCTGTCATAGCATGCAACAAGTTTGGTTATTAGGAGGTCCACGAGATGCATAATTATTAGGTAAAGGTATAACTTGGTAGTTTTAGGTGGGTTTTGAGATTAGTTTGGAGGTTGTTATTGGACTGGTTGGTAGAGAGGTGTATCTCTAGGAGTTTGTGATTATGGAGGATAGTAGACTACTAGTTGAGGAGTTTGTGGATTGTAGAGTATTGATTAAGGTGGTTGAGGAGGTATTTGCGAGTATTCGTAGCCTGGCCTTGGTTGTGAGACTTGATTAGTTTGAGCTTTATCTTTGTGAATCACTCCTTTAGTTGCTCCCATCTTCTTTGGAAGTCTTTTGTCTGTATGGGCCTTATATTTTGTATAAACTTCTCCCATACATGCACTTTCTAGTACAAAGCATCAAAAAGAGTAGAAATCAAATGATAGTACTCTAGCTTTAAGTGTGAAAAATATTTTTTAATTAATAAACTTCATGGTTTTTTCTCTCTAATAGTTGGCATATTCTATGAATGTGTCACCACTTTATATATTTTCTGATATTAACTCAATAATGTTTGAAGTGTTGGCCACCTAGTGGCATATTGCTAATTGAATGGGGTGAAAAAAATATCAAGCGATTAGAGCTTCTGTTAGGGTAAGTTTACAAATCAAATGAGGGCTATGGGACTTAGAGATTTCTAAATCAAGTAAATCATCAAACATGAACCCTGTAATATGGTGACTAGGGTCTTCTATCCTATTATATGGACAAAATATAGGTACCTTGAAGCTAATAGGAAAGTTAATAATGGAAGACAAACATCAGTTATTGCGGATGCAGTGGCATGCAAAAACTTTTGCGCAAGTAGTTTCATGAGAAGTTGTGATAACTATTCCTCAGTTACTTCTATTGACAAAAGTTACCTAATAGATGAGTTTTTTTATGCATGAATCTTACAAGACTACCATATTGTGGGAAATTAGGTGCAATCTTATTAGCAACTTGTCATTGTTTAGTGATGTACTCAACTAATTTACTTAAACTCGACTTTTGGTTAATAAAATTTGTAAACTTTGAAAAATTGAAATTGGGAATGTTAACATGCTCATCACCCATGGTTGTCAAACAATTTTTGTAATTTCTAAGATTCCAATTGGAGTTATTATTTTTTTGTAGAATATGTGACCCTATAACGTTTAAGTTGGTAAAAGGCCAGGATGTCCTCGAGGTTTCACATATAAGCTACTTCAAGAAGATGATACCACTAGCCCACAGATTATGATCCCCTCGACCATAATAACCTCTTTACGGTGAGCGTCCCACTCATATAACTGCTTATGAGTTTCGTGTGTGCCTTTGAATTGAGAAGTGATTAGAAGAGACATTCTCTGAGAGATTAATTCCTTAGCTGATTTAATTGAATTCAATGGGTGCAATCCTTTAATCTCTTTAAGGAGAAATGAATACAACTTGTTTACTTTTGAAGTTGGAATTATGGAGGTCTACTTAATCGTCATGACCACCCTATGTCACACTATAGTTCTAAAATATTGTTTCCTTAACAATACTTATACTAGAAAATATAGAACCCATAAGGCCTATCCTTGATCAAATGTATTTTAAATTCTAAATTTTCTCACTGATAATGCAAAAAAAATTAAATAACCATTGAGTAATTCACGAGATAATAAAAAATTGAGAAAGAAATTTAGAAACTTCAGAGAAGATAAATATGAACATATCACCTAACTTGAGGACATCCCACTATGACTGTCATTCTGTAGACCTCCCTAGAATTTCATGTTGATCAAGTGTTGAGATCTACCACCTTGGATCTCATGCACTTTAGGACTAGGCATGTGACCCGCATTCCATGGAGTTGGCTGCAAATTTTTTTTTTTGGTTACCGGATGGGCAACTCAAATACTAAAATTATGAAAGTATTTTGGGCTATATTTTTAAGAAAATTTTTATTTAATTTTAAAAAAAATTTTAACTCGATTTTAAAGGAATTCTCAGCTTTATTTCAAAGGAATTTTCAACTTCATTTGATAGAAATGTTTGGCTCAAGAGATGAAGCTTTTATAAATTTAAATAGCCAAAAATAGGTCGACTCAAGAAATAACTCAAAATGAAAAAAAAAAAAATCAAAAACACAAATATCCATGATTGAGTATTTAATCCTTAAAAAAAGAACTTTATTTCTCTTTACAAAGAAATTACTTATCTCATTTTTAACTTAAACAATAGAGTATAACGAATAATTTTTTATTTGTTTTAGGTGTAGCTAATTTTCGAGGGTAAGCCATGTGGCACATGATCACATATATAATATCGTACATCCAACATGCACAACTAACTCGTTGTACATAAATCACAAGGCCGATTGACGCCCGGGATGCCATTCTCTACGTATTCCTCGTAGGACGGGTCCGATGGAAAATCTTTTACCTTTTGCACATCCTCGTGTATCCTAAGGATCCAACCTCCACCCAATCAGGGTCATTTCCCGTGGACGGCCGATATCAACTTGATGCCCAACATCGGGCTTAAAAAAGCTCTCTGGCTCCGGATCTTTCCCCTGTCGCTTCCAATTTCCGCTTCATCTCCTCCTCTCTCCGCCTCTAGGGTTTCTGTGCTTTGATCAATGTATCGCGCCGCGGCATCGATCGAGTCCCTCAAGGTCAGCACTCACCGGAAGCCTAGTTATGCTATATCGTGATCCACTTCCATTGACCCTTGTTGCGTTTTTCCAAGCTATGCGCAGTTTGTTCTTTTGCAATTGGATTTAGATGATTTTAGGTATTTGTAATCATTATGTTTTTTATTCGGGTTACTGGTGGAAACTCTGTGGGAATTTTGTTTGATGATTTTATTGAACAATGTGGTGACGTTAATTAGTGTTCGCTTGGACTGGATGCAGAATAATGTAATTTGTCGGAATTGTATGATGAGCATCATCATCTTGTGTACTTATTATGGAAGTTATGTTTTTGAACTAGTAATTTTTCCTTGGTTTTCTGATGCCGATCCATGGTGTAATTTATTCTTTATTTTTTTATAATATAAAGCTGTTTTCAGCTCAAATAAATCACCAAGTGGACTTAGGGCAACAGTTATCCCATTGAAGATAAAATGAACAGTTCTGGAACATCGTGAGAAGATAGACTTCTTTATGAAGAGGGTTGTTTTGGTATGTTTTTTGCACAAAAGGAGGGCATCACATTGCTATATCGGATAAGTGAGACCACATTTTATCAGGAATGTGCTCCAAAATTGGAGCTTAATAGATTATTCCATTTGCAAACATATATGCTTTGTGTGAGAATGAGTAAGTACCATCTTTTGTACCTTGTAGGTTCGACTTAGTTGAATGCAGCTAGAAACCCTTTGATGCACTTTAACTGGATATGAGTGAATCCATTTTTCACTTATGTTAATGAGTTTAACTTGAAAGTTGTCTATTCAACCATGAACAAAAAGTACACATTTGGTAACAAACGAGTTAAAACCCCAGTTTTTTCTGCTTCCCTAACTATTTTGTTATCAGTCAAGCATATTTGAAGCATCAAAGTTTTTAATTATCTGTGGAATTCTTGTTGACTGAAAGTCAATTCAGTTGAGAGAGAGAGAGAGAGAGAGAGAGAGAGAGAGAGAGAGAGAGAGAGTTATTAGTTCTATTAGTAAAGAATGGAGGGATGAACCTTGTTTGTCACGGAAGAGTTAGATGATGTTTAAGGACATTTAACACAGGTAGTAATTAGCTCAGTACTTTCTTCTATCGCTGATTTGCGACTGAAGAAAAGTTGCCTGATCTGCATTTTAAAAACTTTGAAGGTATAACAAAGCAGTTCAGTTTTATAGATAAATATGTCTTTTCGGTAATTTTAGTTTAACTAAAAACCATTTTGAAGTTGATGCATGTTATAAGAAAACTGATTATGACTTCATTGGTATCAGGTGATCACTGTTAATATTGATCTATTGAAACTTTTAATTGTTGGCATCTCATTAACAATCATATATTGCAGCATCATGCAGGTGATTTTACTTTCTGGAGTAATGCTGCCAGATATGCTAGTACAAGCATTGCAAAAAGGTCTTCTGGTGGTTTCTTCAGTTGGCTTACAGGGGAAAAGTCTAGTCAGCTACCTCCTCTAGATTTTCCCCTTTCAGATGTTGCAGTTCCTCCTCCACTGCCTGATTATCTAGAGCCAGGGAAGACAAAAATCACAACTCTTCCAAACGGTGTGAAGATTGCATCAGAAACATCACCAGTATGTTTTATGTTTATTTCGAGCTGGACATTTTATGCCTTCAATTGTATTGACTAGTTTGTTGCAACTTTTGTTCAGAACCCTGTTGCTTCAGTAGGATTATATGTTGACTGCGGTTCTATATATGAAACTCCTTCTTCATTTGGGGCCTCACATCTACTGGAGAGAATGGCCTTCAAAAGCACAACTAACAGGAGCCATCTGCGGATTGTACGTGAAGTAGAAGCTACTGGGGGAAATGTTACAGCATCAGCTTCTCGTGAACAGATGAGTTACACATATGATGCTCTCAAAACATATGTGCCTGAAATTGTTGAGGTGCTTATTGATTGTGTCAGAAATCCTGTTTTCCTTGATTGGGAGGTTAATGAACAGGTATTCCACTTAGCAAGTATCAAATTGTAGGTACAGATTGTGATCCTGGAAATTCATTTATCCTCGTCTATATTTTATGCTGCAGCTTCAGAAAGTTAAGGCAGAGATAGAAGAAGCTGCAAATAATCCCCAGGGTTTGCTTTTGGAGGCTCTTCATTCTGCTGGCTACTCTGGGGCATTAGCAAATCCACTGATGGCTTCCGAGTCTTCTGTAAACAGATTAAATAGCACAGTTTTGGAGGAATTTGTTGCTGTAAGATATCATCTTTGTAGAACCAAAATCTATAGTGCTTTCTTAATTTATCAACTTTTTTTCTTTGATGGGAGAATGCAGGAAAACTACACCGCTTCTCGCATGGTACTGGCAGCATCAGGTGTGGACCACGATGAGTTAGTATCGTTTGCTGAACCACTTTTGGCTGACCTTCCCAAGGTGGTTCGCCCTGAGGAGCCAAAATCTGTGTATGTCGGAGGTGATTATCGATGTCAGGCTGATCCTTCGGTGTGTAATAGCATGCAACCTTCTCTTCTTATGAGGCCCAACCATTCCATGTTCTTCTATTGGTTTTTTTTTTGCTTTTATCTTATGCTTCTTTTATATCTATAGAAATCACACCTTGCCCTTGCATTTGAAGTCCCTGGGGGCTGGTATAAAGAAAAGGATGCTATGACTTTGACTGTTATTCAGGTCATTAAACTGTTCTTTATGCAAGTACTATTTTGAGTCTAGGGTGGTGCTATTTTACTAGTGGGTTCTTGTAGAATTTTAGGATGTCATCCAAACTGATATGCTTAAGTTGATTTTCTCCTGCAGATGCTTATGGGAGGTGGTGGCTCTTTCTCTACTGGAGGTCCTGGGAAAGGGATGCATTCTCGCCTGTGTAAGATGGGAATCCAGTATTGCTTTGCATTTATGGACTTTGGTCTGAGTTTTATATTAATGCAAGTTATTGTGCATAGACAGATAGGCGGGTGTTAAATGAGTTCCAGCAGATCGAGTCTTTCTCTGCTTTCAATAGTATCTACGACAATACTGGAATTTTTGGAATTTATGCAACAACTGTAAGACTATATATGCTTATATATGAAGAGTAATTTATTTAGTATTCTTTCCTACTTTTCTTTTTGCTATTATTAAAAACAGAATGAAATGATTAGTTGATTGCATGCTGTCCTTGTTTTGCGTTTGGAACAGTTTTCTACCACTCCTTTATTTGTCTTCATACATTTTAATAGCCTGGTTTCTGTGATTATTGTTGGGAGTGTGGGAACAAGTAACACCATTACTTGGTGTTCAGCGAGCAATATGATGTTCATCCTTTGATCTGCAAGATGTATGGCTCTGTTCAGTAAAATGTTAATGCTAGTTGGATGTGTATAAAATGCAATTGTTACAGTTTTATTCATTCTCCATCACACAAAATGTAATGATTGCATTTTTTACACACCCTTAACCAAATTTAACATTTTGCCAAACGGAGCCTGTATGTTTTGACTTGTTCATCAATTCTTAGACACATTCATGCGTTGATTGCATACTGAGTACACAGGGTCAGACGTACTGGAAATAAACCTCAACCATCGTAGGGTGCTTTTCAATCTTCTCTTGGCCTTTTTTTTAAAATCACAGTGCAATGTTTTTTAATTGAATTTCTATAAAGTAATTGATATATTATCTTTAAAATATAGAAATATGGTGAGTTTTAGTTTGGGTAGATTTTGTTGTACTGAAAGTTGTTAAAGTTCAGTGGTGGAAATTATAGGTCTAATTGCATATTCAAATGAATGGACATTCCTTATCTTTTTCACAGCAAATACGGTCAAGTCTTCTGATGTGCAGTTAAAGCAAGGAAAGCTTTCTTTGCAAGTTGTTGTACATGGGACGGATCTTTCGCGTGTGTTCTTTAGTACACCTGTGCTCCATGGAGAAGATTCATGTTTAGATTGTTATATGGTGGACGGGACATTTTTGTTTGTAAAATATATTGCTTTCAGTAATGTGACTTGACAGATTATACTAGACTGGCATTGCATAGGCAGATATAAACAATCTTATTGCTGCAAAATATTTTGTGGTATTCTTCTTTTAGCTTCCAATCCAGTTGAATCATGGTCCAGGCAAAAGGGTTTAATTTGTGTTTTGCTTTTAATGGTATATAGTGGTGGAACATAATTTCTGGACTATTTAGTATTTTATCTTATTATTCTTGCTATTATGGATGGAGAGCTCTGAGAAAATGAGCTGTTTAGGAATGGGCACTGTTCAGATTTTTACACTTTTCCAATAGTTGAGCTTTTGTAGACTAAGACAAAACTGGACAAGTCAGTTTGATTAGTTAGAGAGGTGTTATGCATGTCAGTGTGCCAGTGTGTATGTTCTATTTCCTAGCCAGCTAAACAGCACTTGAGGCAGGCCCTTTTTTGTTCTCTGATAAAATCAGGCTAGTCACTTATTGGACAAGCCTGGGCTTATTAATGGACTATCTCTGCTTAATTGTTCATCCACTTGCGTCTGAAGGTATGGAACAAAGGAGTCCTGACTCAAGGTTGCCATGACTTAAATGAAATTAAACCTAGATTGCTGGATTAAGACCTAACCACAAACTTGACCTGCCTGACCTTCAGTTAAGTTTGTGTTGCCTATATAACACCTTCTATTGGTTCTACATATGAGGAGTAATGCTTTTTTCGCTGTGCTTATCCATGAAGGCATACTGTCATGCAATCATATGTTGTAATAAATTCTTTATATACAGGACATTGTTTTGCTACGACTGATGTGATAACTACACATGGACTTCTGTTCTATTTTGTAACTCTATCTTAGCATCTCAATCTAGCTAAAAGTTTATGCTCTTAAACAGGGCCCAGAGTTTGTTACTAAAGCTGTTGATTTGGTGGCAAGGGAACTTCTTGCAGTTGCAACTCCTGGACAAGGTCTGACCTAATACAAGAATTTGGCCAAATTCTCTGATGAACTTGGCCAGTGATTTTTATTTCCTGCATTCTTACCTCAAAATTCAGATTTGGCATAAGATGAGCTAATGGCTGTATTTTTTTTTCAGTACTCGGGCATTGACATGCTTTGATTTGTTGTTTTTTTCAGTTGACCAGGTTGAGCTAGATCGAGCCAAAGCATCAACCAAGTCTGCCATCCTGATGAACCTGGAGTCTAGGGTTTATTGCTTTCCTTGACTTATTGTAGGTTGATTATACATTCTAGTTGTTTTCTTGCTAGTAATAAGCAATCTTTTGAACATTTTCCAGATGGTGTCATCTGAAGATATTGGCCGTCAAATCTTAACATACGGTGAGAGGTGCGCTCTTTTCTTCCATAACTCACTTCATGGATCCTTTTGTAGTTTCTATGTAACCCGATAATACATAGAATTTGTTCTCAACTCATATGACATGTCTGGCACATTTATCTATGTTTTCTGAGGAATTATTGGTGTTGCCATTGCAATTTCTGGCCTATTTACTGTGAATCCTGTTGAATACAACCATGTAATAGGGAAAACATAGTGGCTGTATCAGTGTGCCTTAGGATATTCATGTGCGATTTATTGAGCAAAAATTGATATCCTTAATGAGCTTCAAATGACAAAGTAGAAATTGCTTTTGTGATATAAAACTGGATGCATACATGAAATCTCTAATTGTTTTTAACTCGCTCAATTTAAAGTTGATTTGCAATAACCCTGAACAATAGGAATTGTGCATTCCCTTTACCTAAAACATGTTCCTCATTCATTAAAAGCTAAAAGCCTGGGGCTTTGCTTATGTCCCTCAAATGGGTAGTGCAATATGCTATGTGGATAGCCCCATTGCTGATCAATGGAGAATAAAATAGTAGGGGGTAAAAAATGAAGAACTGAATTGTAGTATAATTTACCATGTTAATTCCAGGTATGAGAACTTACTGCTTTAAAATGCAACGCTTGCATGTGAGTTTTTTTTTTGATGGGTTGGGGGCTACACGTTTCTCATGTCAGTGCAGATCAAGAATTTCAATCATGACTGACAAAAAAGTTTTTAGGCTTTTCCTTAGCTGAATTTTGATTAGATTTGAAATATGCAGCGGTATGATTTTTGATAAGATGAACAATATGTGAACTTTCAAACCTTTAAGAGAGAAACAGACAATGTTTTAGTGATGGGTGCAAGGTGGCTAGAGTACAACAAATTATTATTCAATCAGTATGAGAAAATTTGGCTTATGCTTGTTATTGTTTTCTTAAATCCCAGCTTAAATCCTCCTATGCTACCTTTCTTAAATATCAGGATTGAAAGTTCTCCGAATAGTATGGCTGTAACAGGCAGGTGAAGTGCAATCATACTTCTGAGGGCATTGTTGACTTATTTAGAAACTGTCTATAGCTGGAAAGTTCTCATTGAAAGTACCCATTTACTCAAAAGACATTGCACTGGAAAAATGACTCCATTGGTGGTTATTGATCAAAAAAATTACTTGAATTGGTTTACACATACAAAAAAAATTAACTGATTTTGCGGGATTGAATTTCCATTTGCAGCATTTTTTTATTTTATTTAATTTGCTGATCGATTTTCTTGGTATGCATATTAGGAAGCCTATCGAGCATTTCTTGCAAATAGTTGATGAGGTTACATTGAAGGATATTGCAGCCCTTTCTGAGAAGATCATCTCTTTGCCACCCGCAATGGCTTCCTGGGGAGATGGTATGTTCATAGTTCACAAAAAAGCAAGAGCTCTATCGTTTCCTGTCATTGATGTGGGACTGACAATTATCTCAAAACTTGCTTTTTGTAGTTATCCATGTTCCCAGCTATGAATCTGTCAGCAGAAAATTCCAATTGAAGTGAAGCTTGCACCTTAAAGATTTATAATGCCTTCTCTGAACAAAATTTTGAATATTCAACTTTGGAGCTCCCTGGTCATTACAATAGCAACTGGAAATAAGAAATCATTGCTGATCTTAAACTTTGTTTTCATCGGCATTGACACTTGATTGTCTTCAATGTGCCTTGTTGGCAGATTTTGCTCTTTCCATGAGTTTTTGAAGCATTACCTGCTCTTGCAGGAGAAACCTGCAATTCTTTTAACTGACAAAAATGTTAGCAGTGTATTTCTTCTGACGAGGCTTTCTTCTATATTATTTGGAACTTTCCTTCTGGATTGTCAACCAGAACCAACGGATCAGTTGAAGTGGTACAACAGTGTGTATTGCTTATTCATTTATATGGACAATTATTACTATTTATTTAGCCGTGAAATATGCTGATCTTGTGCACATATAGGGGATGAAAATAAAGGTCTCTTCTTTTCTCTCGTTTTGTTAGCTGGCGTTTGTTCTCGTCTACCAGCCTACCAGGTTGCTCAAGTTATCTATCCATGGGGGCAGGTTTACAACCTACTGGGAAAATTCACAAATGCCATCGTTCCAGATTTGCTATATTTACGATTTTGGAAATTATGCACGACTCCCTCCTTTTGATATTTGTTACTTTGTAGTAGTAACCAAAATTCCAGACCTACTTCTTTTTTCCTAAAAAAAAGAAAAAAAAAAATCTAATGATGGCACTGTTTAGTTTAATCTACCAATCAAAGGTGTCTACATACATTATGAATACAATACCATCTTTTCCACATAAATTTCAAGTTTTCACATACACAACACGCACACAAAAACAAACAAACAATCAATCAAAAAAAAATTTTCCATTTCCACCAAACTCCACTAGGAACATATGAAGAGAGCTTGCTTGAAATTTAGCTTGCTAGCTACCCCAATATCTCTTACAAGGTCTTTGAAAGCGTGCACGACCCGCTTCAGGTGGATCTTGCATGTGGAAACAAAATCCTAATCCTAGATTACTATCGCCTAAGAGGCAAGGGCTGGATGGACCTAATGGCTTCAAGGGCCGCCAATAGTATTGTTTGATAAAGGTAGTAGTGTTAGCCAGAATTTCTAAAAGAAAATTTTACATGTATAGCTTTAAAAATATTAAATTAGTCTTTACATCATTCTAAACTTTTTAATTACCTCAATCTATTAGTGTCAATACTTTTATTAAAATTAATAAAATATTACATGAGTTGCATCCAACCAAGTAATAAATTTAAAATTTTATAAGATACCTAATCAAAATATTGCTATAAGAAAGACCGATGAGACACATTGTCACTACGCTAAGTGGATTGGACCCAATTTATCAAGCTTTTATATAAGTTGAACACCATAACATTCACAAGGGCGGTCGATATCTTCAATTTTGTAATAATGCAGGGGTTCTATAATAATTCCAAAATTATCAAATACTAACCGTGCTCAAAAGGTAAAACCTAAAGTTAAAATAAAAAAGAGAAACATTGATCTAGAGTGAAAAGCTTGAGATATTTCACCACACTTTTTCGAGTTCTCATAAGCTTATTAACAATATAAAATAGATGTCAAACATTCACACGGATGGACCTCACATCCAACTTCAAATATTTCAATAAAAGTCAAAATCATAAATATAGCCTTCTCTAACCACATTAACTTTTAATTTAGTTTGTAATCGTGGTAGCTTTTAAACTCTAGATATATATCACTAGACACATATTCATGAGGCACAAAACCTAGTACCCCTTGCTACTTATCCAGAAAAGTTCAGTCCACAACTCAACTTCTCAATCTTATCATCTTCTCCACCTTCTCTTAACTCTTTTTGGTGCTAACTTTCCTTAATATTGATGATCTTATACATATATGATATATATTGATGTGTCAGAGAGCAATGCTAAATCATAACTAAATCTCAAGGCAAATCAGGATGAAAATCAAATTGAGACTAAAGTCGTTAACCTCACTATTGCTCCAAGGCATGATAAAGTTTTGAAAGGCTAAGTCCCACAACTTGGCCATTGAAAGGTGAGCTCTAGAGCTAACCATCAGAAGACAAGCTTCACAACTTGGCCCTCCAAAGTTGAGCTCCATAGCTCTACCAGGATTGGTAGATGGCCCAAGTATAATAAACTATCTAAACATTCTACACCCTCTTTCTATCCCTAAGAAGGAAAATCTTAGTATGACATTAGGGGACAAACTCCTGCACCATTAACTCCGTACACTGCTTATGGCAACTACTATAGTTGCTTCACCTTCCACTATATGACAAAACTTGCTTGAATGTAGTATGAAACTCCAAACAAGATTTCCAAAACATCCTCAACTAACTTATACACCAATTATGATAGAATTATCAGACGAGGATAGGTCAAGTTATCCAAAGCACCTTTATATAACAGGGCCCAAGGTATCAAAGTAAAAGTTTATGATTTTCTCCCCTCTTTTTCTCCACAAGTTCAATTCTAGTGTATATGCTTTCTTTGGCATTAAGTCCTAGCTCTGATTAGAGTAAAAGGGAACAAAAAAGGATGACATACCAATTTAAGCGTTGGAGTGTTCTCCCACGATCACAATTGGACAGACAGTATTTGTTTTTCTATGTAGATTGAAATTAGTTGGAGAGAACTCATAGAGCCCATAGACTTCAATTGAAATTGGACTAATATAATATTTGGTGCTTTCATTAAGATCCACCAAAAATTTCATCACTGGGTAGTCGACGACAATCATGCCACCATGACAATAGTGTCTTGAGAAGCAAGTGGTAACTGGTGCATTGGACCAGGTTGTGTCAATGCAAGCCTCCTTAGGAGACACTTCAGATCCTTGTTTGAGCATCATTGGAGCTAGGCCCTAGCCAGTTGGAGTTAGAGCACGGGGGCCAAAATGAAGAGCACGTCTCTAGGGGCAAATTTGCATAGTTGGTAGCAGAGATCCATGCCATTGCCTAGCTAGTAAAAGCACAAGCCCAAACAGCACAAGGATGTGTGTCCACCTGCCAGCCACTAGGTGGCCATGTTATGCAAGTTGAGTCCTCATGAGGAGGATGGACCATGCTAGTAGACATTGAAGGGCCACGTGAGCTAGGCTAAAGATCGATATGCTTGAAAAACTTTAGCTTGATGAGAGGGTCAAGCTCAAACTAATCCTTTTGGTAAGAGCTACAAGATGTCTGTCGAGACAAGCACGAAGTGGAGTGCCAAAGAGATGGAGAAGTGCATTGCTTGACAAATGGATGAAAGACTATGGGGCTTAGTAGAGCCCAAGCTGGCATTGAGGAGCACCATAAGCACATTGAATCTATGGCTCATAGTTGAGCCTCCATAACCCAAGTTCTAGCAAATACCCTGGGAGTTGTATAAAGGGACAAGCAACCTGCTAGACCATATCAGGTTGTTCAAGAATAATATGATATTGCATGGAGTGACTGAGACCACCATGCGCAAGGTGTTCCTAGCCACCCTCCAAGGCTCAACACAAGCATGGTCTTCCATCCTTTAAGAAGGGTCAGTGGAAAGCTTTGTGGATTTGGAGGGCAAATTCGTGAATCAGTTTGTTTCACTAGTCCTGAGTTGCTGAGACTGATCCACCTTATTGGCCATATGCCAAGTTGAAGGAGAGAGTCTAAGAGATTATCTCTCTAGGTTTATTGCCACCTGGATATAGTTAAATAAACTATATAGTTCAATTATTTTGGCTATCACTATGAATGGTCTCAAGGCCGGAAAGGTTGCATATGAGATGACATGATGACTACTGCAGACGCTTGTGGAGTTTATGGAGCAGGTCCACAGACATATTGATATCAAGGAGATGATGGCAGCCAGGTGGGGAAGCTAATGATTCCTACACTAGAAAAGAGAAAAGAGAGCTATGATTACTCAAACCCAAGAAGTAGAAAGTTGAGCTATGGGATTGCAAAGCTAAATTTTGGAGCTACACTTCACTCAATTGTCCTAACACCAAGATATTGGTGTAGATTGAAGGCCAAAATTACTTGCAAAAATCTCCTTCCATCCGCCAAGATTGGGGAAGGTTGGATACTTCCCAATACTATAGATATCATAAAGACTATAGTCATGATATGTACGAGTGCCGAAATCTAAAGTTTGAAATTGAGTGTCTCATCCATGTGGGCTGCTTGGTGAGATTCATTTAAATCAAAGAACAAGACTGGGCTAAAAAGTGGGATGACCCAACAAAAGCTAAAAATAACTACCGCTGTGGCAATAGGTCACCCTGCCCTCCCCCGGCTCAGACAATCAAGGGCTACCTTGTCATGATTTGGGAAGACACCTACTAGGAGAGCAGAGTCATTACCGTAATAAAACAATCACTCTCTACTAAGACACCTGGGCATGGAAAATGTCCATAGGAAGAGGAGAGGCATGAGGATATGCTAGCCTCAGAGAGAGGACCTGAGCCTTGAGATGAAGATCTGGTGGTCACCCTCATTTTGAACAGATATTTAATGACAAGAGTGCTAGTGGACATGAAAGCATCCATCAACATCCTATTTACCCAGACATATGATTGGATAAAATGTGATAAGCCCTTATGCCCCTACCTGAGCAATTGGTTGGCTTCACTAGAGACTCCTTGAACTCTGAAGGGGTGGTGAGAGTACTCCTGTTAGCTAGGGAAGGCTAAAAGAGCTCCTTCTTCTTCACCAACTTTATTGTGGCAAGAGCACGATCACCTCATAATGCAATTTTAGGTTGCCCTACTTTGAGTAGACTGTAAATGATGGTCATCACACACTAGCTACTCCTCTAGTTTCCCACTAAATTCAGAATCAGAGCTGCATGGAGATAGGGACATGGTGCACCAATTATAATGCCACCTACCTTGAGGAGCAAAATAAGCTCAGGGGAAAAGAGAAGGTAGAAGGCAATCAATAATGTGAACCTGAAGCAATAGAGTAATTGATGAACATCACATTGGGAGGGGTGGAAGCCCATGCCACTAAAGTGAAAATAGGGCCATCAGAGAGCCACTACAACCCTGAAGCTTGGGCTTTACAATGATTCACTACTCATCATGAGCCCAATCTAAAAAACAAGGACAAAACACAATGATTGGAGGGTGTCCCCCTCAAGACCATCCAGCCATCTCATTTTTTATCTGACTCCTGAAGCCCAATTACAAGATTCACTTTTGACCAAGGGGTAAAATCTAATTACAAGTCCACTCTTGACTAACGAATGACTACAACCTCTCACGCTTGACCCCCAAAATTTAGTTTCAAGATCCATTCTAGACTGAGGAATGAAGTCTAGTTATAAGATCTGCTCTCACACTTGACCCCTGAAGACTGATTATAAGATCTATTCTTGATCAAGGAATAGTTACAAGCTCCTATGCTTGACCCTTGAAGCTCGGTTATGAGCTCAACGCTTGACCAAGAAAGTACCCAGTTCTAGTACCAACTCGAGCTCAATACTAGATAAAAGAGCACGAGCCTATGACTAAAGATGAACTCCAAAAATAGTTATTTTCTTTCAATGAAATGCTATGAGCCTCAAACTTGGTAGGGAAGATCACCTCCTATAATATAGTTAGGATATAAGCATCACTCTAGAGCAAAGCCCCCAATATAATAGCTCAATGAACCATTCCAAATGAGGAGAGGTACAATTAAGGCTTCTCATTTCAATTGCATTTCATGAAATAAAAATTTTCATTAAAAGTGACATGGGGGAGAAACTCCCATTATGTCAAAAATCTCAAAGAGTTGAGGAATACAAAAGCAAGTGTTCCGAGGGTCTAGGCACCCCCATTAGACTGAGCTGAACTCATTGAAGGACTAACCTCCTTGATCTTTGGTGAAAGTGACACCTCAAGCCTAGAACGCTCACCCTATAGGCTGAGAGGGTTGAAGGGAGACATGAGAAGACCATTGGTGTTAGATTGATAGCTGTGATGATTCGCTTCCAACAACTCGAAGTCTATGAAATAATGAAATAAGTCCCTGAAGTGTGAAAGTCAACCCTCTTTAGGCCATCAAGGACATTGTAACTACAATACAAATAGTCATCCGAGAGCATGTTGGCATAATGGTCAGTAAGTTCATCCCGGTACTTATTCAACCCCTTGAACTCATCCATTGCCTCCTTGTGAATAGCATCAATTTTGTCCATCACTTGGTCTCGAGCTCTCACTTGGTCATGGGCATCATTCACCTCCTTGACCTTCGCCTCGAAGGCCATAGCTTGGCCATTAGTGAGCTTAACCTCTCAGTCTTCTCGACCCTATAGTTTATGTGAGGCCACTTTCTTGACTGTCTCGAGTAGGTTCTTAACCTTGGTGAGCTCCCCTCAAGCTAGGTCACTTGCTTATTCCTAACATCAATTATGACCTATGACTTCTGAATAAACTTCTCGATGACTCTCAGTTGCCTGAGAGCTTCATTGGTCACTATGGTGAGCTATAGTGGCCCAGCAAGGCCATTAAAATAGAGAAAAGATAAGGAAAGAATGAAGGGTGATGACCACCTTATCCTAAAAAGACCATTTCTCATCTCTAAGGAGATGAACTCACTAGTTTGGAGGCTAAAATAGCTTTTTTTTTGTTGTGGGGGGGGGGGGGGGGGGAGGACCATTTCTCATCTCTAAGGAGATGAACTCACTAGTTTGGAGGCTAAAATAGCTTGTTTGGGGGGGGGTGGGGGGGTGGTTTGGGGGCATTTTCATTGGATACATAATATCTAGGCTAGTTGTCTGAGTCTTAGAAAAGAATGACACCCTAACTGATGAAGTGTGCCTTTCCTTAGCCATGGAACAAGGTGGTGCGATCAGAGTAGACCCTGGGGGTAGGCTCTGGGGCCAAGATAATCATGACAGTTACACTTGAAGCGAAGGGAGCAAGGCACCCCTTCCCTTTCCTTCTCTCTAGTTGGGGAGAGGGGTGCTAGATAGCCTCATCATACTAGTCTAGAGTTGAGGACCACATTTTCTTGGTGATGGGGAGTGAGTAGAGCTCTCTTCTCCTCCCACATCCCACACCCACCACCCCCTCACCCCCCCACACCCCGCCGCCCGCACCCCCACCCCCCCCCCCCCTCCTCTCCATGCTTCAAGATGATTAGCTATGAAAATTTATTCCCTAGAGCATGGTTAATGCATTGAGCCTCATTTTCTCCTAAAGAAAAAGTAAGCCACTGTTAGAAAGTGGACATTGGGAACATATAAGGTAGATAAATTATAAATGTATGACCCATTGAAGTATCGAGCTACACTTAGCCCATACTTGTATAGGTATTCCTTGGAACTCCACAGAGGAGCATTCCTCTCCAATTTGAACTTGAGAGCAACTTAGCGTAGAAAAGAAGAAATACTTTCTCTCCAACTCTCCACTTATAAAGGGAAAAGGATCCAACTTGGCTTGCCTCATGATAGGCACCAAAGACATGAACCCTTGCTGTAGTGGTTAATGATCGACAGCTAGGATTAAGTCTCGCTCGTCTCATGTTTGACATTGAAGGCATGCACCCTTGCCATGGTAGTTAATGTGGGAGGCACATGGGCATCATCCAATTGTAGCTTTGCAAAGGACAAACTAGATAGGAGAGTGGCAGCATGGTGATGATTTTGCCCCACCTCTGATAACAAGTGTTGTTGAAGTCTTACCTTCGTTAGAGCATAAAGCTCGAAGAAAATAAGGAGCTCAAGGTACATTGGGCAAAAAGAAGAAATCATTGCCACACATTTAGCAAGTATGAAAATTAAGAGGTAAATAAAAATTTATTTATTTATTTATTAAATGATGAGTATAGAAGAAGGAGCTGAACTCTTGATACTCGATAGAGAAGTACATGTGTGGGCTCTTTAGGGTTGTGGAGGCTCATCATTAGAAGCTTGGCCCTTAGTGGCATGTGAGCTCTTTCAGGCATAGTAGCCTTAAATAGAAAATCTAGGAGGTGTAGAGTCATTAGGGAAGTAAACAAAGACAAAGTAAGGTAGGGGCATGTGAAAGACATGGGCTAAGGTAGAGGTGGTTGGTGGGGGGGTGGTGGGGGCTAGGGGCAAGGGAAGAATAGCCACAACATGGTTGAAGGAGTCCTTGAGAAACCTTGCTCCAAAAGCCATGGAGAGATGGGACTCTAGCCTGTGTTGAACAGTACTCTCCTCCTCTAGCCTGATGAAGAGTCACTTGGTGTTAAGCATTTGGTCACATAGGCTGTGGTGCACCTCACCCCTATAGTGGACATACCCTTGTAGGAATGAGATGGACCTGGTCTTGGCCAAGAGCCACCTTCCCTCAGCAACTCTACTCTCTCAACCATGCTCTAATAGGGATCAAAACTCATCACTGGTATGAAACTGCTCCACCGCCATAGCTTGTTCCCCCTCGGCCAAGTCCCAAGCCATATTTTCCTAGTGGACCATTGCCTTAACATGTTGGGTGTAGTCTTGAAAAAAGGCCTCCCATTCCTAGCTCTCCGAGAGCTAGTCACGAGAGGCAAGAAGCTTCCATTGAAGTTCGATACCTTGTGGTTGGCATGGTTTAATTCCTATAGCAAATAATCTTGATTCAGCTTCTCCTAGGAGTCTTCCTCACAATGAACCAGTAAGCATCCATATAAGTGAAGGACAACATTGCCAAGTTGTGGTTAATTAGAAAAAAAGGATGGTTTGATAACACAATTCAAAGGGCAAGAGACTAACAAGCTACACCTACCTTCCATTGAAGCTCAATGCAAAGTGCCACCAAAGCATCATCGAGAAGCTCTTGCATATTTAGAGCATCTAATGACAACTTAGGTATGCAAGGGTTTTCCTCATGTGGACAAGTGGAGTCTCAAATCCTCGCACAAAGTCCCATGAGTACACATCACCCAAAGAGGATCAAGCTACAATAGTCGACTTATTGAGTGACATTGAGGGAGGAGAAATGCAGTCACACAAGGCAAGCAAGAAAAACACAATCATGATAGACTGCAAGAAAAGAAGTAAGATCTCAAGGAGCTAGTGGTAAGCACCCTTGGATTGCTCCTTATATAACCATAGATAGATGGTTTAGAAGGTAGGTCATCTGCTAGCAAAAAATCAAGTCTCAAGAGACCAACAGGCAAGAATCGCATTCAATGAGAAATCCAAAATTTGAAGGACCATGAAGGATACTATAGCATTAAACAAAAGGCCATCAAAGGTTTGACCCTTTTGGCTCTTGGAGGCAATAAGTACCTGAGAAAGTAGTTGTTGAAAATAATCTTTACAATGCAAGACCTTACATTTAATCAACTAGGAAGTCAAAGAAGGGCTTGAGGTGCCATGATGTGTCAGAGAGCAACACTGAACCAAAATTGAATCTCAAGACAAAACCAAGATGAAGATTGAATTGAGAGCAAAGCTGCTGGCCTCACTATTGCACCAAGGCACAACAAGCTTTTTAAGGGCTAAGCCCCAAAGCTTGGCCATTAGAAGGTGAGCTCCACAACTCGGTCATTAGAAGACAAGCTCTATGGCTCAACCATCAGAAGGTGAGCTCTACAACTCAACCATTAGAAGATAAGCTTTACAGCTTGGTCATTAGAAAATAAGCTTCACAACTTAGCCATCAAATGATGAGCTCTATAGCTTGCCATTAGAAAATGAGATCTATAATTAGGCCATCAGAAGATGAGCTTCATAACTCGACCCTTGAAAGTCGAGCTCTACAGTTCTATAGGATGGGCCAATGGTCCACATATGATAAACTATCTAAAGATTCTACACTGTCCGATGAGGGACAACCTCAGTAGACCACTAGGGGACAAACTCTAGCACCACCAACTTCCTATGTTGCTTGTACTAATTACTACATTTGTTTTGCCTCCCACTACATGACAAAATTTGTAGGATCATGGTACAAATTGCCAAGTATGATTTTTAAAATTCTCTGATTTAACTTACACACCAAAGATTCGATCCTTTGTCAACTTGGATAAATATTGATAATTTTAAAGTTATCACAACTTAATAAACCTACTAAAATCTAATTTGATCATCACCAAAATCCAAAGGTCAAAGTTTATTCCTTCTTTCATCTAAAAATTAAAAATTTTCTACATTAAATAAACCCAATATGTAATAAACTTGGTCATATATTATTTTTCTAACTTTTTTCATAGTCCTGAAGATAATGTCTTATCAAGAAACGAATAAAGCACCTCCTAGATGAGACAAAAAAGAATATGCTATGTGTAGTAGTTGTTTGGTTTGCTTAAGTAGCTTAAGTAACAATTTTCGTCTTGACATCCTTTAATATACTTTTTAATTCTTATTGAGTAAGTATTGCTCGATTTTTTTACTTGTCAAATAGAAAACTCTTATATTTTTACTAAATTTCTCCGCATCAAATTTCGTAATAGATAATTTGAATTAGGGTTTTGTTACTAAGTTGTTCCAAAAAAAGAGAGGATATATAGCACAATATTCTAATCAGCAAAAGAAAAAAAAAAGATAAAACACAAAAAATTAACATAATTCAATATATAAGTTATTCTAAAAACAAAGGTAATTTATGAGAGATTTTATTACTGAAAAATAAAAATAAGATTATCAAGATAGAGACAAACTCCAATTTTATTAACTAATTAATCTAATTATTATAAGATATTTTTAGAATTTAATCTCATTTTGAAACCCTGTTCTAAGGACATGATTAAATTTGAGTAGGACAGAAAATCAAATCCAATAAAAATCCAATCCATTAATTCACGCCTTGAATTAAAAGACCTACTCGGAAAGACTCATGCCATTAATTCATTTTTGTCATGTCAACACCAAGACCATGGCAAAAGAAGTCTCTTAGCAGGTCTGTTTAGGCGTTGCTCATCCCTCCCAGAACACCTGACCCGACTCGAAAGACTGATGCTAAACCGGACCCGACCTTTCCATTTCCCGCCGCCACGCTTAATCCATAGATCGCGAATTCCCCCATTTCGAATCCCTAATTCCCGCAACTGGCCTCCGACTTCTGGGGACGCAATGCCATCTCCGGCGCCGCCTCCGGCAAGGTTTTTCTCCTTGTGCCTCCTATCACCATCGACGACGACGCCCTCTCCCTTGCCGTTCTCGGAATCCGCCGAGGTATAAAACCCAACTTCTCTTTCGATCTATAAATCTATCAATTTATTCACTAGAGATTTTCATATTTTTTTCTGCTTTCATATTGTCGCAATCATCTATGAGTCAACGAATTGTCCTGAATTTAACGAGGTGAGTAAAGATTTTTCTGTGGCAATTATATATACCTGAAATCTAGGTTTTTCTGCATCCCCATTGAAAGTTAAGTAACCGAGGGTATATATGACCTAAGGATTTAAAAGAAGAGGGAAAATTTTCCGCCATAATCTTTTAATTGCTGATAAGTCGCTCAATTTCTCTTTTTTAACATGTTTATGTGATTTATTAGTGACAATTATGGGTCATAGGAGTTGAAAAGGAGCAGGGATTCGGGATGCTTATTGATTCTTCCTTCCGTTCAGACATACTTTCAGTTCTTCTTCCTCCCAACATTTCCATCTTCAACCACCAATTTCAAGTTACGAAATCACCTGAACATTCAAAATTATGTTCCAAGTAATTTTCTAATTTTTACTAAAAATTGTCCCGAGTGATTTTCTGATATCAAGACATACAAGAGTTCTCTTAGGGAAAATAACTATATCCTTTTATGGATGGTGTCAGTCGTTTGTCAGCATTTTCCCAGTTGCACCACAAGCCAATGCTTCACTTGGTATCCTCCCCACATGCTCAACCCCCTCAGCAAAAATTACACCCATCCCCATATGCAAGTGTGGCTCCACATGGCAGTGAAAAGCCCAAACTCCTGGGTTGTCAGCGACAAACCTTATTGCTGTCCATCCATATGGAAATACAATCACTGTGTTCCTCAATGGTGGATTCTTCATATTAAACTTACTCCCATCCTCCTCGTCAAATTTCCCTTCTCCATAGCCTAGCACCCAGAAGTCATGCCCATGCAAGTGCCATGGATGCATCTCACTCACATTCCCTGCAAGTGCATTTGCATTCTGAAGGATCACATCCACTGTGCTGTTGAACTTAAGCTTGTAAACACCGCTCCCTGTCGTTGCATTTGGGTTCACTGGAGGCATCATGATGTTGTAATCTTTCAGGAAGTTCTCAGGTGGATTCCCAGCTTGGAGCAATGCTTTTAATCCATATTTCAAGGAGCTGAGACAAGGAGTGGATGGAAGAACCAAGGAGACATTGTTGATGGCCCATTTGATGTACCCATCAATCTTGTTCTGGGTGCTGAGCAATGCAATTCGAGTCTTGGAGCTGGCCGGTGGCAATGGTGAGCCTTGTCTTGCAAGGATTTTGTAGGAAAAGAACTTGCTGTGATTGTAATCATTCCATAGGGGCGTGATGGGAGGTGGGGAAGTGGGTAACTTGGATATACGGTTTGGGAAGTAGTTCAGAATGGCAAGGGCTGGTTGAGTTTTGGGAAGTCTTCCTCTGACTCCAATGGAGAGCCAGTAGTTTGATGAGGGGTCTTGGTCTGTGTTGATGAGTACTGAGTAGCTCTCCCCTGAGTAGATATCCATGTCTTCCACTATGAAGGGCTCCACATAGTTCCCATCTGCTTCCACTACAGTCATCTTGTGGTGCTGTGTCATAAGCCATAACAGTATAGTGTTAGTTGATTATTGATTTGAGTTTTTTTCTTATTATATATGCCGGCAAAATGGTGAAATTTTGAATTGTGAAAGTAAACACAAGGGTAATATATGCAAAATGTATAAGTGTGTCTGCTATTTGGAGGTTTTAACAAGGACTAAACACAAATAAGACTTACAGTATCCAGGAAATTTTGTAGTTACAGGTACTTTTTGTGCAATTTAATTTATATTATTCATTGGAACGGGATGGTGAATGGTGTATTTTCATACTACATATGGGAGGTAATGTGTGTATGTAAGTAGCTTTGGTTGAGGATTTATTTTGAAATGTTGTTGAGACTTGATGGATATATGTCAAAAGAAATATGCAGCAGGAAACCTGAATCACTTGAACAACTAGGTTATTTTTCTCATTGCAGCAAATGTTAGTAAACTGAGTCTGAAACTAGGGGAAATTTCCATTTACCAAAAAGCTGAAAAAAAGGAACTCAGAATCATTGATTATGTTCTGTTTTGGTTCATTATTTCTGATTATTAGACGAAGCTTGTTGATTATAGAACAAGGTTAGCGTTCTAAATAGGGAGCATAGAAAGCTTACTACTTGCTATCAAAAAATGCTTTGGTCTAATTTTTGTTTTTCTGTTCAATGTAATGGCAGTGTTCTCACTATTTTTTCATGATTAAAAAAAAAATCAGAAATACAGTTGCAAAGTTTAGCTTTTTGGAGTTTATTTTGCAAATATGCATCTCTGAAATAACTTGTGTTCAAGGGAAAGGTAGTTATTCATGAAAATTTCAATTTGTTTGCAGAGTTATGTATGCAAACAACTTTCAGATTGCTATGAATGAATCCATAATTGCTTACCCCAATGGCCAGGTTTAGAGAAGACAAAGAGGTGGTGCTTGCAATCCTTAATCTGTATGTCTTGTTTGGGTGAACTCGGAGCACCACTGGCTCACATTGGCTGCTTTTAATATTGCAAGAGCTTGATCCATGGTTGAGAAGATGCGCTGCCAATGAACAGTTGTACTGCCCTCTCCCATTGATCAACAGGCTCTGCATCCACTCTCACGAGGTACGAAATATTAGCAGTTTCATTGATTTTTGCAGACATAAACCCATGCAAAGCCCTGAAATTACACTTGTATTTCAGGATGTAAATTTGCACAAATACCCTGTTTGCCATCTCCGCTCATAGTTATTTCTTAACCATGATCAAAATATATGATTAAGTTTTTTTTTCTTATTTTTGTGTGGTAGGCAACCTTTTGGTTGAGAAAAAGAATATTCTCAACTAGAGGAAAAAAAACGAGATTGTGCATGTGGGAATGGGTTTGGCATCCACATGGAGTTGCGCTTTGTGCGTCAGATAAAATAAATTGGTGCAATTTGCTGGCCACGTATGACTTGTGCCCTGCTTTTGTAACTTTTCCTATGGCGGTCAAGCATTTTTCTTCGTGATGGATTGCAAGCATATATGCGATTTGCAAGAAACACGTATGACAAGTTTATTCAGAAAAAATATAGACAAGATTCCATTTTAAATTATTCAGTGCTAGAGTAGAAGAAGATTCCATATATGTTTACCAAAAAAAAAAGTGCAAATTGGTTGTCGGGGTATATATTCCTAGAAGAATTTGTTCAGCACTCATGTCCTGATCAAAATTGCCATGTTAAGTGTATTTAGGGTTAGGCGAAGCAGCTTAGGTAAGTGTACCTGTGGTTCGCCAACCCAGCGGAAAGGCTTGGAGGAGAGGCCGAGCATCTGGGCGTGCACGCCCTGGTGGTACCAGTCGCTGAGCAGCAGGTTCAGCTCGTCGTCGTACTCGAACGGCTCCCGCTTGCCGTCGGCTGCCTGCACTATCAACGACCCGTACAGCCCTGCTGCTCTTTGCATTCCGTAGTGCCCGTGGTAGAAGTACGTCCCCGGCTGATAATGAATACAAGTCATTTGGAAAATTAGGTTTTTGTTTAGGATTTTTTTTATTTCTAGAACTGTGGATGTTCAATATGTAATTATGATAACTAGAAGGGGTGATATGTAAAAGTTCCAAGGACTAGGTTGAGAAAACTTATCACCTTATCGACTTTGAATCTGTAGACGAATGTTTCGTCGGGATTGATCGCGCACTGCGAAATGGATGCGGTGCCGTCGGCCCACGGTGTACCTAACTGCAACACACCGTATCAGCCAAGCGTCGGCCGTCAGATCTTGATACATGCAACGGGCCAGATACGAAGGTAAGAAATGCTAATTTGCGGCCGCAAAGGGAAGAAATTTCGACCTGGACAACATTGTTTGCTTATTTGCTCCTAGTACAGGAGTACACATGGACGGATAACTATTCCACAGTAATTCTTTTTATAGTTCAATTCCACCTACATATTTTGGATGGCTGTCCTCTTTAGTTCTAACATTATTTTGGCGTTTCAGCTAAATATTTTCCAAGGGAGAGACGGACGGAAGAAAGAGAAAGAAAGCACAAAGTGCATGAGCCTGAAGTACCAGTACTTGACATGCTAGATGCTTTGAGGAATACACCAAGTGCAATTGCTTTTAACCCGAAACAAACACAAACCAGTAATACGAAGAAGATACCTGTCTGATTCCGTGCCAATGGATGACCACACCTTCCGTAGGAAGGCTGTTCTTGAGCTCCACCACTACAGTGTCGCCGGCTTTGGCGCGGATTGTCGGGCCGGGGAACTGACCGTTGATCCCGATCACGACATTCTCCTCGCAGTCCGGCGACCAGAACAGATATCCCACCTCCCATTTCAATTGCCTGGCCTTTGAGCCCTCACAGACTTGAACTGAAATGCTAACAAACAGTAGAAGAAGAAGCCTCATGGCCATGTCCATGTTAGAAGAGAGGAAGGTGAGAATCAGGTAGGGAATGACACAATGAAGAAAAATTGGGAGAGGGGAGAGAGAGAGAGAGAGATAGAGAGAATAATTCAAGGAGAAGAGAAGAATGGATCCGAAGAGAACTGGCGTTAGGGCTGCTGGGAGGAGGGGTATGTTTTTTATAGCAAACCAATGCAGAGGTTCTGCCTTTTTTTTTAAGTGTTAATCCCATATAGCACCCTGAAGGCTCACCAATATCAAATAAAAACATTTCATAATTGTTTAGCATTTAAAGTTAATTGGTGATTTGGAATTATCAAAAGTTTGAGGGGGTCATGTGGAATTATTCCTCATTTTCTAAGGGTGGCAACAGAAGTGTGGGGATGTCTGCATATGTTCTCTCTTCTTGGGCACTTTTCAGGCATCTCATGCGAGTAGCAGATACACAAAAATTGCATTATTTTGCTATTTTTAATAATTTGTGTAGCGTCCGTTTTTGGCAAGTGATAGGGTGGTGAAACCCAGGTTTGTATCTCAAAAAATAAATAAATAAATATATATATATATATATGCTCATTCTAGTTCATGTTTAACTATAAACATTTGTTGTAATTGATGTTTTCATTGAAAGATAAGTTGAAACATCAGCTTTCACAAGTGGAAGAGTAAAAACATCAGACAGTGATTTCTTATATTTCCATTTTACTTTTTTCTGCAATCGAAATGGCCATTGTAAAAAGTTGTCGTAGACTAGGAGTTATGGGCCGAGTGGAAAAAATCATGCAAATGATAAATTATTTTGACAATTGGAAGGCCTATTTGGATAACAACTAATACAATAGATATTTAATTAAATAGACAAACTATGTTATGGCTATATTAAATTCAGTGATTTCATGTTGATGCCCCTTTTTTTTAAAAGACCAATGAGTGTGATGAGCAACACACGAAAAGAAATAGACATAGTATAAAATTAGCACATGAAAGCTTGAGAATTAAAACACTGATTAATGAAGTACAAGCTAAACCGGTTGGATTAAAGTTCTGTTTTACACGAACCCTAAATTGGGGTTGAGAGCATAATTAATGACTAAATAGTCAGACAGGCAAAGGCTAAAGCGGAGTAGAAATTTTTACTATTGTAAGACGTCATAAATGGCAATAGAGAAAAAGGAGTTAAATACATTCACACCCTTAATTACGAAAACAAGACCTACGAAGGCTTCTTAATTTTAATTTTAGCCAAATTGGTCTTAGAATTGAAGGCATAATGAACAAATAACTTTTCTTTTGGCGAACACTCGCCGCATAATCGAAGTTCAAACCACATGCGAGGAATCAAGGCATTTAGGTGGTGGGCATCTCAATTTTGGGAATATTCAGATTTTTTTTTTTTTTTTTAAGGGTTTCATGTATAAATAAAGGTCTTTTGTATTCGCATTAATTTTTCTTTTGTTTTTCTTTTCTGGTCAATTGAAAGGACTTGATTTCTCTGACGCGTCCGATCCACGTCAACCGGCGCACGCGGTTATGACCCGCTTCGAAGCTAAGAAATCCGCACGTACCCACAGAAATAAAAAAAAAAAAAAAAATCCAAATATAAAAACAATTTATGAAATGCAATAATTACTTAAACAAATAAATATTTAAATCTTTTTCCATGTAATTTTGATCTCTGACTTGAAGGCGGAGACGAATTTCCAGCGGCGGTCAGCGCTCCGCTCTGTTTGCCCGCCGCGCTCTCCCCTCCGTCTCGTATCCACTCGACTTCCGCCATCGCTTCGCGAGAAACGACCGGGATACGAGCCAGATACAATTTTATCCTTGCGTTGAGACTTGTGTTGACAAGAAGCATTTCGAAAATTTTATTTCTAGGGTTTTGGATTGCCATTGATAATTCTATCTCTTTCCTCTTTTGATTTATTTTTTTTCTGAAATAGATTTTCTAGTATTAAAGAGAGTCAGTTTACCTCACAACTCACCAACAATTTAAGCTTAGTCTGAATTCAACTGCATTCCTTTTTTAATGAATCAAGCTCAAATTCCGAAATTTAACTAAACAATCCGAGTTCAAGTGAGACTTAACTCTTTTAATTCTAACTCAAAAGCTCACTTATATAAAAAATATAAATTAAAAATATATCATATGACATATAGTATATAAGTCAATTATTTAATTGTGATAATATAATTAATGTAGTTTCTTATATTTAAATATTATCATAATAATTTATTATTTTAATATTTGAAATTTAAAATTATTTTAATATGATTAGTTGAAAATAATTTTTAAAATCTAAATTTGAGCTGTGCTCAGACTGCTCGAGTCTATTGGTCGAGCTTGAATTAAACTCAAATTGATGATTCTAAGATCGATCCATTCAGCTTGGCTCGGTTGGTTTACACCCACATCTAATATACACCTTATCATCATAAGATTGCAAGCTTCTTCATTGATTATTTCTATTTGTGAGCTGCATTAAGCTGCTAGCGAGAGAGTTTTTGATAAAATTGACATTTTCTTGTTTTTGAAATTTAATTTCTTTGTTTCTGGTTTCATTTTGGATTTTGTAATTATTAATTTTTCTAATATGTGAATGTCGTACAGTACGCTTTATTTTTTTACTATCGAAAATAATAGATGCTGTTATGTTCGTCAGATTTTGGTTTGAAATCTATGAGCTTTTTTCAATATTCTCTAATTGACTCTCAACTATATAAAAGAAAAAAAATATTATCCATTAAATTTCGACCGAAGGAGTACAATCCGATACTTAAATTAATATGTCATTTTTTTTTATCCCTTTCACTCTTAGAAAGAGCCAAGATTTATTATGGAAAGAGTGAAATACAAAAATTGAACTTATAGAGGAAGAAAGGGAATTAGGGTTTGAACCCCCAACCTCGATGTATTGGGCTCTGCTATATAGAGTATCTAGATAATTTGATTTGGTCTCATTAGATAACTCTAACATAGTTAGTGTTTATATTAGTCGAAGTGTTTTAGGTATTTGTTTGGTATTCCTTATCTTGACCCAATGGATTTTGTTATGTAACAGGAGGTGAAACAGGAGTTGGAATAGGAGTGGGTGCACAGAGGCATAGATAGTATAGATGTTTGTCTTCTAAGGGCACTGTTAGGACTATCTCTCGTAGGAACAGAAGGAACATGCAAAATGCGCAAACAAGTTATTGTGCATACCATGGGTGAGTAATGGGACTTGTCTTTTAAGGGTTAGAAACCCATTTCTTAGTAGTCAAGTTATGGAACTCGTCTTCTGGGAGCTGAACTATAGAAATCGTCCTTTGGTGGCTGTGCTATAGAGCTCATCTTATGAGGACTGAGCTGTAGAGCTCGTTCTTTGGTAGCCAAGCTATAGAGCTTATCTTTTGGGGGTCGAGCTGTGAGGCTCGGCTCCCGAAGTCTGGGCTATGGAGCTTTAGCCCTTCAAAACTTAGTCGAGCCTAGGCATAGTGGTGAGGCTAGAAGTTCTAGTTTCAGCTTCATCTTCTTTTTGATTTATCATGGGATTCAGCTTTGGTTTAGCATTGCTTTTTGATACATCATGACCCCCTAAGCTCTCCATTTGACCCCTAGTTGGTTGAGGGTAAGGGCTTGTAGTTTGAATATTATTTCTAGTGGCTATCTTTCTTAGGTGTGCATTACCTCTGGGAACCAAAAACTTCAGACCTTTGATGACATCTTATTTAATATTTTGGTGCCCTTCATGGCATTTTGATTTTGGGGATATCTCCTTGAATGTCATTCTCGCCCGTTGGTCTCTTATGACGTAACCCATCGCTAGTGGCCAACTTCTTTCAAACTATCCATTAGTAGCTATGTAAAGAGTGAGGATAAAGCACCTTCAGTCAGCTCCTGGAGATCTGGCTCTTTTTCCTATACTTTGTTGTGGCTGCATATTCTTTTCTCATTTTTTGCGCCCACACTTTCTCTCCCTCAATGTCACTCAGTAAATCAACTATTGTGGCTACACTCCCAATGCCGTTCTGGCTTACTTCTTCTCCTTCTACTTCTCTAGTGACTTTGCACCCCTTAATTTTTCATTTGGTGCAACTATGCGGGGGAGAGTTCCTGTGCCGTCAAAGACCGAGCTTTGTAGGATGAACTTCCTAGTCCTAACAGCCCCCAATATACTTGCCATACTATGGGAGCTTGGCTCCCCCTTTTTGTATACATTATTAATGAATTAAAAATTTAGTTTGTTTACCTTTTGGCCCTCACTTTTGCTGAACTTATGTCCATAATTTTCTTTCTTTGCCCTATGTGCCTTGAGTGCCCTATCTCCTTTAGGCCTCATGGTTTGACGAATGTGAGGCATTGTAGCACTTATGCTCAGGGGTGGAGCAAGATTCCCATGTGACTATTTTATTATTCTTTGTAGTTTTGATGATAAACAAATTTTGTATTTGATCACTTTCTTGAGCATTGTGTAGATATAAATCAAGTCAAGTATGGAATGAGGATCAAGCCCATTCAAAAGTCTCAAGTGTGGATGAACATAAAGATATCATTAAAGATGAGGCATGATGGTAGATCAATGAATAAAACTTGAAGAAACTAACTTGGCTTGAAGAAGGATCAAGAGACTACTCACTAGGTTTAGCTTTTTCTATTTTGTTGAGTCAAAGATTTGTTGATTAAATTCTTGGCTTAGAGCATTGGCTAACACTCAACTTACCTTAGAATATCCTTTTTGGCTCATTATTTATCTAAGGTGAGCTTGAGAAGATGTCAAACATGAAAACTAAAGTTATAGTAAAATAGTAGTTTTTTTGTTTGTCAAACTTTAAATATTCAAACTGGATTGTTCGGACATTTGAACATAGCAAAAATGGCTATGGAATTATTGACAATTTTGGATGTTCAAACCTTAGAATCAGATGCTTGAAGCTTTGTATGCTATAACTTTTGAAATTTCATGTTCAAAGTTTGGATACCCGGTGCATTGGTTGAATGTTTGAAATTGTATTGTTCGAACGCCTGAATCTTATGATCAAACTTTCAAGCCTATGACATCAGCTTCAATGGCTAGTTGAATTTGACCATTGGGATACTTTGGACGTCTGAACCTTTGTGTTTCAGATGTCCGAATGCAATAGAGCACAGCTCAATGACTAGTGCTCTCACCAACTAGTATTTAATGAGTTAGAACTTATTATTTGATAAATTTAGCATATTCATGAGCAATCTAATCTTAGAGAATAAGTTTCTAATAGCCCACTAACTTCCAAGAGTTCTAAACTTTATACTTCAACTTTCACATCTTGAAAGTCCTTGTTCTCCCTTAAGTGATATTGTGAAGAAGCAAAATTGTTCATTTTCATCTTCCTTCATTATTGTAAAATACTCCAAGGTTTTTGGAGTGTGAGAGAGATAAGACTCTGGATTGGAGTGGTCACTTCACCTGGTTGGAAGGTTTGATAGAACCAATTTTAATGCTTGAAAAATCTGATTTAAGATTTTCATTAAGAGCATTGACTTTGATCTTTGGCATTTGATAGAAAATGGGTACTCTCCACCTAGCAAGAAAATGGATGGCATGGAGGTTCCACAATTATAGAGGAAGAAAGGGAATTAGGGTTTGAACCCCCAACCTCGTACAATACGCTTTGTTTTTTCACTATAAAAAATAATAGATGTTGTTGTGTTCATCTTATTTTGGTTTAGAATCTATGAGCTCTTTTCAATTCTCTCTAATTGACTCTAAACTATATAAAATAAAAAAAATATTATCCATTAAATTTTGACCGAAGGAGTATGATCCGATGCTTAAATTAATATGTCATTTTTTTTTATCCTTTTCACTCTTGGGAAGAGCCAAGATTTATTATGGAAAGGGTGAAATACAAAAATTGAACTTACATAGGAAGAAAGGGAATTAGGGTTTGAACTCCCAACCTCGATGTGCTGGGACCTGTTATATAGAGTATTCTAGATAATTTGATCTGGTCTCATTAGGTAACTCTAACATAGTTAGTGTTTATATTAGTCGAGGTGTTTTAGGTATTTGTTTGGTATTCCTTATCTTGACCCAATGGATTTTGTTATGTAACAGGAGTTGGAATAGGAGTTGGTAGCACAAAGGCATAGATAGTATAGATGTTTGTCTTCTAAGGGCACTGCCAGGACTATCTCTCGTAGGAAAGGAAGGAACATGCAAAATGCGCAAACAATTTATTGTACATATGTAATTGGCATACCATGGGTGAGTAATGGGACTTGTCTTTTAAGGGTTAGGCTGTGAAACCCATTTCTTAGTAGTCAAGTTATGGAGCTCGTCTTCTAGGAGTTGAACTATAGAAATCGTCCTTTAGTGGCTAAGTTGTAAAGCTCATCTTATGAGGACTGAGCTATAGAGCTCATCTTTTGGGGGTCGAACTGCGAGGCTTAGCTCCTAGATTCTGGGCTATGGAGCTTTAGGGCCCATTTGGAATGGAGTCAAGGTCAAGATCAAGGTTAAAGGAAGGGGTAAAGTGTAAAATGTTAATGCGGTCAAGTAAATCTTGTTTGGTTACTGATCTGGCTAGCAGATGGTTAAAATTTTTTGTAGACAAAAATACCCTCTGGTGAATACTGTTCACATACTACTATTCATCTTCTTCACGAGAGCTCACAGTGGGAGCGGAGCGAGCTCGGCACACGCACGCGGGGAGCTCGCCGGGCGTGCGCGCAGGGGGAGACCCGCGACGTCGCCCTCCATCCAGATCGTAACGAGCTCGAGCAGGGAGAGCGAAAGATGGCAGAGCTCGTCGGTCGAGCTCGAGTTGGGAGAGCAGAAGACGGCGGAGCTCGCCGGTCGAGCTCGAGTGGGGAGAGCAAAAGACGGTGGAGCTCACCGGTCAAGCTCGAGCAGGGAGAGGGTGATGGACGGTGGAGCGGGGAGAGGGTGATGGACGAGGGTGGTGGGGTTGGACGGTGGGGAGGAAGGGGAGGGGGTGACGGACGTTTGCTGCGTCATCGGCGGGGAAGGAGGGTAGCGTCTGCTGCATGCATTGTCGACAGCGACGGCGTCCTTTGGGGGGGGGGGGGATTATATAGTTAGGGTTTCGTGGCTGAGGCGATCTGAGCCGTTGGATCGAGATCCGACGATTTAGATGAACTAAGGGCATTTTAGTCAAATCCTTATTATAATTTAAATTAATTAAATAATGTTAGTGCGGTCAAATTTTTGGTGTTTGAAAGATAGTCTGGTCAGGGCAAGGTGACCCTAGTCTTGACCTCGTTCCAAACGACCCCTTAGCCCTTTAAAACTTGGTCAAGCCTAAGTGTAGTGGTGAGGCTAGCAGTTCTAGTTTCAGCTTCATCTTTTTTTTGATTTATCATGGGATTTAGCTTTGGTTGCATTGCTTTTTGATACATCATGAACCCCTAAGCTCTCCATTTGACCCCTAGTTGGCTGAGGGTAAGGACTTCTAGTTTGAATATTATTTTTGGTGGCTATTTTTCTTAGGTGTGCATTGCCTCTGGGAACCAAAATGTCAGATCTTTGATGACTTCTTATTTAATGCTTTGGTGCCCTTCATGGCATTTTGATTTTGGGGATGTCTCCTTGAATGTAATTCTCGCCCGTTGGTCTCTTATGACATAACCATCGCTAGTGGCCAGCTTCTTTCAAACTATCCATTAGTAAGTTATGTAAAGAGTGAGGATAAAGCACCTTCAGTCAGCTCTTGGATATCTTGCTCTTTTTCCTATACTTTGTTGTGGCTGCGTATCTTTTCTCATTTTTTGTGCCCACACTTTCTCTCCCTTAATTTCACATAGTAAATCAACTATTGTGGCTACACTCCCAATGCCGTTCTGGCTTACTTCTTCTCCTTCTACTTCTCTAATGACTTTGCACCCCTTAATTTTCTATTTGGTGCTACTATGCGGGGGAGAGTTCCTGTGCCATCAAAGATCGAGCTTTGTATGATGAACTTCCTAGTCCTAACAGCCCCCAATGTACTTGCCATACTATGGGAGCTTGGCTCATTCTTTTTGTATACATTATTAATGAATTAAAAATTTAGTTTGTTTACCTCTTGGCCCTCACTTTTGTTGAACTTATGTCCATAATTTTCTTTCTTTGCCCTATGTGCCTTGAGCGCCCTATCTCCTTCAGGCTTCATGGCTTGACGAATGTGAGGCATCGTAGCACTTATGCTCAGGGGTGGAGCAAGATTGCCATGCCACTGCTTTATTGTTCTTTGTAATTTTGATGATAAACAAATTTTGTATTTGATCACTTTCTTGAGCATTGTGTAGATAGAAATCAAGTCAAGTATGGAATGAAGATCAAGCCCATTCAAAAGCCTCAAGTGTGGATGAGCATAGAGAGATCATTAAAGATGAGGCATTATGGTACATCAATGAATGAAACTTGAAGAAACTAAGTTGGCTTGAAGATGGATCAAGAGACTACTCACTAGGTTTAGCTTTTTCTATTTTGTTGAGTCAAAGATTTGTTGATTAAATTCTTGGCTTAGAGTTTTGGCTAACACTCAACTTACCTTAGATTGTGCTTAGTGGCTCATTATTTATCTAACGTGAGCTTGAGAAGATGTCAAACATGAAAACTGAAGTTATAGTAAAATAGTAGCCTTTTTGTTTGTCAACTTTAAATATTCAAATTGGACTATTTGGACGTTTGAACATAGCAAAAATGGCTATGGAATTATTGACAATTTTGGATGTCCAAACCTTAGAATCAGATGCTTGAAGATTTGGACGCTGTAACTTTTGAAATTTCATGTTCAAAGTTTGGATACCTGGTGCATTGGTTGAATGTCCAAAATTGTATTATTCGAAGGCTTGAATCTTCTGATCAAACTTTCAAATCTGTGACATCAGTTTCAATGGCTAGTTAAGTTTGACAATTAGGGGCCCGTTGGGAATGGGGTCAAGGTCAAGGTCAAGGTTAAAGGAAGGGGTAAAATATAAAACGCTAATGCGGTCAAGTAAATCCTATTTGGTTACTGATCTGTCTAGCAGATGGTTAAACTTTTTTGTGGACAAAAATGCCCTCCGGCATCGCCAACTGTGCACAGAGCACTGTTCATCTTCTTCGCACGTAAACGACATTGCCGGTCGAGCTCGTGCGCGGAGCTTGGCGGCGGAGCTCGCCGGCCGAGCCTGTGCGCGGAGTTGGCCGGCCGAGCTTGCGCGCGGAGCTGGCCGGCCGAGCCTGCACGCGGAGCTGGCCGGCCGAGCTCGTGCGCAGAGTTCGCAGGCCGAGCTCGTGCGTGGAGCTTGCCGGCCGATCTCACGTGGGCAGCTCGGGCGTGGAGCTCGCATGCGGAGTTCGCCGGCGGAGCTCAAGCGCGGAGCTTGACGGCCAAGCTCAAGCGTGGAGCTCGCCGGCTGAGCTCAGGTGGGCAGCTCGGGCGTCGAGCTCTCGCGCGGCGTTCGGCGGTGGAGCTTGAGCGCAGAGCTCGCCGGCGGAGCTCGCATGGGCAGTGATGGCGGAGACGGTGTCTACTGGAAGAGGATGGGGCGGTGATGGCGGAGATGGCGTCAGCTGCATGGCGAGGAGAAGATGAACAGTTGGCGAGATTTGAGGAGATCTCGGAGGAGAAGGACGGCTGTGATTGTGAGGATGATGGAGAGCGGGAGGGGGTGGGTCGAGTGCAGGACGTCGGCGTTGGCTGCGGTGAAAGAGAAAATTTTCTTATTTTATGATATCCCCAAAGTTGGGATTTCGTTGTATTAAGCATGTACTAATTTCGCAATTCCAGCAGAAATTGGGAAAGGAGTAGGTTTCATTTTTTGATTTAGATTCCTGACCTTTGCAATGGGTTTGTCCTGCATAATCTCTGCATTAATTTGCATTAATATCTGTATTTTATTTATCATATTATATTGCACTTACCTAATGCAAGTTGCAGTTGATGGTGCTTCCTATGGAAAATGCGTATTCAAATATGATAAAAGTATTGTAATTTCAATTGGACCATTTATGTAAAATACCATCTTTTATATCTTCCATTCAACATGCTAAACTTCTGCTTGGAAGATTTCATGGCAAAAAACCTCTTGTAAGTGATAGTGTATCTTGCATTTTACAGCACAACAGCTTATACATTAGAGAAAAGGAGACTCCAAACACTACAACAATAATTAACGATGCTAATTAACAGGAAACAACGAGTATTGTCTAAAAACACAATATACATTATTGTAAGATATATATAATAATTTTGAAATACACCGAAAATAGTGAGTACTGTCTACAAAATTATAGGTTGAAAATAAAGCATCAGCGAGTACTTCTTCGGCTACACGTGTGACTACTTCGCGGTGCAAAAATATAACATTATTCTCTGCAAGTAAATAAAAGGTGAAAAAATTATTAACATGATGTTATAAAATTATGTAAATTATACTTACACTTTTATATCAAAAAAAGTAAACTATCACTTACACTTTCCACAGAGCCGCAGTTATTTCGTTCTGAAGTATTTCCCCATATCGCACTTTACGTTGCGATATACAAATGTTGGGTTCAGATGTTTCATTGTGTACTCTCAAAAATTGTTCAGTGCTATCATGAACCCCTTCGTTAGGCCTGCAGTTGTGAAACAGCTGGTCCTCACCGTGATTCCTACGTATAAAGTTATGTAACATAGCATAAGCCACCACTATAGCACATTATGTTTCATAAGGATATGGTTGCATTTTGCGTAATATTTGAAATCGTTGCTTAAATACGCCAAATGTCCTCTCCACACAATTTCTCAAACTGGTGTGCATATGATTAAATTTGTCCCTCAGATTCCGATATCGGACTCGACCTTGACCAAACTGTCCAATGTGGTACCGCTCATTTCGAAATGGTGTCAGAAATTTATTAGTATTGGCATACCTGGCATCCACCAGATAGAATTTACCTAAAATAAACTATGATTATCATTACGAACATTATCATTAGTCTTTAAAGAAAAGCAAAATTATGAGTTTCACCTTCGGGGATGAAGAAATCGCCTCGGCTTAAATAATCTCGTAAGATTCGTGCATCTGCCGCAGATCCCTCCCAACCGCTACAAATGAATAAAAATTTCATATCAAAAGAGACAACTGTCATAACATTTTGCGTAAGCAACCCATGGCGGTTTCGAAATGGAAGTTGCATTTCTCGACTCACAATCGCCGGTATATGTGTGCCATCTATAGCCCCGAGTGCATCCTACAAAGAAACACATAATATGTTAGAATATATGTTGGCATTACTTAGAGAATATTGTAGAAATTTATCTCAACTTGAAAAAGGAATACGCTCCTCCTCTATTAAAAATTGCAGGATGGACTGGAGTATCATGAGGCGGCAATTGTATGTAATCATTTTTTAGAGACATAATACCTTCCAAGACTTTATGGAAGTACCTACTTATAGTCTCTGCAGAGTGTTGGAATGCCAGCTGCAAGTCTCTGTTAGATGCTCCACAAGCAATGAAGTAAAGAAAAATCCCTACTTGTAATTCAGCTGATACATGGGCTGTAGGCACGATACTTCTCCGCTCAACAAGTATTCCAGTGAGCAGTAGAAACACTTGCGGCACAAGTCTAAAGGTTCGAAAAAAATGAGCTTCATTACCTAGTAAGTCGTACATAAACTCCATCCCAGTAAACGCTCGATTATTCAATGGACAGGGTGGTCTTCTCGCTGAGGTTGAGGAGTCTTCAAAATAAGTGGAAATGTCATCTTCGAATTGCAACTCTACTTCTTCCTCATATTCATCAAAAATGTCGTCGTAATTCGACATATTGGTGTTACAAAGAAGAATGAAGTTGTGTTATAGCATCGGCAATAAGGTCGCTCTATATATAGAGATCGACCTGACTCGTCAGAGTGATAAATCTTGTCCGATTGATCTGACGTGTCATCCTGATGTTACAGAAATGGACTGTTGACGTCAGAGTGATAAATCTTGTCTGATTGATCGGACATGTCATCCTGACGTTACAGAGATGAACTGTTAACGTCAGAGTGATAAATCTTGTCCGATTGATCTGACGTGTCGTCCTGATGTTACAGAAATGAACTGTTGACGTCAGAGTGATAAATCATGTCTGATTGATATGACGGGTCATTTTGCTATTATCGAGATGAACTATTGACGTTAGAGTGATAAATCTTGTCCGATTGATCGGACTTGTTGTCCTGACGTTACAGAGATGAACTATTGACGTCTGAGTGATAAATTATGTCTGATTGATATGACGGGTCATCTTGCTGTTACCGAGATGAACTGTTGATGTCAGAGTGATAAATCTTGTCCGATTGATTGGACGTGTCATCCTAATGTTACAGAGATGAACTATTGACGTCAGAGTGATAAATCATGTCTGATTGATAGGATGGGTCGTCTTGATATTACGGAGATGAACTGTTATCGTCAGAGTGATAAATCTTGTCTGATTGATAGGACATGTCATCCAGATATTACGGAGATGAACTATTGACGTCAGAGTGATACGTCGTGTCTGATTGATAGGACATGTCATCTTGATGTTACAGAGATAAACTGTTGACGTCAGAGTGATACCTACCTCCCACGCCATTTCGGATTTGGTGCCAACTCAACGTAAACTTTGTCTGCAAGCGAGAAGGAACACCCTCCAATTCTAGTCTCCTTGCCGGCTTTGAAAATTTAAAATTTCTTTAGATGTACGATGTGAGTCCCTCGTAGTCAATGTCTGCCACAAGAATTAAATAGAGATAAGTTGAGATTATAACGAAGAAATTTGCGGCAAATATACCCCCTGTAAGATTGCTTAACTGCAAAAACATTCCTCTAAATTTTTTCATTGCATGTATCCCCTTCTAAAACAAAAATATAATTAATCATGAGCTGACCATGAACACCAGAAACATATTCACAATCCCATTTGATTTTTGGTAGAGCACGTACCAACAAAAATTAATACAACCTAAGCATCAGTTAGCATAAATTATGTTAATTAAATTGTACAGCATGTGATATACTACACAAACCCATGTGATATCAGCATGTGATATAGTACAAAAACCCATGTTTCATAGTCACAAATTAGACAAGCATAGTTTCACCTCTATTATAATTAATCACAGAAGCACACCCTCGGTCACAAATGACACAATGTCATCTTCAAAATTGGGAAGCACACAACTCCTTGACCTGGATCATGGACTCCATGGAATTTGATCCTGAAACTGGCCGTGGCAATGCATACTTCCTATGGAGGGTTATGCTTCTGTCGAGACCTTCCTTTTCTTCTTGTCCCTCCCTTGATTAGCACCAGCCTTGCTTGCCTTTGCTGCTGCATTTTCTTTCTTCCTCTTCACTTATAAACAATAAAAAACTTAGAAACGAAGCTTATACAAGACAGAAACGGATAATGTAGCTCAAATTAAAAGTTCAATTGCAGAAAACTATAATTAGGACTTACTCGTACATTTGCCCATCATATGACAACCTATTCGGAGTTATCCGAGATTTGAGGGCACGACAGACGAGATTTACGTAACTGTGCCTTTCTCCGTTTTATATCATATTCTTCTACTCGCCTCTCAGCCCATAATTTCAGCCCAAACGGATCCTCCTCTAGCAGAAAATATTCCTAATTATGTGTTTCTTTCAGACATTTAGCACATTTAAACCTATCTGCAGTGTTAATAAAAGTAAGGTTGAACAACTTGGCCATGCACTTTTTAAATGACTCACTTGCAGCAATTCTTTCACTATACTTTTTGTCCATAACCTACATCCACTTGTCCAAAGACTTTGGAGTCACAGTTTGGCAAGAATTGCTCGTAGTACTTTTTAGGAACTCTCCACTACGTCTCCTATTATTTCTTCCACTGCTACGATCAAATCCTTCAAAAGAGAGTTTCCCACGTGTCACAGAAGTAGGGTTCTCATCAGGAAACAACCTCCGAGCGAGACGACTGTATGGATCGTCGTCAGCCTCAGTGTTGTTTTGTATCGCTGGTGAGGCGGTCGAATCGGATCCCACTTTTGCTGTAGGTGGCTCTGAAGGTGCACTTCTCGATGATAGCATCCACCTTCCTGTCGCAATTGAGCTCTTCACCATTAGTTCTACATCAAAAAACTGAGGAAACCCAATGATCCAAGCATTTTCGTATTGTGGGTTGTGCTGCCAAAAAGAAAAATGTGTTAGACATAAAATTAGGGTTTGAATTCCGAAAGTTACAACGTAAAATGTAAAACATACCATAAAGAAATCTCTCATTACTCCTGGATCTCTTGCTGTTGGCCTATGCATGCCATAATCCCACGTCCATCCGCTCTTGTTCTTCATAAACTGAAATTCATTATACTTTTCTTTCAATCTCTTCCATCTGTACCTCAATTGCTCTGCATCTCGTACCATGACAGATAATTCATTTAATTTTTACACAACTTTATTCCAAGATTGCTTTCTGAAATTACCATCCTTGTTCCTTCCATCAATGTGTTCCTCCAGTAGCAACCGAACAAGTAAAGTGTCCTCATCAGTAGTCCAATTTGGGGAGCGTCCAGCCTTGTTAGAAGACTGACCAGCTTGCTGAGTTGATTTTCCCTTTCCTTGTGTTTGAGGACTTCACCGAACTAGTGGATTGTGAGCATCCATTACTGTAGTAAAATCTGAACAAGTAAATATGCGGAACATGAAAGCATGTTTAACAGTGATTTGCAAGAAAACCTAAAACAAGCTTGATATAAGCAGATTCCACATTTAGTCAAGTATTCATCCATAGATTAAGTTAATGATAGTTGTTATAGTTGTATCTTTGCATGCGTAAAAGCCCTTCACAACAATTTGCTACATCAACCAAAACTCAGAAAAATCCACAACCTAGCTCACAATGTTGGTTCTAAAGAGAAATGACAAGGCCCCATCATATTGTGTCCAATTGTCATCAAAATGAGAGGTTAGATGTAGAAGCTGTGAAGCAACAACAAGCTTCACTATAGTCTCCAGATTACACGATACAGGCTTCCTCTACCAGAAAGGGCATATGTTAGACCCAAATGTTGCAGTTTCAACTTAGGAGAAGGAGAAACATAACCTAATGAGATTTGGCAAACATGATGCACATACAGTGCCTACATTACCACCAGTCCTTGTGTTCCATTTTGGTCTAAGCTACATTCTTTTTTTGGTTTGATCAAACAACATACAAAAATAAAAAGTCAAGGAATAGTCATAATAAACAAGATATTATTCTTAAATGTCTTATCATGAAGATAGAATAGGTTGTACCAGCTCTGGTTTTCCATTTCCATTAGATGCTGGTGAGGCAGTATGAGTATGTGAAAATCAGCTAGTTTCTATTGTTGCTATTGTTATGAAAATCACTTGATCGAATGCAAGTTAATAAGCAACTATAAATTTAAAATGTTTTTTTCCCCTAATGCTGTAGATTTTAGGCTCCTACATACATGACGAAATTATTGGAATAAGCATGATCCATATGAAAGAAAAAAAAATTGAGAAGAACCACTTAATTAATTATATGTCATCGGCGGGGAAGGAGGGGACTCCTGCGGCGTTCGTTGCATCATCGGCGGGGAAGGAGGAGACTCATGTGGCGTCTGCTACATCATCGGCGGGGAAGGAGGACACTCATGCGGCGTCTGCTGCGTCGTCGGCGGGGAAGGAGGAGACTCGTGCGGAGTCTGCTGCGTCATCGGCGGGGAAGGAGGACACTCGTGCGGCGTCTGCTGCGTCATCGGCGGGGAAGGAGGAGACTCGTGCAGAGTCTGCTGCGTCATCGGCGGGGAAGGAGGAGACTCGTGCGGAGTTTGCTGCGTCGTCGGTGGGGAAGGAGGATACTCGTGCCGCGTCTGCTGCGTCGTCGACGGGAAAGGAGGAGACTCGTGCGGCATCTGCTACGTCATCAGTGGGGAAGGAGGGGACTCGTGCGGCATTTGATATGTCATCGGTGGGAAAGGGGGAGACTCGTGCGGCGACTGTTGCGTGTGGGCGGGGAAGGAGGAGACTCGTGCGGCGTCTGATGCGTCGTCGGCGGGGAAGGATGATACTCATGCGGCGTCTGTTGTGTCATCGGCAGGGAAGGAAGGGACTCGTGCTGTGACTGCTACGTCGTCTGTGAAGAAGGGGGACACTCGTGCGGCATCTGCTGCGTTGTCAGAGGGGAAGGAGGAGACTCGTGCGGCGATTGCTGCGTCGTCGGTGGGGAAGGAGGAGACTCGTGCGGCGACTACTGCGTCATTGGTGGGGAAGGGGGACACTCGTGAGGCATCTACTGCGTCGTCGGCGGGGAAGGAGGAGACTCGTCTGGAGTCGGCTGCGTCATCGGTGGGGAAGGGGGAGA